>QODF01000292.1:239650-426350 GCA_024372805.1 Oostethus manadensis
GGGGGGGGGGGGCGGCGGCATGCCCCCATCACGTGTATTCTTTTTTTACGCCCCTGCCCAAGCAGGACAAATCCCATTAGGCTGATGGGATCAATGCATACCATTCTCAGCACGTTTCGTAACAGTCACACGCCAGTTAAATGTTACGGAACCAAAAACTTACTTGCCCTCAGATAATAATCGTGTATTTAGTGTTTTTTTTTTTACCTGCCAAGTCGTAGAACTTCTCGGTTTTCAGCGCAGCCGCCAGCGCCCAGCCGACCCACTGGATGCCGAGGTCGACGGCGGCGCATTTGGCGAGCGTGCTCCCCATGATCATGTCTCGCAGGTCGGCCAGCAGCTCCGGAGCAGGAGACGTGGGCATGGAGCCACGCCTCTTCCTCCGGTATCCTGCGAAGATAGGGGAGGGAGGAAAAAAAAAACCTTTTACCAGTCAAACTTCAGCGCCGCCATGTTACTTCCGGATGTGGCGTGACGGGTTTACAGGGCACTATGGGTAATGTAGTCGTTATTAACCTGCAGTTGCTAATAACCATTAAACGCGCTCTTTTGCGTTACTCGGCAATCATATAACCATGGGTAACTGTCGCAGGTCGACCGACAGCATTTTAGCAAGCTACTTGGACATTAAGTTTCTACTCTGAAGCTAAAAAAAGACAACAAAGGTTACTTGTCAAACTTCAGCGCCGCCTGGTTACTTCCGGATGTTTCTTGAAGGGGAAACACGGCACTGTGGGTACTGTAGTCATTAGCCTGCAGATGCTAATTGCCATTAAACGCGCTCTTTTGCGTTACTCGGCAATTATATACTCATATGCAACTCTCGTAGGTCAACCGACAGCTGTTTAGCAAGATACTCAGACATTAGATACTTTGACTATGAGTTCCTTCTCTGAAGTTTGCAAAAAACAGTTAATTGTCAAAGTTCTTCGCCGCCATGTTACTTCCGGATGTAGTCGTTATTACATTGCTTTATTAGCCTGCAGTTGTTCATTACCATTAAGCCCTCTCTTGTGGGTTACTCCGTAATTGTATACTCATGAGCAACCCACGCAGGTCGTCCGACAGCTGGTTGGCGGGAAACTTTGACATTGAGTTCCTACTTTGAAGTTAAAAAAAAAAAAAGACAAAAAAGGTTACTTGTCAAAATTCAGCGCCGCCATGTTACTTCCGAGAGCGGTTGAACAAGAACGTCACACTCTGGGTTTTGCAGTCGTCATCAAGCTAGCGTCTTTGGTCGTCGAAAGAATTCCAATGACGAGCCTACGCTCGCTAATGACCACCGAATCATCTCGTAGGTCACCAACAGCTTACTTGCCAAAGGTTTAGCGCCCGTTTTGTTACTTCCGGAAGCGGTTGCACTGAACTGAGCGCACGGGATTCTGGGTACTGTAGTCATATAAACCACATGTTGATTTTAGACCGACAAGCAGTTATATAACATTGTTAATTTTGATTATGACCGTATGTCCTAAATACCAGGTTTTGCTATGAGATGGTTTTGTTAGTTTACATATGTTTTTATTATGGCACTTTGAATTATGTGTAATCTATTCTTATCAATTGTTATTCTTCCAATTAGACAAAGCTAGCAATGGCGGAGCAGGCGAGTTCAAAAGGCGGCAGCAGCGGGGACTTTGCCAAAAAAGTTCAACGACAGCTGAGCAGAGGCAAAGAAATGGTAAAAACCCCTGAACTAGCAAGAGTGATGAATCTTCTCCTGTTGTTTAATCGTTTAGGTTGATTTTGCCTGCAGGTACTGCAGAAACTTGGGAAGTCAGCCGAGACTAGAGATGATGACTTCGAGCGTTATCTCCAGCAGTTTTACGACCAGCAGGTACGCCGTCGTTAAATATTTGCCACCTACTATTTATCTTAACGCCTCGTCTGTCGTCAGACGGACGGGAACAGAATCTACAAAGACCTGAGGAACTACATAGAAGCTGTCAGAGGTGAAAGCTCCATCTTCCTCTCATCCAAGCCAGATTGGCTTTTATTTTTGTAGTTTTTTTGGAGGTCTCATGTCGCTTCTCGTGGTCGTTCCAGACATGAGAGAAGCCTCCAGACGCCTGTCGCAGTCTTTCTTCGACGTGTACGAAAGCAACTGGGTGGGAGAAGAAGACATTGGAGCCATAGTGGAGGTCAGACTTTTTTACTTCCTCTGCGAAAATTTGTGTTTGCCATTTTTTGGTGGTGAAATTTTGGTTTTTTGTTGGAAAATCAAGAGTTTTTCATGGCAAAATTTACAGCTTTATTTGTATAAAATTAACACATTAATATTCCAAATTCCATTTTCCTCCGCTTATCCGGGTCCGGGTCGCGGGGGCAGCAGTCCCAGTAGGGAAGTCCACATCCTTTCTGGTCTCCAGCTCCACCAGGAGGACACCAAGACCAGCTGTGAGACATAGTCCCTCCAGCGTGTCCAAGTTCTTCCCCAGGGTCTTCTCCCGGCTGGGCATGCCCAGAACACCTCACCAGGGTAGCATCCGGACTAGATGGCTCCTCTCCATGTGAAGGAGCAGCGGCTCCTCACCCTATCTCTTAGGGTGAGTCCAGCCACCCTACGGAGGAAACTCATTTCCGCTGCTTGTATCTTCGGTCATGACCCATAACTCATGACCATAGGTGAGGGTGGGAACGTAGATCCATCGGTAAGCTGACGGTCCGGTACAGCGACCGCATTACTGCAGAAGCTGCACCAATCTGTCTATCGACCTTACGCTCCGACCGTCCCTCACTCGTGAACAAGACCCAGAGATACATACTCAAATCCCGCCACCCGAGGCAAGACCTCACTCCCAACCCGGAGGGCACAGTCCACCCGTTTCCGACCGAGAACCACGGCTTCGGATTTGGAGGTGCTGAGTCTCATCCCAGAAGCTTCACACTCAGCTGCAAACCGCTCCAGTAAACGCTGAAGGTCACAGCCTGATGAGGCCATAAGGACCACATCGTCTGCAAATAGCAGAGACAAGATCCTAAGGTCACCAAGCTGGACTCCCTCAACGCCTTGACTGCGCCTAGAAATTCTGTCCATGAAGATTATGAACAGAATCGGTGACAAAGGGCAGCCTTGGCGGAGGCCAACGTTCACCGGAAACAAGCTGGACTTACTGCTGGCAATGCCAACCAGGCTCCTGCTTGGATTGTACAAGAACCGAATGGCACGTAGTAGCGGACCGCCAGTCCCGTACTCCCGGAGGACCCCCCACAGGACACCACGAGGAATACGGGCGTATGACTTTTCCAAGTCCACAAAGCACATGTAGACCGGTTGGGCAGACTCCCACATACCGCCCAGTACCCTTGCAGGGGTGTAGCGCTGGGCCAGTGTTCCACAACCGGGGTGAAAATCACATTGCAGCTCCTGTAACCGAGCTTGGACCAACCATTCTCTCCAGCACTCTGGAATAGACTTTCCCGGGGAGGCTGAGGGGTGGGATCCATCTGTAGTTGGAACACACCCTTTTTAAAAATGGGGACCCCGGTGTGCCAGTCCAGAGGTACTGTTCCCGACTTCCATGCGATGTTAACGAGACGCCTTTTTTGTTGTAAAATCTTTTTCCCGCAATATTACAACATTATTTTTTGTTGTGAAATTAAAACATTTATTTGGGACAATATTACAACTTTTTTAAATAAAATGTACCCTTTTTTCGAAATTTTGCCCCTTTTCGTTGTAAAATCACGATTTTCTGCCAAAATTGCAACTTTATTCTTATAAACTTTGCCTTTTTTTAAAATGTGAAAATGTTTAACGTTTTTTGCCAACATTACAACTTCATTCTTTAGAGTTACTATTTTTTTGTGAAGTTTAGACATTTTTCGGTTGGAAAATGCAAATATTTTTGGCAACATTACAACTTAATTTTACAACAAAAATGTGGCTTTTTTTTTTTTGAAAGAATAAAGACTTTTTTTTGGCAATAGTACATATTAATGTACTTATAAATTGACCACTTTGTGTTGTAAAATTTTGAGTTGTAAAATTAAGATCTTTTTTTTTGGCAAAAAGTTTATCCTTTTTAAATGAACACATTTTTGTTGTGAAATTTTTGCCATTTTTGCTGTAAAATCGAGAGTTTTCTGGCAGTAACACAACTTTATTCTCATAAAATGACCACTCTTTTGTTGTAAAATTTTGACTTGTAAAATGAAGACCTTTTTTTTTTTTTTTTTTTTTTTAGCAAAAAGTTTATCCTTATTAAATGAACACATTTTTGTTGTGAAATTTTGCCATTTTTGTTGTAATATGGAGTCTTTTCTGGCAGTATTACAAACTTATTCTTATAAAATGACCACTTTTTTGTTGTAAAATTTTGACTTGTAAAATCAAGACCTTTTTGGGCATTATTACTACTTTATACTTAAAAAATGTACACTTTTTGTTGGGAAATTTTTCCATTTTTGATGCAAAATAAAGACTTTTCTGGCATTATTACAACTTTATTCTCATAAAATGACCACTTTTTTGTTGTAAAATGTTGACTTGTAAAATCAAGACCTTTTTTTGCAATAGTTTATCACCCTGCTCATCCTTCAAGTGGTTCCGGGCATGTAGGGATTAGGGCGGGGTAGTGGGCACGCCTACCCGGGAGGAGGCCCCCAGGGTGCCGGAGAGGGTCAGGGTTCTGCACGTGTGTTGAACTTGACATGCTTCGTGCATCTTGTGAAGGGCGAGGACCTCCTGTGGAACGACTACGAGGTGAAGCTACTGGACCAAGCCGTGCGGACCATGGAGACCTACGTGGGCCAGTTCCCCGACGTCAGGGTAAGTTTCCCACGCTCCAAAAAATCTTGGACGGGGTTGGACCTGATGATGTCTCTTTTAGGAGAAGGTGGCCAAGAGGGGGCGGAAACTGGTGGACTACGACTCGTCCCGTCACTACCTGAAGGACCTGCAGACGGCCAAGAAGAGGGACGACGTGAAGATCGGCAAGGTCCTCCTAAGTTTTTGCACCCAAAGGGGTGTTCACGCCTGCCTGATTTCCACCCAATACTTGTCCACGCCTGCAGGCCGAAGAGGAGATGAACGCCACCAAGCGCGTCTACGAAAGAATCAACGGCGAGCTGAAGGACGAGCTTCCCGCGCTGCACGAAAGGTCCGCCGCCGTTTCCTTCCCGCCGCCGTTTCCTTCCCGCCGCCGTTTCCTTCCCGCCGCCGTTTCCTTCCCGCCGCCGTTTCCTTCCCGCCGCCGTTTCCTTCCCGCTGCCATTCCTCGCTTTCACGTCCCGTCCTTTTGCTTCCTCAGCCGCATCGGATGCTACGTGGCCGTCTTCTCCGCCGTATCCGGCCTGCGGGACGTCTTCTACAAGGAAATGAGGACGGTAGGCGGCGTGGGGGCCAAGAACGGCAAAGGAGGGTATTGCTTTGTCACACCGAATGTGGTCTCTTGCAGCTCAACCTGGACCTGAACAACGTGGTGAAGGAACTGCAGGCCCAGCATCCCCGCAGCGTCTTTGCGGTCAAGGGCGTGCAAAGGTCGGTGCGGCGCCGGCGAGTTTATCTTCGCAAATTTATGACAATATTTTCATAATTTTACAGGTTTTTTCTTGTTAATGTAAGACTTTTTCTTTTAAAAAAAAAAAACTACAATAAAGGTCTAAATGTACGTCTTTATGCTCATAAATTTTACTTTATTTTACTAAATTTACGATTTTATTTTTTTCAAATTATTTAAATTAATTTAAATTATTTTTTCAAACTATTTTTGTTATAATACAGCTTTTTTTTGTCATTTTTGACTTTTATTTACACTACAATAACGTTGTAGATATACATCTTTTATTTTTGTAAATTAATGACTTTATTCTTGTAAATGTGCATCTTTATTCTGCTAAATGTAATACTTTTTCAGAATTAATTTCCTTCAATATTTTTATAATTTTACAGGTATTTTTCTCTGAAATTTAAGACTTTTCTTTCTTTTCTTACACTACAATAAAGTTGTAAATATACAACTTTTATTCTTGTAAATTTACAACTTTATTCTTATAAATTTACGTCTTTATTTTCTCAAATTTCCGACAATATTTTTGTAATATTACAACTTTTTTCTTGTCAATTTGAATTTTTTTCTTTTTTAAAAAAACAATAAAGTTCTAAATATGACTTTTATTCTTGAATACTCGCAACTTTATTTTCGACATAATACAACTTTTTCTAGAAAATGTATGACTTTATTCTACAAACTTTATGATTGTTTTGTCTCAAATTTATGACAAAATGTTATTAATTTGACAGAATTTTTATTCTCTGCAATTTGTGGCTTTCCTTTCTTTTATTTAAACTTTAAATTTAATTTAAAGTTGCAAATATACGACTTTTATTCTGTTTATTTCTACAACTTTATTCTCATGAATTTCCGTCTTTCTTCCACTAAATTCACGACTTTATTTTCTCAAGTTTACGACAATGTTTTCATAATTTCACCATCTTTTTCTCTGCAATTTGAGACTTTTCTTTCTTTCTTTAAAGCTCCAATAAATAAATTAAATTAGTTGTAAATTATGCAACTTCTGTTTTTGTACGGTTTTATTTTCTCAAATGTATTCTCGTAATAGCACAGCTTTTTACTTAAAAAAAAAAAAACAACAAAAAACTACAATAAAGTACAAGTAAAGTACATTTACGAAGTTTTTTAGTAATTTTACAACGTTTTGTTCTTGGACGTTTACAACTGATTTTTTGTACATTTCCGACTTTCACGTAAATTCATTCATTTATTTTCTATGCCGCTTATCCTCATCAGGGTGGCGGGGATGCTGGAGCCTATCCCAGCTGACTTTGGGCGGGAGGCGGGGTGCACCCTGGACTGGTCGCCAGCCAATCGCAGGGCACATATAGACAAACAAACATTCAACTTTCACGTAAATTTACATCTTTGTTCTACTAAATTTCCGACTTTATTTTCTCAAATTAACAACATTTTGTTTGGAATATTACAGTTTTCTTTACAGTTTCTTCTACGACTTTTATTCTGAATATACACTTATTCCTGTAAACTTTATTCTCATAATATTACGAATCTATTCTTAAAAATTCACGACTTTGTTCCAGTAAATTTATGTCTTTATTAAACTACATTTATTCATTTATTTTCTCAAATGTACGACAATATTTTCATAATTTTACAGCTTCTTTTTTCCTCTGCAATTTATGATTTAAAATTTTTTTTTTTTTTTACTACAATAAAGTTCTAAATAAACAACTTTTACTCTTGTAAATTCACAACTTTATTCTTGTAATATTACGACTTTTTCTCAAATTTATGACTTTATCCTTGTAAATTACTTCTCAAAATGTTGTTTTTTTTTTAATGTCGTAAAAGAAATATTTCAATTTTTTCAAATTATTTTGACAATTTTTTTATATTAACACACATTAAATAAAATAACGAAAACATTGAAAGAACTTTCCCAGGAAAATAACATCGAAATAACATACAATTATATACTGCATAAATATTTGATGCAATATTCACAATAATGGAATACATTAAAAAAAAATGACATATAATACAATTTAAACAATGACTTTTAAAACGACATAAAAATACAAAGTAAGATCCAAATGAAATATACTGCATGTAAAAATAGAAATAGCACATTCAGTAATAGAATAGCATTGCAACAAACCAATAAAATGAAGTCAAATAACGTACAAGTCAAATCCAAGTCATGAATTAGCATGACATGAAAAAACAAAGTAAATGACATGGAAGGCAATTAAGAAATAAACCTACTAAATCGCTAATCGGCGCCCGGGGGAAAGACATTGGCGTTAACAGCTGTGGCTGTAGGCAACCTCCTGATGTTGTTTTTTTTTTCTCGCTTAGCCGCTTTATCTGGCTTTGAATGCGCTTAAAAGTGCGCCTTAGGGCTATTGCAACATTGGTTTCTGATTGGTGGCGTGTTTCAGGTACGGCTCCTTGAGGAGGCGCACCCTCTTGTCCCCCAAGGCGTGGAAGTCCAGCTTCTCCGACTTCCACCGGAGCTACAGCCCGAAAGGCGGCCAGCGGTTCAGCTTCCGTTCCCCGGAAAAACCTCGCCACGGCTCCTTGTCCCGGGAGAGCGGCGCCGTCCCGCCGCTGACCCCTCCTCTGGAGAGGCCCGCTTTAGAGTCCAGGGGGTCCAGCCGCAGCGAGCTGCACGTTCCCGAGGCTGTCGCGGAAGCTGCGCCGCCCGAAGAAGCCAATCGGAGCGAAGGAGGCGAGGCCTCCAAGGCGGAAGACCAAGCGAAGAATTGTCCGGAAGACTCCGCCGAGACGGATAGCAGCTGCGAACTCGACAACTCCTGCGACTCGGAGAGTTTGGAGCTGCAGCTGGCGGCGGGAGACCACACCCTGGCGTTGCGCGGCCAACAGTCCGACCTCGGCCACCAGTCCCTCAAGGTCAACGGACTGGAGAACGGAGACGTCTCCACTGGGCTGGTGGACGCCGCCCCCGAGGAGGCGGACGTCCCGCGCAAGGTTTGGCTTTCGTCGTTTGCACCTCCCTTGCCAAAATTCACACACATTCTAATAAAATGCATTGTTTGCCCCAAAAATCTGTCGTTTTGTAAAAATAATATTTGTAATGTTTCAGGAATAATCTCATTTTAGTTGCATTGAGTTGAAATAACAAACAAAAAATGGAATACAAAAAGTTCTGATAGTTACAATATTAATATTTTTTTGAAAGGCTGTCATGGAAATTTTCATGGAAATTTTACGAGAATAATGTCAAAATACTAAGAAAACAATGTAGTATTTTAATGGGGAAAAAAGTGGCAATTTAGAGAGTATAAAGTCAAAATCTTAACACACAAAAGTTGTATTGTAATTAGAAAAGTGGCAATTTTATAAGAATAAAGTCAAAATATTAAGACAAAAAAGTTGCATTCTAATGAGGAAAAAAAGTGGAAATTTTACAGGAATAAAGTCAAAATATTAAGAAAAAAATGTATTTTAATGAGAATAAAAGTGGCAATTTTGAGGGAATAAAGTCAAAATATTAAGACAAAAAAGTCGCATTCTAATTAGGAAAAAAGTGGAAATTTTACGAGAATAAAGTTAAAATATTAAGAAAAAAAGGTTGTATTTTAATGAGAAAAAAATTGGCAGTTTTAAGATAATGTCAAAATATGAAGACAAATCAGATTTTTTATGAAAAAAAAGCAAAATATTAAGACAAAAAAGTTGTATTTGAATGAGAAAAAAGTGGAAATTTTACGGGAATGAAGTCAAAATATTAAGAAAATGAGGGAAAGAAAGTGGCAGTTTTGAGAGAATAAAGTCAAAATATTAAGACAAAAATGTTGTATTTTAATGAGGAAAAAAGTGGAAATTTTACGAGAATAAAGTCAAAATATTCAGACAGTCAGAATTGTACAAGAATAAGTTATTATGAGGAGAAATAATCTCATTTTAGTTGCGCAGAGTTAAACATTAAAGGAAAAACTGTCATCTTTTAAGTCCAAATGTTATGAGAAATAATCCAATAAAATTGTTATTGTTGAAATATTAGCTTGCGGGAAAATGTCATAACATTACGAGAAGTACATTTGCAAAGAGCTGAAATAATAATAATAATAATAACAATAATAATAAACTACACCCACCACTTGATGGAGGACGACGTTGTGAAAAGGCAGGCTTTGCTACACATCTTAAAAGTTATCTCATTGAATGAAGCTTTTGTTTCAATTTTTTTTATTGCTATAATGGAAGGTGTATATAGAAATACTACTATACTGTAACAATACGCAAATAATCAAAACTTGACGGAGGAAAACTTTGTATTATAGAAAAAAAGGCTTTGCTACACATCTTGAAATAAACTATCTATGTTAAACTGTGAGTGTAACGCTGGCACTTTAGCTTCTTAGGTAGTTAGTGTGTGTACAAGTGTGTGTACAAATACCGTCAAGTGCTAGAGCGCTAACTCCTGTGGGCACACACACACACACACACACACACACACACACGCGTGCGCTACCAGTACAGAACCACTTGACTCGTTTTATTTGTTTTTTTTGTCCTTCCAGGACGTCCCCGCAGACCCGAGGAGCACGGAGGTCTGACGCTTTCCCCGTTTTCCTTTTGGGCGTCCTCGCCGCCTCCCCCGCCGCACTTGACCTGGTCTTTCCCGCCCCGCGTCCGTCACAGCAAGTACCCGACTCGCTAATGCGCTAACTGCGTTTGTCTCGTCAAATCCGCACGAGAAAAGATACGTGTACTTGTTGTAACACTTGGTCATCCTCGCACACAGTATGCTGTGTACTAGTACCACGTTTGTGTTGACAATCAGCATTAAAATCCACTTCACGTTTCTTTTCCAATCTGGAAAGATTCTCGTGTCGCCGGACTCCTCATTCCCAAACATTACACTCATTTGATGTGTACTTTATGTGTACAACGGTACCGTCACCAATACCGGCTAGGGAAGCTTGCAGTAACTTGTACTTTGGCTGCAGTTCACCTGGTTTTTACATTTCACCCGAGTACACGCTGTGCATTTGTACTTGAGCACTTTTACTTTGGTACAATCACCTATTACGCAATCCACCTTCAGTAACTACCAACTTTGACGCCATTTTCAATTACTTTTACTCGAGTACATTTTAGACCTGTACTTTGACTTGTACTTGAGCACAGTTTTCATACTTTGGTACAATATTTTACAACTTTTTGCACCTGTAGTAATTAGTAACGTTTATTCTGGTACTTTTTTCGACCTGTGCATTCCCTTGTACTTCCTTTGTACCTACGTACTTTTACTTCAGTACAAAATAATAAATATATAATATACAACCTCAAGTTAGTACTAAGGTACTTTTACGCACCCGAGTACATTTGACTTTTCATTCTACTTAAGCAAAATGTTACCAAAGTACGTGTACTTTTACTTGAGCACACTATTTGTGCACGCTTTCCTCCAAAACCGTTGGCGTCTCTTAGAAGTTGAGAGTGGGTGTTCTTCCCCCACGAACAATCCTTACACGCCAGAAAGGGAGGGGCTGTGGCAAGCGCGTGAACGCGTGCAGTCAAGTCCGTTTTCGTACGCCGTAGTGGCGCTCCTCCTCCTGGACGATCTTCGTGCAGGACAGGGCGTGGCGGAGGAAGCTGGCGCGTTGGTTGTGGAGGCGCATAGAAAAGGCGTTTAAAGCGTCACTATTTTCATTACAAATACGCCGCTCCGACCGCAGCGAGGCTACGTTTTCGCGGCCACACCGTCGTGACATTTGAGTGGAGCCCGAGTCGCTTTTTTAAGAAGCGTTTTTCAAACTTTTCCAGCTCGAGCCGACTGTTCGCGGGGTTGTCTGCGGCACGCGCCCAGGTACGCTGGCTCACACAGCTGTGTCGAATGCGAATTCATTCCCTTTCCTGTCACATTTGCCTCCCTAAAGCGTTTTAAAGTTCATGAATCACGGTCTCCGTCCGCCGGGAGCGGATCCTAAGAGAACCCACAGCCATTTCCCAGGGGTGACGTTCGATGTTCGAATACAGAGAGCTTTGAGTGAGGAGCTAGCAAGCGGAAATGGCGTCCTTTCCACTTCCCTCCTCTTAGCTTGTCGGCTACAAATTGACACTTTGGCGGAAAACATGTGAATTTATGTGTTTTTGGGGATTTAAGCCTTACCACTGACCCGCTTTGGAGGTTTTCCCCGGGAGCTGGTAACGAGCTTTGCCACAAGAATGTAGTTAAACCAGCTGCTTGTTTTGGTCATCTTTCAGCTGCAGACATGGATGTTGACGCCGCGCGCGCCATCGTGAACGGTGAGGTTCAGGTTTGTTTTTCAAAGGGGGACATTTTGTAAGAAAAGCAACCCAAAATGCATAAAAAGTTAGATATTTTCATTCTACATTCTAATTGTATTTTTTTTAAAGTGTCCCAATGCTGTGGTGGCCTCACTTTGGACACCCTTGTGTGGAATAAACACTCATGTCTCTTGTTTGCTGATGTTTTCCAGCGACTGCAGCTTCCCCGACACCAGCGGTAGACACCACGGTTGTTGCAGGTAAGCATGTTTCTTTCCCCCGCTCTCGCTGTCATTAACGTCTTGAAGCTGCATATTCGACGACGGTAACATACGGCGGTAACACGACAACGTGTTACCGCCACATTACAAAAAACAATCTGACATTTTCTGATTAAAAGTTGTAATTTTACAAGAAAAGTGGAATTTTTACGAGGAAAAGAGTCGTTCTGTTGCCGGCGCACGAGAGTCGCTCTATTGCCGGCGCACGAGAGTCGCTCTATTGCCGGCGCACGAGAGTCGCTCTATTGCCGGCGCACGAGAGTCGCTCTATTGCCGGCGCACGAGAGTCGCTCTATTGCCGGCGCACGAGAGTCGCTCTGTTGCCGGCGCACGAGAGTCGCTCTGTTGCCGGCGCACGAGAGTCGCTCTGTTGCCGGCGCACGAGAGTCGCTCTGTTGCCGGCGCACGAGAGTCGCTCTGTTGCCGGCGCACGAGAGTCGCTCTGTTGCCGGCGCACGAGAGTCGCTCTGTTGCCGGCGCACGAGAGTCGCTCTGTTGCCGGCGCACGAGAGTCGCTCTGTTGCCGGCGCACGAGAGTCGCTCTGTTGCCGGCGCACGAGAGTCGCTCTGTTGCCGGCGCACGAGAGTCGCTCTGTTGCCGGCGCACGAGAGTCGCTCTGTTGCCGGCGCACGAGAGTCGCTCTGTTGCCGGCGCACGAGAGTCGCTCTGTTGCCGGCGCACGAGAGTCGCTCTGTTGCCGGCGCACGAGAGTCGCTCTGTTGCCGGCGCACGAGAGTCGCTCTGTTGCCGGCGCACGAGAGTCGCTCTGTTGCCGGCGCACGAGAGTCGCTCTGTTGCCGGCGCACGAGAGTCGCTCTGTTGCCGGCGCACGAGAGTCGCTCTGTTGCCGGCGCACGAGAGTCGCTCCGTTGCCGGCGCACGAGAGTCGCTCCGTTGCCGGCGCACGAGAGTCGCTCCGTTGCCGGCGCACGAGAGTCGCGTTTTTAAGAGGAAAAAGTTGTACTATTACGAAAAAGTCGTAACTTTGTGACAAAAAATACTTTTAGGAGAGTAAAACTTACTACCCTTCTCCAAGGAAAAAGGTCACTCAAATTCTGTCTTTATAGCTGTCTCAGGAAGTGCCTGTTACGACAGAGTATTACATTTGAGATTTCGAGAATAAGTTTCCCTCCTTCCTGAATGCTATGCTATACGTATTTTCCCTCTGACATGTATGGCCCCTAAAGTGAGACTTTTATTGCCATAAATTTCCGACTTGACTCTCGTAATATTTATTCATTTATTATCGTAATATTCTTGAAATCTCCGATTATTTAAATTCTCTGTCACAACAGGCATTGCCTGAGACATCTACAAAAACGGGACTTGTGTGGCCTTGGTCAAAAGTAATGAGTTTTATTCTTGTAAAATATTGACTCTTCTCATAAACTATGACTTTTCTGTCGTGCGTCTATCTGTTTTTGGGGAGCTATTGCAAAAATGCTAGTCAAATATTCTATATTTAGGAGCCCTTTGCTGTTTTTAAAGACCTACTTCAAAAACGCTAGTCAAAAATCATGTTAGGAACCAAAGATCCTATATATGTGAAGAGTGCTCTGCTGTTTTGTAAGGACCTACCTCGAAAATGCTAGTCAAAGATGTTAATCAAAGATTCTGTAAATGTGAAGGACCTCCCTCACAAAGATGTTAATCACAGCACCTATATTTAGGGGTGCAGTGTTGATTTTACTTCAAAAACACAAGTCCAAGATGTTTAAGATCCTATATATGTGTAGAGTGTGCTGCTGTTTTAAGGACCTATTGTCAAAGATCCTCTATATAACAGGGCTGCTCTGGTGGTTTCAAGGACCTCCTGCAAGGAAGGGGTACTGCCAAAATATGTTTGTCAAAGAGCCTGTATATGTGAAGTGTGCTGCTGTTTTTATGGACTTATTGCACGCAAATCCCAGTCAAAGATCTTAATCCAAGCTCCTTTATATAGATGGAGTGCTGTGCTGTTTTCAAAGACCTGTCAAAGGTCCTTTATTTCACAGGATCCCTCTGCTGTTTTTGTGGCCCTACTGCTAAAACACAAGTCAAAGACCCTATGTATGTTAAGAGCATGCTGCTGTTTTAAGGACCTATTGTCAAAGATCCTCTATATAACAGGGCTGCTCTGGTGGTTTCAAGGAACTCCTGCAAATAAAAATGGTAGTCAAAGATCCTCTATGAATGAAAGGAGTGCTTTGCTGTTTGTAAGGACCTACTGTAAAATAATGCTAGTCAAGACCGAAGAGCTTTGATGTTTTTAATCTACTTTTAGTCAAAGATGTTTTATACACAAAAGTGCTTTGCTGTTAAGGGCCTACTGGAAAAAAAGAGGTAGTCCAAAATCCTCGTGTGTTTTTCAGTGGTGGTGACGCTGATCCTGCTGACAGCGGTGATGCTGGCCGTCCTGCTCTACTGCTACATGTGCCACAACAAGGGCGACTACAGAACCACGGGGGAGCTGGCCCCGGGCCAGGACCTGGGCGACGATGACGACGGGGACTGCGGACCCCAGGCTGCCAACGAAAAGAAGGAATATTTTATTTGACTCGGTGAAGACCCCAAAGATTGTTGACAAGAGGTGGTGGATTTTTTAATGATTACCGTGTGAGCGTGCGCAAACTATTTATCAACTTCTCTCTTATGATGATCATGGTGGCGCCCCCTTCCTCTCCCTTTTAGCTGTTACATGTTTTACATGTTTTGTTTTAAGGGCTCATTTTGAGTGATAATTCCTGAAATGACCTCCGTGTTTGACAGGAAATATGGAAGCCAATACAAACGTGTTCTGGCGACGCATAATGTGCAGAATCAAAAGGATTTTGCTGGGTGGGAATGTGTGGTGTTCCATTAATAACAATCTGACAATCAAAGCATGATTGTAACAAGTAAATGTACAAACAAGGCGTGCCGGAAAACAAGGAATACTTTATATCGTACTATTATATTGTATGTATACACAATTACCATAACTTGAATTAACGTTACAGACAGGAAAGCGTTAACATGTTAAAAAGCATATCATCCGGCTCAATAAACCATTTTTCCTCCAAACCTTTTACACCGAGATTTAATCGTGGTTACTCTGGGGCGGATTCCAGTCTAATGCAGCCTTACTGGAAATTTGTATTGGATCCGGGCAGCAATTTGCGGGTTTCCTATTTTGAATTCGCGTGAGATAGAACACGAGCTCGTGGAGTGACAGCTGGTTTTCTGTTTGGTCCTAACGCCCGTTATGTACCAATTTCCATTCATAACAGAGCCTAACAGTAAGGCACAGCACTAAATAAATAAACGGCCATCCACTGCGCATAAAACCTGTCAACCTTTCATGGAATATTGATATCCACCCACAAAGTGTGCTTTTGTTTGGGTTTTTTTCTCGGTCCTACACAGATTCACGTCTTGGTACCACCTCAGCATGTTGCTACATTCGTCCCACTTTGCCCCGGTGTGTCCCGGAGGAACAGTCACAAGACGACACATTAAGGCTCGGTTAAAAATCTTTCCTGAACACGTGCTTGCGATTCGACCAGGAATTGGAACCAGGAAAGGCTCCTGTCGCCCATGGGAACGCAAACGCTTTAAACGTGTGCAACACACAGCAGCAGAAGACGACAGACCATGTGACTCATGCAAACTAGGGATGGACTTATTGGCTCTTTGAAGGGAGTTGAATCTTGAAGAGTTCTATTTGTCTTTTAGAAGGGAACCGGGGGTAACTCCATAACAATCGCTGGTATCAGAATCATTCACTTGCTGCCTCTTGGTGGGGCTGAAGTGTTCATTTCATCTGGCATGTATCCTCCGGAAGAGGAGAAAGGAGTGTGGTCGACATAGGCCGTGTGCTCACTTCAAATGGATTCTTGAGGACGCTACGCCACCTTGAGCTGCGTTCGGAATTTACCCAGATATCGTCTGATGAGCTGGGCTTTGAAGATTTTCCACGACAACGCCGCAACAGAGAGGAAGAAGGAAAGGAATCCAAGGCAAATCGAAGTTTGCCATCCACGCTGCTCTCTCCTCAAACCATCCTGGGAGCAACACAGAACCTTGAGGATGCACAGTTGCCGTTCATCCGATACGGCGTTCTACGTGTGGAACTTTTCGCCTTAAACGCCAGGATATCTGTCGAGGGTTGTCTTGAGAGAACTGTTTAGAGAGCACCATCTGAGTAAACGGTGTTTAAGAGATTTCTTTTCCGGTGACTCTGAAAAACATAACTGGTCCGTGTGATCACTAATCGATGTGTAACTTATTCCCGGTCCTTTTGAAGTGCAACAAACCAAAAGCTGAGGGGTAGCAGTTTTCAAGATACAAGATAAATGGTTCACTCTGTGGCGCTCCATCTGGATGTAATCGGGATGTCTGTACACAGCAGACTATGTACACCGCACCCCTGACTTGGAGGTCACGCCGTCATACGGAGCGATTCAACCCTTTAAACGGAGTAGTCCGGCCCGTAGCAGAAGCACTCTGGGCTTGCGCCCCCGGGATAATTAGGGTTTAGATCCACGGGAGGTTTCTTCATGTCTAGAGAGATCAAATAATGTTAAAAAGACCATTCCATTCTGTTTTGTTCCACTTATTTGAGTCCGGATGGCAGGGGCAGCAGTCTCAGTAAGGAAGTTCAGACTTCCCGGTCCCGGCCACTGCCTCCGGCAATCCCAGGCCAGCTGTGAAACATAGTCCCTCCGGCGTTTCCTAGGTCTTCCCCAGGACTTTTTCCCGGCTGGGCATGTCTGGAACACTTCACCAGGGAGGCCTTCGGGAGGTATTCAGACTAGATGCCCAAGCCACCTCAACTGGCTCCTCTCCATGTGACGGAGCAGCGGCTCTACTCTGAATTCCTCCCGGATGGCCGAGCTCCTCGCCGGAAACTCCGCCGCTTGTATTTGCTTTCTCGTACTTTCGGTCATGACCCAAAGCACGTGACCGTAGGTGAGGGTGGGAACATAGACCCGCCAGTAAACTGACAGCTTTGCCTTCCGGCTCAGCTCTCGTTTCACCACAACGGTCCGGTACAGCGTCCGCATTACTGCAGATGTAGTCTAAATGCCTCTGAAGTTGCTTATCTTTCAATTATTGTTTTAAATCAGCTTATTGATAAGTGAAGGTTGGGGGGTTATAGTCTTATTTCATATTTTGTCACCGTCAACATATCGCTGTGAAAAGATGTTTACCTAACACATATAATGCTTTGCAGCCTTGTCGTTATGGTGGAATAGTGTTTACATGAAAACGAGACTTACTCTGTTCTCTGGCAACTTTGGCGTAGTGGTTGTTGTTCCGTGTAGCGGCTCGTACGACCCGGCTCTTGTTCCCTGCTCTTGCTTCATTAAATTTGTCCACTAGCAGCACATCATTTTGGCATGATTAGTAGGAAATATACCGAGGGAAGTCCAAGTGGACCGGGTCTAACATGGACTAGGTGATATAAAGGCACTCTGCTGGTTTGGCCACAGGGAGGCGGCGGTGTACTGCCCAGTCAGACTGTCAGTACTCATGGAAGGAAATCGGGAGGAATAATCAATACTTTGTGCACTGCCCTTTCAAAGTAAGACTCGGACGGGGGTGTTCCAGGATCCCTGCAGATCAAACATTTGTTTCCGCCCCTCAACATTCCCCTTGTCTCCTTGAAGGATACTGATTGGTTCCCACAACAGTCGTCACCTTAAATGGCTCACTTCCCACAGGGTAATGGAGAAAAGTAGATTTTAAAAAACAAAGACATGTAACCAAAATAGCGAAGTATCGCTCAAGAAACGGGAATGCAGAGACAATTAGGACTACAGCAACGACAACTAAAAAAAAGCCTGGAATGGCAGGAGAAAAGGAACCAAAATAGACAAAGGAGGCAGCCTGAGGAGACAGATGGAAAGATGGAGACCAAATAAACATCTTCAGGATGGGGGCTGAGATCAAACGAGGCGGCCTGGAGGGAGACGCTTTGCTGCCGCCTCCGGAGGCAACGCTGGAAAGGAAGATGCCAGAGCGGGAAGACCCTGTGGGGAAAGCTGGAGGAGCTCCAGCCGCAGTCGGGTTGCGTACCTGGCGTAAACCTTCCACCGTGTCCCACATATGACGGCCCGCTGTCTTTCAAACGGCACCACAGGGGCAGATGTGTTGCGCTTCGCTTTTTCTTTGGCTTTTATGTCAGGTCGCTTCAGGGTACCCGACGTGCCATGTGGGGAAAAATGCGATGGTAACCATAGAACAGGAAAGGCCCAGTACAGTATGGCTCAGGCGACGGTAACATCAATGAATTCATTATTTAATTTAATCATGAAACACCAGCTAAAATAAATGTTAAGTAATTAACTATTGATTTTTTGAACGTATCGACAAATACATGATTCCATACTTGAATCATGTTATTAATTTTAAAATAATTTAATTCTGCATTTCTTCCTTCATTTCTATTTTCATTTATGGACTTTTAATATTTTATTATGTAATTTGGCTTTTGTCCATTTTTTAATCTTTTAATTTTTTTTTCCAAATTAAAGTGTGATATTTATATATCACACTTTAATTTGAAAAATCTATTTAATTCGGCTTTCATTCATTTATTGAGATTTTAAGTTATGGACAATCAAATAATTTATTACACATTTTTATTCAAATTCAAAAAAATATATTATTTCAGATTTCCTTAGTTGGACAGTACAGCACTCCACATTTTAATTGCTGATTTTATTATTTAAAAATTTGAATTGCCCTTATGTTAATTTAACATTTGCATTGATAGACAATGAAATGCATTATTCCAGATTTTGGATGTACCATTTTTCAATCAATTAAATGCCCCCCCTTTTTTTTTAATTGCCACGTGAGCGGAAGAAGACGCACACACACGCCCCCTGCTGTTCAGCCATGTTTACTACAGTAATTGTTCCCATCTACAGTTGTCAGCACAGCTTGTTGAGCTTTTATATTTTTCTCATGTATTTATAACACCGTCAGAAAAAACAAACCCCTAGCCTCCACACACACTTCACAAACAACACACACGCACACACACACTAGTGTGTTATGTACATCCTGTATATACGTAATGAGTAAAAAAAATCGACTTTGTACATCTTCATATACCAAAGACATGGCCACCGACTGTTTACACAGGAATGAATCAAAGTATAAAACAAATACAAAAATAAACATAAATACTCAAGTTAGTAATAAATAATCACCACAGCAAAAAAACGACAGGATTGGTTCGTTGGCCAAGCCCCGCCCACAACTTCTGTACATTAGCTTATCATGTCTGACATGATGGGTGGGGGGAGGGGGCGACATTAAGAGTTTGCAGCACCGTTGAGTTTCGTCACCACGGCAACGCCGGCGTCCATCTTTTGAGTCTCCCGTGTCATGTGAATCCCCCCTTTCTCCCCGGCCGGCTGGCGTCGTAATGTACATTCTCAAAGATGGCGACTAGCAGCAGTTTTTCGGGGTCTCTCCCGCCTTCGCCTTGGCACCGGCACGGAAAGCGAACGTGAAACATTCCACGTTTCTCCACTGTCGGCCTTCTTCACGTGCTGCTTGCTTTTTGGTTTTCGAGGAACGACTCCTTTTCCCCCGCCTGCGTGGGCCCCTGCTTTAAAGGAGGCGGAGATGTGGTAGTCCCTCCCCCTTCCGCTACAGACTACCGAGGGTGGTGTGCACTCGAAAGCGCAAGTGCGCCGTCTCGGCTACGTAGCGGAACGCCAGCAACGAGCAGACCGGACTGTCCTTCCAAACTTAAAAGCAGAGAAGAAGAAGAAGAAAAGGCGGGCGAATGATCCGACCGTCGTTACCGTCAAGTGGTCCAACCCGGGTTTTCCGACGCTCCGGTTATAGCATGATGGGGTTGTCATTGGGAAATGTTCCCCGGTTTTCGCACTAAGTGCTCCTTTTGTCCTAAAAAAAAGTGTTTTGTGTTAGTATGTTTGGGCGCCTGGTGGCCTAGTGGTTAGCATGTTGTCCACACAGAGCCATCTGGCAGATCTGGGTTGGAATCTCCGTTGGGCATCTCTGCGTGGAGTTTGCACGTTCTCTCTGGTTTGCTCCCACATTCCAAAAACATCCATGTTAGGTTCTTCGGAGACTCTAAAAGGTCCGAAGGTATGAATGTGAGTGTGGACGCTTGTCTGTCTGTACGTGCCCTGCCATTGGCAGGTGACCAGTCCAAAGGTGAGCCCGCCTCTCGCCCTAATTTAGCTGGAATAGGTTCCCCCATGACCCTTGTGAGGATAAGCAGCATAGAGGACGGACATCATCTGGATCATCTGCCTGGATCATCTCCAGCCAGCAGAAGCCAGTGAGAGCT
This sequence comes from Oostethus manadensis, assembly GCA_024372805.1. Classification (NCBI taxonomy): domain Eukaryota; kingdom Metazoa; phylum Chordata; class Actinopteri; order Syngnathiformes; family Syngnathidae; genus Oostethus; species Oostethus manadensis. The sequence continues at coordinate 259,970 of QODF01000292.1, forward strand.
GGTTTGGTGGCTGCAGGATTGGGATTCTGCCTTTTGCAGCGATGTGGTCCTGTAGGCTGGATCGTCAACTCTCATCGGATCGCTCCAAGAATCAGCACCTCCAAGTCCATGGTTCTCTCCTGGAAAAAAAGCTGGAGTTCCATCTCCGGGTAGGGGATGAGACCCTGCCCCAAGTGGAGGAGTTTCAGCACCCCGGGATCTTGTTCAGGAGTGAGGAAAGGATGGAACGCAACATCGACAGGCGGACTGGTGAAGCGTCAGCGGTGATACGGACTCTGCATCGGTCTGCAAATTTACTGGTCGAGCTATGTTCCTACCCTCACCAATGGTCAGGAGCTTTGGGTAGTGACCAAAAGGACAAGATGGTGCGTTCAGGCGCCGTAAGTGGCGGAGCTCTCCCTTAGAGATAAGGTGGAAATTACCGTCATCCGGGAGGAACTAAGGAGTGGAAGCATTTCTTATTTACCGCTCAAAACTACGTTCCTACCCTCACCTAAGGTCATGAGCGTTGGGTAGTGATCAAAAGGCACAAGCAGCCAAAATGGGTTTTCTCCGTAAGGTGGCTGGGCTCTCCCTTAGAAATAAGGTGAGAAGCAGTGTCATCCGGGAGAAACTCGGACTAGAAGAGTTGCTCCTCCCCATTGAGAGGATCCAGATGAGGTGACTCGGGCATCTGGTCAGAACGCCTCCCGGACGCCTTCGTGGGGAGGCTTTCAGGACACATCCGATCTGTAGGAGGTCTCGAGGGAAAACCCTGGACATGTTTTAGAGGCTATGTCTCCCAACTGGCCTGGGAATAGTTGGGAGAACTAGAGGAAGTAGCTGTGTTGAGGAAAGTCTGGGCTTCCTTGCTTAGGCTTCTGCCCCCTGGATGAATGCATGTATATTTTTTCCTATGAGAAAAATGGTCTCAGTTTTGGTTCATTTTGGTTTTCATCAGACGTTTTGGACCAAATTAGTGACGAAAACCGAGGTTCCAATGTAATTGATTCGGAGCAGCACTTAACCGTAACAAAGTGCACATCGGAGGCTTGGTATTCCGTGGAGACACATGAATTTCTTCCATCAAATTGCCGGACCACAAGTTTTTCCTCTACTAAAATGAAGTCAAAAATCTTTTTTTTTTCTCAGTTTGAAACTTGTATGGACATTTAGACTCCGCCGAGTCACTCGTCACCTACAGTAACTACAACGTGTTCTAGTATCTGACGTGTATTTACTGGACTGTACAACAGTGTGGGGTCGGCTCGTAGCCTAGCACTGGACTTGGCCGCCAGGCCCTCGGTCACGTGGCGTGAACGCGTGCAGCCTCCGTGACGCTTTATCCAACTTCTCAGACCCCGCCACAGACTTTCAGAGGTTGCTGGAGGTTGTGAGGGACGCGCAATCGACTGGAGGTGCCAAATAATGTGAACTGGTGCCGCCCCGTGAAAACTGGTCTAAGGCGCTGCTTGGTAAATACAGTCGTGACAAAAAGAGGACACCCCTCTTTTTTGGACCAATCTTGCTCAAATTCCACGCATGTACTTGTCAGTCCCGTAAAGACGTGTACCAAATTTGGTGCTGATTGGGCCGAACACCTTGACGTTAGGATGGGTGTTTTGTAGAGCACATTGGACTGGGCCAGAACCGTTGGGTTTAAATAACAGCGCCACCTCGTGGTGCGTTTGCCAGAGAATGAGCAGCACAGGCAACACGGAAAGGGGTGCATGTTTTGGTGCACTTTAGCGTGCGGCAGTTCATGAGTAGCAGCTTACACAAACCCTGCGGGGCGCCCCAATTCTTCCACATGATAACGAACCCTATTGACCTGAATATGCCAATGAGATGGCGGTTTCGCCCCAAAAAATTCAAAACAAAACCTAAACAAAAATAGAAAAAGACAGGTGTTTTATATTTGGGATCTAGAGATTTCCACGTGCAAACCAGCAGGCGGCGCCAAAGGGCTCCTCCAGGGGAGTCAGGGCTTTTCTTCCTGTCACTCACACATTTATTTCCTTCAGAGAAACCAATTAATTTTTTTTATTGAAATCTACCAGTTTTTACTGCCTTCATTTTTAAAACCTAGCCTTTTCCGTATATATATATATATATTATAGGTGTGTGTGTGTGTGTGTATATGTATACACATATACTGTACTGTATATATGTAGTGTGTGTGTGTGAGTATATATACTGTATATACACACATATATGTACACACAGTATCTGATGTGTGTATATACATTGTATATACAGTATGCACATGACATATACATGCACACACAATTTTTTTTTCCTTCGGAGAAACCATATACAGTATATATACAGTGCTATTACTGTATATATACTGTATGTGTGTGTGTACACAGTATATGTGTACATAATGTGTGTATACATACACACACGCACACACATGTATATGAGGGGTTGTGTTATATTCAGATCAACAGAGTAACTCCACATTTTCTGTTCATTTTACCACCAAAGCCCAATTATCACCAAAACAGCCCCTTTCACACTGCCGGGAAAATCCGACAGGGTTCCAAACCGCACCCGAATCTCCGCCCCGTCGTGTTGAAAAGCGACTGACGCTGAGGCGTGTGATTATCTGATTGCGGGATGTTGTATTGCTGTGTGCAACGCCACGCTTGGCCGGGTTCTGTGTGAAAGGCAAAGGCGGATAAATACCGCACCTACTGCGGGGAAGAGGCTCTTGTTTCAGTCAGCGCCACAATTATTGCAAGTCCCCCCCCCGCTAACCTCGGAAATCTTTGTTCGTTTCTTCGAGGGTGGGCTCCCCAGTCCGAGGCTCATGTTCATGCATCGTCTGATTAATCTCATTCTGACCGTGAAGGATGAAGTCTTGGCGGTCCCACGATGGGAATTTCTTACCTCAAAGCGTTCCAATCAGACCGAGATTATCCGACTCCCTCGTCGGCTCACAAATGCCGCTTTATCCTGGGCCGCGTCGGCCGCTGCCACATATTGCGCTTCACATTTCACAATCAGGTAAAAAACAGTTCCCTGTCTCCCGGTGTAGGGAGTCTGCGCACGGTCTAAGGCTGTGCCTTAATCACAGACCATCTCCCAAAACTGAAAAGCCCTGTGGCTGGCCTAAACCGTGGTCTCATACTCCAACACCTCTTTGCTTCCCATCATGCTACTCCTGTACTGTATCCTGGGACTGACCGCCGACGTGGTTTCCAGAAGTAGGATGGTCTTGCGGAGACGCCGGTCAATAAAGTGGGCATCCCAGGCAGGATACCGTTTTCTCGGCAGGTCGATTCGAATCACAGGGCCCTCTTGTGAGGAGGAGGTCCTGTGGAGGAGTGCCGGAGAGGATGAAGGGAACGGACGTACCTGAAAGACTGGCAGGCAACTGTCCCGATCCCTGTCCCTATCCTGCTCCCCTGGAACCATGTCCCCTGTGTCTTTAGTCCTGGGGAGAGTCCTGGGAGGACTGGTGATCACCATGTCTGTTTGTGAACCTTGAGACGGGGTGAGGCAGGCGTCGATGACCCCCGCCACTCCGCCTGCGGCCACCATGCCTTCGTCCACGCACCCTGCCCAATTTGGGCCCAGGACCGGCCCGTCGGGGTGCAGCCAGCAGTAGTAGACCAGCATAAAGAAGGTCCCCAAGGCAAAGCTGCAGGCCACCAGGCACACCACCACCAGGGCGTAGGAGTCAGAGGTGTGGGGGCCACGGTAGGTGTACCAGGCGGCTGTCAGCGCCACATTCTCGGCCAGCGTCACGGCGTAGTAGACGGTCATGCGCAGGCGGCTGGGCCCTTCCTTGACGTTGAACCAGCAAAAGATGTAGATGATGCCCACCACCATGTTGTAGATGATCTCCTCCCACTTGGACATGCAGAAGTCTGTCTCGCCTTGGATGATCCAAAAGGTCATTATACACCTGAAAGAGCAAAGGAACACAAACTTTATCTTTTGTCTCAGGTGTTCAGGTCATGGTAATTCACCGTTACTTTGGCAACTGGACTTCCGCTTTGTTGTTGAAGACATTTTCATCTGCAATCCAAAAGGCTTCTTCGGCTGCACAGTTATTAAATGTCACCCCTCCGTGGACACTCCTACCAGAGACATAAATATAGAGACTCCACCAGAAGCCTTTGAGATTCAGAATGATGCATCTTCAACACCTAAGAACAAGTCCACTTGCTTACTATTTCAGTGGCGTTTTCAGGCACAACGCAAGGCTGAGCAGAGAATAGAAGAACCGAGCTAGTCCGTGTGCAGTGAGGCGAAAAGTACTGAATAGCTCTCCACGTATTATGGTGGACGGGTTATGCAAGGACTTGGCATGTCCACAGAAGCTTGCCTCTTCAAATGGTCAGTAGCAGTTTTGTGGTTCTGCCAGACTGGGACTTACCAGTGACTGACGATAAAGATTCCAAAGTAGAGCTGGAAGACTGAAGCGAAGAGGGCGAAGGCCACCGTCCTGGCCCCGATGGTGAACAGGTGCCACAGGATCTGGGCGATGACGGCCTTGTAGGACATGGGCAGCTTGTCGTCCCGTGAGTCCCTCAGAACTTTCTGGTAGGACGCGATCATCCAGGCCAGCGACACCAAGGAGGCTGAGGCTGACAGACCTGTGCCCAGAGACCACATGGACCTGACTACTTATGCAAAAAAGTGCAAGCAAATTATTTTAAGTTGCTCTCCATCTACCATGTTTGTCTTTGCGTGTGTTTGGGTTAGAGGTTATGTTTAGGGTTATGGTAAGGATCGGGTTTAGGGTTTTTTTGTTAGAGGTTAGGGTTAAGTTAGGGGGTAGGGTCACAGATTAGGTCGAGTTTGAAATTTGGTGTCAGTTGATACGTGCTTTAGGTTAAGGGTTACAACGTAGAGTTATGGTTAATATATGTCAATATGGCTGTAGGGCTTAAGGGTTTTGGTTAGGGGTTCTGATACCATTAAGCAATACCCCTAATTTTAGGGTTTCAAGATGGAGTACAGTTGTGGTTAGGGGTTAAGTAGGTATAGAGGTTAGGGCTTACATCAATTGGTTGGTCGGTTTAGAAATTGGAGTCGCTACAAGGGTTTGGTCCGAGACCCTGTACCTATACACCCTTACCAAAGTGCAGTTATGGTTAGGTGTCAAAGTAGGTGTAACGGTTAGGGGTTTTGGCTGAGGGTTCCGATAATCTTGACAAATACCCCTAATTTAGGAGTTAAAGACGGAGTACAGTTATGGTGAGTGGTGTGGGGTCTTGATCCCACTGCCACCGTGGTTAAGGTTGCTCCACTGGGTTAATGGTTAAAGTGGGAGTAGCGTTACAGTTGGGGTAGGTGGTTTGGGTCAGGAGTTAGTTGGTTGGGGTTAAAGGTTTCTGACTACGCCAGGACCTGTGACTTGGCCACCTGCGAACGTCCCACCTTGCAGCGGCAGGACTGCGTTCCCGTGGATCATGATGCTCAGCTGGAGGACGAGCTGCGGCGCCGACTTGAGGAAGGCCTCCAGCAGGCGGAGCATGGTGATGTCTGCGCTCTCGAACATCAGCCGCCAGTGGAAACGGTGGCGGGAACTGTCGCCGTGCCAGCGACTCTGGGCGCCCAGGTAGAGGGCGTGAATGTACCTGACGTAAGAAGGGAGGGGCGGGTGACGGGGAAGTTGATTGGCGGTCAAGAAATGGAGAATGAAACGCCGGACGACCTTCATAAGAATTCTTAATAGCCGGATAAAAAAAACACGCACACAAATGGGAGGCTCTGCTCGCCAAGCACCGTGTGCCTCTTCGGTGCCTGCGCCTCCGCTCTACCGCGTCTACTCGTGGAAGTCCGTTTATCTCACGCCGGCTTATCTCTTTAGCGATCTATCGGCTCGCTTTCTCTCCCTCTTAGCGTGGGAAGGCCGCCGTTTTTGTGCCGACACAGCGGGAGGCCGCACCGTTGGGAATTTGACCGCAGCTCACGGGAGCTCCGTGCCTGGCTGGGAACACGCCCGTCGCATGCAACAGCGTGACAGCGAGGACGACGCAAACCTTAGCAATGCTTTCGTAGCCAAGCGAGCTCCAGCTGTGCTACATTAGCCCGTTAGCTGAAGGAAAAAGTCACAGCTGACTGGCCGGTCTTATTTTAAGATGTGTAGCGAAGCCTGGTTGGTCAGCAGCACATTGGAAAAGTGTAATTTGACATCAAAGCCAAAAGACACGGCAGAAATCGAGACGTCACAAAGCCGCTGAACTTTACATCAACACTCGCAAGCAACAGGAGGAGAGGAAATGGGATGCAACGGGATCGGAAGGCAGGAAGGAAAAGAGCGGGAAGGGAAAACAAGATTAGAGGAAAAAGCGAAGACAAGGCGGCAGATTTTTCGCCACTTTTGGACTCGCTCTGCTCGGGAGTGCGGATCAATCGCTGATTATTACGCAACAATCCGGGAAGCCGTGTTGACAAGTACGCACATCATCTGGTATCAGCTCATGCTAAGGAAGTTAGCATACTAGCATTTCCGTTTTACCTACAATACTGCCCACTTTTAGTTGTAAGAACTAAATACAAATAAAATCCCTTCAATAAAAGTAAAATAAAACAATAAAAACAAATATAAAAAAGTTTATATAGTAGAAATATATACAAATCAAAATGCCATCAGGTAAAAAAAAACTATGAATAATAAATAATAAAATAAGTAAACAAGTAAAAAAATAAAAATAATACAATTAAAAGTGTAAACATTGAAATATAATTAAAAAATGTCATAAAGTGTAAAAAATAGTGCAAGTAAATTTACTTCATTTCAAACAAAAAATTAAAATGAATACGTTTAAAAAACTAAAAAATGCCATAAAGTGTAAGAAAATACAAACAAAATGACTTTAATAAAAGTAAAAACAATAAAAACTAATAATAAAGCTGTAAAAATAATAAAATAAAAAAAGCATGAAATATTACAAATGAAATTGGCTTAATGTGTAAAACATGATTTAAATAAATAGGTGCAAAAATAAAACTGGCTTAAATTAAAGTGTAAAAATAATAAAACAAAAAGTGTAAAATTCTAGAAATGAAAGTGGCTTACTGTGTAAAACATGACTGACATAAATATGCCAAAAGCAGTAAAGGCTTAGATAAAGGGAAAAAAGGGGGTTGCGCGTTGACCCGAGAGGGGTCGTACGCCGTCCCGTGTAAGTTAGCATGTTAGCATTTCCTTTGCATACAACACTCTCGCGACGCACAAATGGGAATCTGTCCATTGTGTGTGTGTGTGTGTGTGTGTGTTCTTCATGTGGCCCCGTAACCATGGTAGCGAGGTGTCGGGACAAGCTACGTTGGACAGCGAGTCCCACACCGGGAGCTCGTATTAGCGTCGTTCTTGTGCGGAGCAGCCAAAATGTCCCCGCTAAGGAGAAAGGTCATCCCAGAGAGATGTCAAGGAGTAGCGCTACGTACACACACACACACACACACACACACACTATAAATATCCACGTGAATCAGTTGTCTTTCCCCAAGCTGCTGTCCCACATAGCCACTCAAGTGAGCTCAGTGTGTGTGTGTGTGTGTGTGCTATTTGGAGCTGTGCGTCTGAAATCCAGGGAGAAGAAACTGGTGTGTGTGTGTTAGTGATGGGTCATTCGTGAAGGATTCGTTCATTTTGAACGAATCTTAAATGTGACCTGGGAAGAACGAATCGCCTCGGGGAGCGATGCGTTCAGTCGCGCATGCGCATTTGCGTAGCATCCTATCTGTTCCGTAGATGAATCAGTTCACCTGTTTGGAGTCTTCGGGTTGAGTCGTTCGTTCATCGCGCGACAGCCTCATAATCAAGAATTGATTAGTTCACCTCTCGAGTCTTCGGGTTTGAGAACAAACGAACGAAGAGGTGAACTAATGAAGAATGTAGTAAAAATATTTTGGTAAAAAGTCCATTTTACGAGGGAAAACTATAATTTCACAAGAATAAAGGTAAATGTCGAAATTTTACTAAAAAGTTGTAAGTGTAAAATGACAACACCCCCCCCCCCAATTTTACTAGAAAAAACGTTTGCGTAATACATTTAAAACAAGACAAAAATCAAGCTTTTATCGAATTTCAAGAAAAAAAAATGGTGAAAAAGTGCAACTTTTCAAGAATAAAGTTTGGAGGACAAAATCGTAAATATCCTGGAAGAAAAAATTGTAGGTTTGCGAGAAAAAAGTAGAGCAGAATCAAAATATCATGACAAAAAGTCAGAATATGACAAAAAGTTTCGATTTTACAAGAAAAACTAGAATTTCACAAGAATAAAGTCAAAATATTATGAGAAAAAGGCATCATTGTACAAAAATTACCAACCCCCCCCCTCCACACAATTTTATAAGAAAAAAATAATTTACAACAATTTGCATAATTGGGTGAGAAAAAACTTGCAATCATCCTATTGTCAAAACAAATATGTAAAAAGTATTCATTGTACAAAAAAAAGCTGCTACTTTTCAAGAATAAAGTTTGTAGGATAAAATGCTATTAATGTGAAAAATAAGTTCTAGGTTTTGCTAGAAAAAAAGTCACAAATTTTACAAGAAAAAAGCCTGAAATGTACAAGAATAAAATTTTTACATGTCAAAAATAGAATAAAAAAATCAAGCAAATGTTATAATGTTAAGAAAAAATTGGAATATTATGGTAAAAAGTCATAATTTTACAAAAAAACCCCCACCTTCACATGAAACATTATTTCATATATATGGGGACAGTTATAGAATTATCAAATTTGCATAATATTGTGAGTAAAAAAACACTACATTTGATGAGAACAAACTTGCAATATTGTCATTTTACTAAAAATAAAACAGGTGCAACTTTGCAAGGATAAAGTTTAGAGGATAAAATCATAATTAGAATAATCAGAAATTTACAAGAATACAGTTGTCACATAATAAAAATAGACACAAAATATCAAGAAAAAGTTATGATATGAAAAAAGTTTCCATTTTACAAAACAAGCTAGAATTTCACAAGAATAAAATCAGAATGCTATGAGGGGGGGGAAGTCATAATTTGACAAAATATACAATTTGCATAAAATTTTTGGAGAAAAACGCTTAATTTGACGGAATAAAAATCCCGCTATTTTCCGACAAATCATGTCCTTTCACGAAAACCGAATAAGAAATGAAGAAAAAGTTCTAATATGACAAAAAGTTTCCATTTAAGAAGAAAAAGTGGAACTTCCCAAGAGTGAAACGCAAATGTTGTGAGGGGGAAAAGTCCCAGTTTTCCAAAAGACCCCCCCCCAAAACCCCAATTTGCCAGGAAAAAGTGAGAGGGAGAAAACGGGTGAATGTTTTTGTCTGCGCGTGTTAAGCAAAGCTTTGACCGATGGCATTCACGGGAACGCGAGTCCGCGTTATTGACTGGGAATGTTTGGTGAATTCCTCATCAGCGGCGCCACGAGGACGTGGAAGGAGCGGCGGCGAGGAAGGGATATTTCATCTTGGTCCGCACGGCCGTCGTCTCCACGCTTCCCGCCTCCCGAATTAGAAGCGGCACCCGCCGTCTTTCCGGCTTTCACTCTCATTGTGTACTTTTAGCGCCGACTTCCTGCTGCGCCTCGCAGCACAGACGGGAACGTTGGCGGGAGGAGAGCTTTCCACACGGACGATTCCTAGTTACAGTACTTATCTTTTTCAAATCCGCCTCTTTAAAAACGGAGGATTTTACTGCATGCTGAGTTGCTGCTACTGGAACCAGTAAAACGTTCCTTTTTTTCATGTTACGTTTACTGCGCTAGGAATTTACGCTATTCAAATGTTTCTTGTGAACCCAAAACTATTTGTTGGGTTTTCCTATCTGTTATCCCACAAGAACAACGACCCTCACGTATACAGACAGAGCAAGTAGCTATTTAGTAAGGAGGTGGAGAAGGCTAAATCAAGGTACAACAAACATCTGAAGGAGAAGTCCGGGAGCAACAACCCTGTCTCTGTCTGGAAAGGTCTGAGGGAAATCACCAACTACAGACCCAAAGCCCCCCCCGCTGTTGACAACCGTCACCTAGCAGAAAGACTGAACACCCACTACTCCAGGTTCGAAGATTCACACCCCTCCCCCACCCCACTGACTACAATGGACATTGCAGGCATATCAGCCCTGGAGCCCCCCCTCTCCCCCACTGCCCTCACACTCTCGGAGCAGAATGTGGCCAAGACATTTAAAAAGCAAAACCCTCGGAAAGCTCCAGGTCCAGATGGTGTCTCTCCTTCCACCCTGAGACACTGTGCGGTAGAGCTGGCGCCTGTCTTCACGGACATCTTCAACATCTCTTTGGAGTCATGCCATGTCCCAGCCTGCTTCAAGCTGTCCACCATTGTTCCCGTCCCCAAGAAGGCCAGGATCACTGGACTCAACGACTACAGACCTGTGGCACTGACATCTGTGGTCATGAAGTCATTTGAGCGCCTGGTTCTGCCTCATCTCAAGTCCTTTACCTCCCCGCTCCTGGACCCTCTGCAGTTCGCCTACAGAGCCAACCGGTCTGTAGATGACGCCATCAACCTGGCCCTCCACTACATCCTGCAGCATCTGGACTCCCCAGGAACCTACGCCAGGATCCTGTTTGTGGACTTCAGCTCTGCATTCAACACCATCCTCCCAGCTCTGCTCCAGGACAAGCTCGCCCAGCTCAACGTGCCTGACTCCACCTGCAGGTGGATCACTGACTTCCTGACGGACCGGAAGCAGCGCGTGCGGCTGGGGAAGAATGTCTCGGACACTCGGACTATCAGCACGGGATCCCCACAGGGCTGTGTACTTTCCCCCCTGCTCTTCTCCCTGTACACCAACAGCTGCACCTCCGGCCACGACTCAGTGAAACTGATTAAGTTTGCGGATGACACCACCCTCATCGGGCTCATCTCAGACGGTGATGAGTCTGCTTACAGGAAGGAGGTGGACCGGTTGGTGTCGTGGTGCAGCTGCAACAACCTGGAGCTCAATGCTCAGAAGACAGTGGAGATGATCGTGGACTTCAGGAAAGTCAAAGCCCCCCTGCCCCCCCTCGTCTTGACAGACTCTCCCATCACAACTGTGGACTCCTTCCGCTTCCTGGGCACTAACATCACCCACGACCTCAAGTGGGAGCAGACCATCAGCTCCATCATCAAGAAGGCTCAGCAGAGGATGTACTTCCTGAGGCAGCTGAGGAAAGCCAAGCTGCCTGTCCAGACGATGGTGCAATTCTACACGGCCATTATTGAGTCCATCCTCACCTCCTCCATCACAGTGTGGTTCGCCGGGGCCACTGCCAGGGACAAACACAGACTGCAGCGCATCGTGCGCTCCGCCGAGAAAGTGATCGGCTGCAGCCTTCCATCTCTCCAGGACCTGTACGTCTCCAGAACTCGGGGGCGAGCAGGCCGGATACTTGCTGACCCTTCCCACCCTGGACATGGACTATTTGAGCCACTCCCCTCTGGCAGAAGGTTACGGTCCATTCGGACCAGAACCTCTCGCCACAAGAACAGTTTCTTTCCTGCTGCTGTTGAACTCATGAACACTTTATAACATTTGCACTATGCTCACTTTATAAACAGTATTTTTGGCACCTTATACTACCTGCACTAAAAACACTCTCATGCCTTTACTTATCAGTGATTTCAACTTTTTACTCAGGTTCTATGTTTAGTTAGTTCTATGTTTATTTAATACTCTATGTTTACTTAGAATTCTACGTTGCACTGAGTCGCTAAAGAAAGTTCCTAGTTCGTGAATTGTTCACTTACAATGGCAATAAAGTTTTTCTGATTCTGATTCTGATTAAAAACTTTCTTTTTTGTTCACGAAATATTCTTTTATTTAAAGAAAAATGCCAGCCCTTATTTTTTACATTCCATTTTTGATTTTGCTATTTTGTATTCATTCCTCCATTTCTAATTCCTGTTCCTTAAAAAGTGATTTTCCTATTTATTTTATTTTTATTTGATTGTTTATTTATTGTATTTGCGTTTTAGTTTGTTTACTTGATTGATGCATGTAATATTATATTTTAAAACTTGGTTTAAATGTTTATTTCTTTTAACTAAATATTATTTTCTTTAAAAACTTTTTTTTTAACCTTATTTTATGTTTTGTATTTATGTATGAAATAATATTTATTAAAACACATTTAAATGTTTTTTCTTTTCCTTTCTACACAAATTTAAATGTTTATTTTGTATTTCTTTTTATTTGTATTTATTAAATGTTATTTATTAAAACACATTTAAAATTTTTTGTGTTTTTTTGAAATGTTTCATGTTTTAAGAAATTTCTTTACATGCCTTTAAATGTTTACCTTTTCTTTTTTTTATTTACTTATTAAATATTATTTAAACACATTTAAACTTCATTTGAATATTTTTTTTCACAGTTTTAAATGTTTACTTTTTATTTATTTTATTTGTATTTATTCATGAAATATTACTTTTTTAACACATTTAAACTTTTTAATGTTTTTTCAATTTTGTTTCTTTTTTACATTTTTTTACACAAATTTTAATTTTTACTTTTTTATTTCTATTTATATATTAAGTGTTATTTATTAAAACACATTAGAATCTTTTTAATTTTTTTTTTTAAATGTTTCGTTTTTTTAAAGTAAATTTTTGGCACTAATTTAAGGATTTACTTTTTATTTCTTTTATTTGTATTTATTTATTAACTATTGTTTATTAAAACACATTTAAACTTTTTTTGAATATTTTTTTCTTGTTTTGTTTCTTTAAAAAAAACAACACAAATTTAAATGCTTTTCTTTTATTGCTATTTATGAAATATTATTTATTAAAAGACATCTAAACTTTTTAATGTTTTTTTCTTTTGTTCCTTTAAAAAAAATTGTTTTTACACAAATTTTAATGTTTACTTTTTGATTTCTTTTTATTTGTATTCATGTATTCATTCATGTATGAACAAAATATCATTATTGGCCACGGTTTGACCCTGGAACAGACGTGTCCCGCGGCGTAAATAAAAGTAATTAGCAACAATCAACCCCGCTGGGTCGAGAAAGGCAACGATGGACCAAGCGGGAACACCGCACGCGTCTCCGACCCGGATGACGACATCGGCCGTGAGCAGCAGGAACGCTGAGGCCGGGAGAATGATGCAAAGACAGGAAAGAGCGGCGAGGAGGACTCGGCTGCCGGAGGGCCAAAGAGGAAGTTGCTCCACGGAGGCGCACGTGGAAGATCTCAGGCCACTTCAACTTTTTTTCCCCACACAATTATTTGAATTATTATCTTTCCTTTTTTTAGCGGCTGTGAATCCAGCAGAGGGCGCTGTCTGACCAGTCACTTCACTCAACATTTTCCAGCAGGAAGACGCTTCAACTGCACGTAACGTAAGTCCAACGCTGTATGTTTTGCTTCTCAAGGCATTAAAAAGCATATTTACTCTTTTTATGGGCGAGTCCATTATATTCATTTTCGAACAAACTTTGCAAAGAAAGAACAATCCAACATTTTGTTTGTGTATTCCAACGTTTTGATATGTTGCAGTTAAAAAAAAACCATACTTCTAATTAAATGTAATTAACCAAATAAGATCTTCCCATGAAAAAAAACGCATTCCCGAGCTGACATTTTGTCGAAACTGACCAGATATGTTTGCGAACCTTTAGTCACCTGCAGTTAATATTTTGACAAACAACAACTAATGTGCGTGATTAATTCATTAACCCACCACAGAAATCAAGTTTTAGCCAGCTAGCGGGCGTGGCCACTTGTCGCTAGGCAGAAATCTTTGGACGCATGCCGTTGTCATGTTCTTCCTCGAAATTCCTCTAAAATGGAATTAATCCCCAAAATAACTAATTAATTAACTGGAAATGAAATTAATTTCAATTAATTTAAATAAATACAAATATAAATTACTTGAATGTGTAAAAAAAAATGCCTTAAACAAAAAAAAAACAATATCAGATAAAAATAATAGGAACATTAGGTAAAAATTAGGAAAATTATATATATATATATTTTTAAAAACCTAGTGGTTAGCATGCTAGCCACACTGGAAAATGATGGCTTCGGGTTTCTGCTGGGTTTGGACCTTCTCCCCGTGCGTGCGTGTGATTGGCTAGCGGCCAGTCCGGGGTGTGTGCTGTGCCCCGCCCCCCTGCCTGAGGCCAGCTGGGGTAGGCTCCAGCATGCCCCCCACGACCCTAGTGAGGATGGAGTGCCATAGAAAATTAATGTGAGTAATAAAAACAAAAAAGCGTAAAAACTAACAAATAAAAATGATTTAAATGGTAAAATAGTAAATAAATAATAAAATCATACAAAATAAAATTTTTTACAAAAATGTGCATGGAAGACTCTAAATTGTCCAACATTTTTCCTGAACCTAACTCTAGGACCTGATGGAGTGACCTTGACTGTTGCCTCCGCCATAGCTGCCGTGCCGCTCCCCGTTTCCTGTGCGTCTGTGAGCAATTATATCGAATATTGATTTATTTTTTCGCCACAGTCGTTATCAGTCCGATCCCCCATCCTCGTGCATCCGTCTTTTCCTCGGCATTTTGGTGGCTCCGTATTTCCTCGCCGTCCTATCTTAACTGCGTAGCTACGCCGGAGCACTAGCTTTTTAAAAAAACAAAATTATTATTATTATTATTAAGAAGACGTCTTTTGTCTCCGTTTGACTGGCGCTCAAACAACGGCCGTGGGAAACAAAAGGAACGCCGCTTAGCGACTCTCGCTGCCTTTCGTCGGCGCCGTGACGCTCGGAGACAAAGGGTCTCACAAAGGCCTGTCAAGAGGAAGGATGGCGCTTCACGTCCTGGTTCCACCAACCAGGCGGGCGCTGGAAGTTGCCGGCCGGCTTAGCGTCGCAGTCTTTGGCTCGAACCGTCGCTTTTGCGTGGGGGCTGCTCGAGTTGGGCCAATTTTTGAACCAGAGCGAGGACAAAAGTCCAACTTGCGGATTTAGACTGTACAGTTTTATGATGCAAATTACGGTGGAAGCCCGGTTAGCGTCTTTTCACTTGCCTCGGTTCTTTTCCCGATTTGCTTATTCATAGTTTGCTTTCTGTTTAGGCATAAATGAGTTACGTGTCCTCTAACGGCACTATTCTTTCTTATTTGTGTCGCTGTGACTTGAGTTGTCACAAAGTACGTCGCCTCTGGGAGAAGTGGGAAGGTACTGTCGCACAGCGGGTATTGTTTTGTCATTCATACAGTGCTAACTTGGCATAAAGTGTCCCGACTGACCCGTGTTTTTAAATGTGAGCCGTCCTTCTGCTTTGACCCGCTAGCTGAAATTTAGGCTAGGGGCTGCTAGCTACCGGCATATCGGATGAGAGCTATTTGGGCCGCCGGCTAATGCTATGCCGGTGACACTAGCATTATAGGACCTGGATGTCCATTATAGCCATCTAATTCATCTTTTTTATGACAGGAACAACATCAAATTCATTCATTCATTCATTTTCTATGCCGCTTATCCTCATTAGGGTCGCGGGGATGCTGGAGCCTATCCCAGCAGACTTTGGGCGAGAGGCGGGGTACACCCCGGACTGGTCGCCAGTCAATCGCAGGGCACCAACATCAAATTAAAGCACTAAATGAATCCAGAACCGCCTGGAGTTAGTTTTTTCACAGAAGTTGTGTACCACAAATATGCACCTTAGCGCTCAGTAAGGTCATCAGATGCATTCCCACGTAGCATCAGCATGGGGGAGCAAATATGAGGTGAAAGAAAAAGGGTAGAAATACGAAGAAGGCGCATTCAAAGACCATCAAACAGTGGGAAAAATCGCAGCTCGCATTAAACCTTCAAATACCGGGGTCCCTCTAAATGTATATTATTTCTGACTAAAATAATAGCCCATTTTTCCAACGCTGATATCCCTTTACGTATTACAGATAAGCCTATTTTTACCTGTGATTAATTTTGAGTTAACCATGAACAAATGCGATTAATTGTGATCAAATATTTTAATTGATTGAGAGCCCTAGTATGTACACATTATCTCGCAACGCTGGATATTCGGGCCCGTAGTTACCGCGGCAGAATCCCCTCGCTGTGCCCGGGCTCCTCTGTCATGGTGCCGGGAGCTCGCACGGGGAGTGGGGCTGGTTGTTACTAGGGACCGTCAATAAATTACCTTTGAGGTGAAGAGCGTTTGTAAAAATAAAAAATAAAAAAGTCACATCCAGTAAATGACACCACAAACGGATCTATAACCATGTCAAATGATTAGACTATAAGAAATATAATAATAATATAGAGCAATATTACACTTCAGTCACGCGCGATGAATAAAAAGCGCCTCATTCTGCCCTTTAAAGTCCAGCTGGGAGGCAAACGGACCCGGAGAGCAAAAGCCGGAGGCTCGGCCGGTGTCGCCGATTGATTGATCGGGCCCGTTCCCCGTAGGGCCTCATCCGTCACGGGGGATCAGGGCGGGCCCCGTCCAACAGCGACCATCCATCAAATGGAAGCAACACAGTGGCGGAGTGGATTGTCCGCGACGCAACACAAATCTCTCCCCGTTGTCGCTTGTTGTTAGCAGGCGGGCTAACTTTAGCTTACTAGCAAAGGCTGCCTCTCGTTTCACGGCTGCAGCTTGGCAGTCCTGCCAAACGCAAACAGGGCTACTTCCATCCGCGCTGCTGCTGGGATATCGCTCGGCATGTTTACACTGCTTAATTACCCTCCCGGTGGTATTCCCAAGTGTGCTTATTACGGGAATGTGAGCATTGCCAGGTGAATTTCTGAAAGGGAATGCACGCGTCCACACCAGCGGAACGTGGAGTGAGCGTTCCAGTACAGCAGCGGAATAGGAATGCATGCATTTGCACAGCGGGAATATTAATGCATGCATTCCTACTGCTGGGATGTAGCCCTTGCGTAGAAACTCGCACACATGCAACAGGTTGCGTACCCGGTACTCGATTCACTCAAGTCGCAGAGCGCACGTGGAAACGGACAGTTGTGCAACATCGTGTTTTTGATTCACCGAGTTCTCAATCAGATACCCGATTCCCTCGACTCTCTAGTAACAGAGCGGATGTAGAATCTCGCACTAGCGCAACAAGTCCGTACTTGATACACCGAGTTGTAAGTTTAGTACTCTGTTTTACTCGAGTCACCCGTCACAGCGCAGAAACTGTGCAACAAGCTGCGAATCGCGTTTTGATTCACAGAGTTCTCAATAGGATACCTGATTCACTTGAGTCAATCGTCAATCGGGTTTTCAATTCACCGAGTTGTGAATTGAGTACTTGAGTAGTACTCACTAGTCACAGAGCGCATGCGTATAAACTCGGATATGCGCAACAGGTTGTGAATCGGGTACTCGATTCGCCAGTCACAAAACGCATGTTGAAAATCACGTATGCACAGCGAGTTGTGAATCGGGTACTTGATTGACTGCGACTATGTCGCCCGGACACCCGCCCTCGACCACTGCCCAAATAACACAGCACCGCACCCTTATGCTTGCCCCTGCAGGTGGTGGGTCTGCGGGGGGGAGTTCCCGTGCGGCTTCTTCGGGCGAGGCCCGGCCAGGTCCCACGGGTGAAGACCTGACCACCAGGCGCTCGCCTGCGAGCCCCTCCCCCGGGCATGGCTCCAGGGTGAGGCCCCGATATCCCACGTCCGGGCGAGGTGCGGTCACTCCTCTTGTTTTTTTTCATACGGGTCTTCTGAATCACTCTTAGTCTGGCTCGTCACCTAGAACCTGTTTGCCTTGGGAGACCCTACCAGGGGCATAAAGCCCCCGACAACATAGCTCCTAGGATCACTTGGGCACTCAAACCCCTCCACCGCGGTAAAGTGGTGATTCACGGAGGGGNCCCTACCAGGGGCATAAAGCCCCCGACAACATAGCTCCTAGGATCACTTGGGCACTCAAACCCCTCCACCACGGTAAGGTGGTGATTCACGGAGGGGCCATAGAAACGCCTACTAGACCCACCTAGAACCAGTCGGTCACAGACCATAGAAACTCCCACTAGAACCAATTGGTCACAGACCATAGAAACTCCCACTAGAACCAATCGGTCACAGACCATAGAAACGCCGACTAGAACCAATCGGTCACAGACCATAAACACGCCCACTAGAACCACCTGTCACAGACCATAGAAAGTCCCACTAGAACCAATCGGTCACAGACCATAGAAAGTCCCACTAGAACCAATCGGTCACAGACCATAGACACGGCCACTAGAACCAATCGGTCACAGACCATAGACACGCCCACTAGAACCACCTGTCACAGACCATAGAAACGCCCACTAGAACCACCTGTCACAGACCATAGAAAGTCCCACTAGAACCAGTCGGTCACAGACCATAGAAACTCCCACTAGAACCAATTGGTCACAGACCATAGACACGCCCACTAGAACCACCGGTTACAGACCATAGACACGCCCACTAGAACCACCTGTTACAGACCATAGACACGCCCACTAGAACCACCTGTTACAGGCCATAGACACGCCCACTAGAACCACCTGTCACAGACCACAGACACGCCCACTAGAACCACCTGGTACAGAGCATACATGCATAAACTGGCACATGAGCAACAAGTTGCGAAATGGATACCCGATTCACCCAAATCACCCGTCACGGAGCGCATTTGCTGAACCTCAAAAGTTGTGGATCGGTTACCTAGAGTACGGTATGGCACTTACAAAATGTGCAGTTAGACAAGGTCACATCTTGTCAAAGCATCTTCCTGCTGGAAAACGTTGAGTAAATCACATTCTATTATTTCCAATTCAAATCTACCAACGGGGGGGATTTATTTACGTTACTTTTTGGGGACAAGATGCATATCATTAACAAGTCTATAAAACTATGTCCCCCTCTGGTGGACACTTACAAGTACTACATCTTTATTAGAAATTTGGCGACACCTAGTGGTCAATGAAGGTTTAAAAAAAACATTAAAGAGTTGTCACCCGGGCCGCACGGTGGCTGAATGGGTAGCATGTTGGCCTCACAGTCGGGAGGTTCTGGGTTCGAATCTCCGTCTCGAATCTCCGGCATCGTGTGTGGGTTTTCTCCGGGTACTCCGGTTTCCGGCATGTTAGGTCAATTGGTGACACTAAATTGTCCATCGGTATGAATGTGAGTGTTTGATTGTCTACGTGTGCCCTGCGATTGACTGGCGACCAGTCCAGGGTGTACCCCGCCTTTCGCCCAAAGTCTGCTGGGATAGGCTCCAGCATCCCCGTCACCCTAATGAGGATAGGCGGTGTAGAAAATGAATGAATGACTGAGTTGTCACCCAGTATGTTCTGTGGTAGAGAACTAGGTCCTTTCCAAGAGCAAACCATTTAGGAGGGGGAGCAGTCGTAAAAGCAGAGGGTCCGGTGTCGCGTGTGACCAAAAACAAGCGGTTGCTCTGGTCGTGCGTGTTCCGGGTGTGCGGTGGAGCCGAACCTCTGCGAAAACCTAGTTGAGTTCCCCTCGCCCCTGGTACGGAGTATCGGGTACGGAGGTGCGCCTGCTCCTTAGCACGAAGGGAGGAGGGGTCTCGCACCGCCCAGGTGACTCGGGTTTCGGCGTAATATCAACGTTCGGGCACATTCGTAGCCACAAGGACGCAACAAGCCTCCTTTCTGCAGCAGACTTTGGCGTAACGTGACGGTGCTGCGCGTTAAAGCGCCGTATCAGCCATAAAAGCCGCAGAGAATTACAGCTGATTCCCTTCGCGCTGCCTCTAATGGGCTCCAGAGCCATCAGAGTTCATTCAGCGGCAAAATAGTTTGCCTTTCAACGTGCATCTGCTCGCTGGAGATTGAATTCCAAAAAAAACAACAACGCTCACGGGGAGCAATTCCACCGGCGCGCTTCATTTGGAGCAAAAGGGCCGTAAAACGAGATGAACTTTGCCGCTGCCGCTGGATCCTGGCGGATGAGTGAGCGGGGGGGGGAATACTGCAAAGCAGAACAACTACAGCGCACGCAGAACCACAGCTTTTGTAAGGACGCCTCTAAAAGCGCTCGTGCAGTGGTGTGAAAAAGTGTAACACGTGTAAATATTAGCCAATGAGAACGCAGCTGAACACAAAAGGCAGTTTTTGCATGACACCATTTTACTTTGAAGGGGGGAAAACAACGCAAAGCTACACGGACCCGTCCCGTGGAAAATGTGATTTCAGCACGAACAACAGCGTTTGCCGTAGCTTGCACTGAGCTCCTCATCTTTGCAGAATTGTTGTCATTCGGTCGCATTGGAGGCTTTCCCAGCCTTTTTTAAGGTCAAGAGGATTCAGGCCAGGCTCCAAAGTCTTCATCCATTCAGAGGTGGACTTGCTGGTGTGTTTTGGATCGTCGTTCTGCTGCAGAACCCAAGTTGGTGTCAGCTTAAGGTCACCAACAGATGGGCGGACGTTCTCCTGCAGAACTGCCTTGCTAGACATCACAGCAAGTCTTCCAGGTCCAGAAGCAGCAAAGCAGCCCCAGGCCGTCGCACTACCGCCACCGTGTTTTGCTCTCGTTTTCCCGAAATAGATCGTTACTTCTACGCCAGATGTAACGAGACACACACCTTCCAAAAAGTTCAACTTTGATCTCGTCACACCACAGAGTATTTTCCCAAAGGTCTTGGGGATCATCAAGGCTTTTCCTGGCAAAATTGAGATGAGCCTTAATCGTCGTGTTCAGCACTGGTTTTTGCCCAGTGTCTTTCTTAAGGTGGAGTCATGAACACTGGCTGACCTCACCTGACGCAAGCGAGGCCTGCAGTTCTTTGGATGTTGTCGTGGGCTCTTTTGTGACCTCTTTAATGAGTCGCCACTGCGCTCTTGGGGTCCTTTTGGTTGGCCGGCCACCCCTGGGAAGTGTCACCACCCTTTCATGTTTTGGCCGTGGATGGATAATGGCTCTCGCTGTGGTTTGCTAGAGTCCCAAAGCTTTGTAAAGGGCTTTTCCAGACTGACAGATGTCATTTGAGCTCAGTCGTTTATGTAATATTTACATTTGATTGATGGTCTGAAACACTTTGTCACCCCACCGGTTCTAGACGGTTCCCTTCCGCCCCGTTCCAGTTTTGGGTGATATCCAATCCCGCCGAACAGTACACGCTAATAATCACATTGCTGTCTTCTTCGGGGCAAGACGGCTATCGATTTTGACGTCGGGGCCAATGATTAGCAGGGAGAAAAGCTTGTCCACCTTCGGTTGGTTGCACCCGAGGCAGCCGCCGCCGTACCTGAAGGCAGCGGGAGCTGCAGTGTTGAAAGACACACACACACGGCGTGTGATTGACAGCTCCCGAGAGGTCCGCAGTGAATAATTCAGCAGCGTCTGACAGACAAACATCAGTCAGCGCATGAGACGGGCAGGTGGCTGCGAGTCATCACCGCTTTCCCCGCAGGCGTCTTTTTATTCATAATCAATAACTGCATTGAATTTTACATGAAGTTCTCCGCGCCGCCGCCTCAAAGAGGCGCACCCCTTCAGAGGCACGCGCACGCCGCCGCTTCGCCCGCGGGGGGTCCGTCAAGGGTGGAAAATGGCGAGCGGCGCGCTGTGGTGGACGTCTTCCCGGGTCAAACACAAATCAGCCTGGCTGCCAAAGCGGCATTGTGATGATAACCATAGAACGGCGCCGATGCAGGTCATTCAACAACTCATCTCGCGCCGGGGTGTCCAAACCTTTTCCCACGAGGGCCACAAAGTTTTGCCACTTTGATATTTTGTAAAGATCCGCTGCGAAGTTCTAAATATTTCATCTGGATCTCAGCTTTGGCATATACGGGAAAAAACTAGTATCAGTAGCCACGCTCTTCCCAAATACTACTTCTACATTTTCTTTTTGTACTATTCTGACTTTATTCCCATAATATCATTAAATCCTTCCCATCAATTTATTAATTTATTCCCCTAAAATTATTACTTTATTACCATACTATTATGATTTTATTACTGCAATATTTTTAATTTATTCTCATAACATTATTTCCAGAATAGATGATTTTATTCCCGTAATATTTTGACTTTATTCTCATAACATTATTTCCAGAATATTATGATTTTATTCCCGTAATATTTTGACTTTATTCCCATAACATTATTTCCTGAATATATTAATTTATTCCCGTGATATTTTGACTTTATTCCCATAACATTATTTCCAGAATATTATGATTTTATTCCCGTGATATTTTGACTTTATTCTCATAACATTATTTCCAGAATATTATGATTTTATTCCCGTAATATTTTGACTTTATTCCCATTACATTATTTCCAAAATAGTATGATTTTATTCCCGTAACATTTTGACTTTATTCCCATAACATTATTTCCAGAATATTATGATTTTATTCCCGTAATATTTTGACTTTATTCCCATAACATTATTTCCATAATATTATGACTTTATTCACATAATATTATGATTTTCTTCTCGCAATTATGGCTTTACGTCCGTGATATTTTGACTTTATTCGTTTTAATTTTCAGTAGTTTGTTTCTCGTAATAAAAACTACCCTTCTATATTTTCTTGAGAATTTCAACCCTGTTATGAAAAAACAATATTTTCCCCTCACTTTAGTTATCCTCGTGAAATGATGACTTTTTTCCCTCCTAATATTTACTGTAATGCTATTGATATCGCTGTTCTTTCCACTTTCAAATTTCTTCTTGTAAAATTAATTCTCTTAGTTATTGCTCGTTTCATTTTGACTTTATTATTTTTTCCAAAACCGAATTTTTCAAAAGTAACACATTTATTTTGTAAAAAACAGTTTTTCTTGAGTATTTCAACCATGGCACTAAAATAACTTTTTTTTTTTCCACCTCAAATTATTCAATATTCTCATAATTTTTTAATAAAAAAATTTACTTTTTTGTCTTTGGAATACCAAAGTATGAAATATTTCGACTTTACTCTTGTAAAGTTAGAGCTGTTTTTTTTTTCTGCTGCTTGTAAATCTTTCTTTTCATAATAATGACTTTATTCCCTTTTTTATTTTATTTTATTTCAAAAATCAAATTTAATGTAATTTCCCCATTTTATTTCTCATATTCCACCTTGTAAACTTTTTTTAATATTCCACCTTTACACTAGTAAAACAAAGTGATTTTTCCTAATATTATGACACTGCGCTCGTAAAATTATGATATTTTTCCTTTTCTCATTTTTTCAACATTTTCTCTCAATTCTTATAAAAGTACTGCAGATTTTTTGGGACGTATTTCGCTGTCGCGTGTTTGTGTTGCTGCACACACGGATCATAAGCGCGCTACATTTACACTAAACATGGACGCTTTCTGGGGATTGGGGATTTTTTTTACAGTTAACTTTTTTTAAAAACACTTTTACGGCGTAATATATTCATATTAAATAATATAAAATATTGCACGCTACATTGACTCAAGCTTCTAAGGGGGCCACAGTCGGATGCTCTCTACACATTCCAATAGTTTCCAGTTCAAAAGTGTCCCAAAACACGGTTTCATCCTTCCAGCAGTACTCATAAAACACCACCAGGTGTCTCTGTTCCTCTGCAGGGGCCATTACCTCCACATTTCTGAAGCTTTCGTGATGGCCACAGTTTGACCCGGGGACAGATTATTCACATTTGCATTGCTTCCTACGCGGAGTTCCTGCGTTCCGGCGGACCCGGGAGTGGATTCCTGATTACTGCTCTTCATTGGATTGAAAATAGGGGATGCCTTAAATACAAATAATAATAAAAAACCCGCTTGCTTTGTTATCAAGCCCTCGTTACCCACGGCAACCACATTTTTAGTGAGTCTAAGTGACAGGCCGGTGACATTAAAATGAAATGTAAGGGCAATAATGTGCACACACACACACACACACGCACACACACACACAATGATTAAGTGAAGTCGGTCGGGCTGCCAGTGGTCCACTCTGGCTGATTATCAGCTGCAGTACCACTGACTCGGCACGAGCCGCCACAGGGATTGACTGATCTGGTCCGGCACGGGGGCGGGGGACCCCTTAACTCGCCTGAAAACTACCATCATGGCCGACACGGCTGCTTCTGTATCTTAGGTATGATTGTAGGCCGCCACAGCGGGGGCAGAAACGATCTGTCCCGGGGTCAAACCGTGGCCACATTTCAACGCTCTTACAGGAGCACACAGGCCTTTTTGGTGCGTTCTAAGGGGAGACAAGCAGCTAGCACGTAACGGGACGCCCACAACAGGACTGTAAAGCGACGCTGTTATTCTAGCTCTAACACGAAGAACTACTTTTCCGGCGTAGTGACACAGAGCCTCACGCCACCACCGAGCGGTTGGCCGGACTGTGTTGTGCTAGCATGCATGCTATGCCGACTTTTTCCACGGTCAGCAGAATGGGGTGTTGATTTTGGGCCGGTTGGGGAAAAAAGTTTGTGAGCTCGATTCTTCGTTTGCTGTGGCGCAGTCTCTTGGAGCAGTGTCCCCCTTACCATACGCACCAAACCTTTGCGTTAGGGATGCCCCGATCCACATTTTTTGGTGGTGTTCTTCATCCGGGTGGCGGGTAGTCGAGAGGCAACCGGCTTTGAGGGGCTCTGTCCGCACCCGCCATGTCGGCGCAGAATCACGGCAACCGGACGCCGACCTCTTCAAAATACAGCGGATCGGCAGGCGCTGTATTCCTGACGATCGGACCGGGACATCCCTGCTTTCCAGCCGTGGTAACACAGTATGCCACCCGGTGCAGCAGAAACACTCCATGTCCTGAGGCTTCACTTTCTCTTCCTGCCCGCCCGTAAAACAATGAATGAGGGCTTGATTATGTAGCAGGGATTTGTGCGGCCCGTTACGTGCACAGTTAGCGCTTTCACGCTAACCGTTTTTCCTCGCTTTTCAAGAGATTTTCTTGCGGCAGAGCCCGAAAAGCCGCAACCCTGACTTGCGGTGAGACCTCGGAGGCGATTATTCTTTTTCTGCCGGCTGTTTGCGTTGTTGTGTTCGGCACCACATCCTCATTAGCCGGCCGGCGCTCGACGTGCACGCGTCAGCATGTTGCGCTCCGTCATTAACGCGCTGGATTATTGCAATCCCCGCACGTAATTACGCCGAATCCCGCGCGCCCGCTTCCAAAAAGAGCTGGCCTGAAATGAATCTGCATCTTTAGGGCTCTCTCCGGCGTCTCCCACGCAAGGGGGTGCCCAAAGTGTGGCGCGGGGGCCATTTGCCGTTTTCATCTTGGCCCGCGGCAAGTTCTAAAAATAAGAGAGTAAAAACCGAACAAGAAGACGACAGCAAAGGGGGGGAGGCGGAGCGCGTCGTCATCCCAACCGAGCGCACGGCCACTTCCTGTTCAGTGCAAAATAAGCCTACAAACAAAGGCACGGCGGCATTAACCTGGATTTTGGCATGAACTTCCAAAGAACAGTTCTTGTCCGCCACGGGAGTGTCTCGTCTCCAATCGAACAATGTTTATATCGCAAAAAAAAAAAACAAAACAGAACCAATGTTGTAATAGCGGTGAGGAGCAAACGCTTTAAAGCGCACGCAGAGCTAGACACCTACACGGGCGTTGTTTGGGATCACTAGAGATGTTGCTTTTCAATTACGGAGGGGAAGGGAGCAAAATGTCTGTTTTGGGGTAAAAACTGCGCCCCTCATACATTCTCGACTCGTGACTTGCTCGCCGGGCCGGGCACGCGGGTCGCGGTTCCGTGCAGAACCGCACCGCCGACTGCCGGCCCGGCATGCGCATTGCACTCCGCTTCACTCCGACTGCACTTTTTGCAAAACAATCAGCAGTTGTGTTACCTCTTGACGTCGCAAGGTGTGATGCACGCACGCACGCGCGCGCGCGCGCACAGACACGCGCAGCCGGGGTGTGTGCTGATGCGTGAAGCAGACACGTGCGTGTTGCAACCAGCACGCAAGATGCATGCACACACTCACGCGCGCAGGCACACGCGTGTCCTACCTCCAGACTTGTCCCAGCTGCGAGACGTGCAGCACCGACTGGAAGACCCACACGCACACGGTGCAGCACCTCCGGGGTCGCCCGCCTCTCTCGGCCGCCGCAGGCGAGCAGGAGGCGGCATTGGCGGCGTTCCCCGCCGCCGCGCCCGCGCCGCGCTGGTCGCTGTCCTTGGTGCCTAAAGCGGCGTCCCCGCTCCTCGCGCCCGCCGCGCCGCTCGCCGCCCCTCCGTCCCCGCCGCTCAGCTCCGTGTAGTCGTACACGAACCAGCGGAAACTGAGAACCTGCACGACGGCGGACGGCACCACCACGAAGACGAGGGTCAGGCCGAACCACCAGTAGTCGTCCCGCAGGTAGTAGTCTGCGGCCAGCCACAGGTCGGTGGCGCCGTCGGAGAAGAAGACGAGGAGGGCGCACAGCACCCAGCAGCAGTCCAGCAGCGTGTACGCCTCTCCGCCGGCGGGGCCGCGCCGGGAGCGGGCGGCGGTGGCCGGCGTGGAGGCGGCGGTGTGGCCCGGCTCCGAGAGGCTCCTGGGCGGGTTGTCATCTTCCACAGCCACCGCTGCTCCATCAGACTTAGCGGCCATGTTGGATGGGGTAGGAGAGAAAGACGGAGGAGGAGGAGGAGGAGCGGAGGGGGCTGGCGGCGAGCATCAGCTAGAGGGGTGACGTCATAACTAGCCTCATCATCAGCCAATTAAGCGTCAAGGAGCGGTTCGCCCTCCTCACAGCGGACCGCGGCTGGTTTGGCCCCAGAACGACCCAGTACAGTCCACAGCAACGCCTGCGAGCATCTTCGACAACATTCCCGGGAGAGTGGGAATACTGGGATTGGCACGTGTCCGCTGCTGCCGTCTTTCCTTCCTTAAAGCTGTAAACACCTTCAGGTTCAATCCGAGCGAGTGAAAGGTCAGACGCCCCCTGGTGGACACTCTCGTGTCATCCCCCAAAACAGACCATCCAGCCTAACTGGAGACTAAATTGTCCATAGTGGGACAAAGTGGGGATTTTTTTCACGTAAAAACGTCTAAAACGGAAGGATGTGAATATTCCCACTTTGGTATTTCGTACAGAAACGCTAAAAGGTTACGTATATTTCAAGAAAAGCCTCATTTCGTCATAAGTCATCTTTGCCAAGTTTCTTTTCATAACATTTTGACTTTATTCTTACAATATTGTAACTTTATTCCCCTAATATTATGACTTTATTCCCATAATATTATGACTTTATTCCCACAATATTTTGACTTTATTCCACAATATTGTAACTTTATTCCCACAATATTATGACTTTATTTCCTTGATATTATGACTTTATTCCCATGATATTTTGATTTTATTCCCACAATATTTTGACTTTATTCCCTCAATTTTATGACTTTATTCCCACAATATTATGACTTTATTTCCTTAATATTATGACTTTATTCCCATAATATTATTTTTTTACTCCCACAATTATATTTTTTTAATCCCATAATATTATGACTTTCTTTCCTTAATATTTTGAATTTATTCCCATAATATTTTGACTTTATTCCCATAACATTTTTAATGTATTCCCATAATATTTTGACTGTATTCCCATAATACTTGGACGTCATTTCCATAACATTTTGACTTTATTCCCATAATATTTTGACTTTATTCTCATAATATTTTCACTTTATTCTCATAATATTTTGACGTCATTTCCATAAAATTTTGACTTTATTCCCATAATATTTTGACTTTATTCCCATAATCTTTTGACTTCATTCCCATAATATTTTGAATTTATTCCCAAGATATTTTGACTTTATTCCCATAACATTTGGNCCGCACGGTGGATGAGTGGGTAGCATGTTGGCCTCACAGTCAGGAGGTTCTGAGTTAGAATCTCGGTTGGGCGACTCTGTGTGGCGTTTGCATGTCCTCCTCGTGCGTGCGTGGGTTTTCCCCGGGTACTCCGCTTTCCTCCCACATTTCAAAACCACTTTTATTTTCATTTTGAAACATATATTTTTAATTGCGTTTATTACTTTCTTATTTTTTTACAAATACTATCAGCTTTTGAGCCACTTGAGGACTTAATTGAACATCCAAAGTGCATATAAGAGGACTTTATCAGCATATTTAGTCAAGGAAAGGCGAAAGAACATGATTCCCACGTGCATATAACTAAAGCATCAAGTGAAATGAAACATCTAAAGACCACAAATTCCGGCGACAATGTACATCCTGCATACCAGGGAGGAGGATGACGAAAATATTGCGCCATTTTACTGCAAAGTACGCATATTAGGACTTTTTGACCAGCTGTCAGCGACCCACCAGTCACCCTAAGGTGCGTAAAGTCGCTTGCCAAAGAAGGAATGAATCGCTTGCTGAATGTGAGCAAAGAAACAACCCAGATGCTCCTTAGCGGCTCATTAAACGCCGGAAGAGTTTGCTTCCGGTGGCGTTCGGAGGTGCGCGCTTTCATCCAAAGCGAGGCCCGTTCTTTAGACCGGAGGAGCTCATCAGACGGTGCAAATGAGTGAATGCGGCTTTTTTATTGCCCTCCTCAAGTTTTCATTCTGGGCCGTCCTGATGATCTGCTAATTTAATCCCGTAAAAGCTGCAGGGAAAAAGAAAGAGTGGATTTTACGAGTCGCGCTCACAAAATGACCGATTTCCGCCTCCCGTCTGGGGGGGTTCGCCACTTGATTGACAGCCACCTCGGGCTCTGACGCCATTAATATGTGGCCAATTTCAACTTCCTCAAGTACCTCTTAGCATCATCTCCGAAGTGTGGCAACATGGGCGCCTCAAAACAACAAAGATTGTTCAGCGTCATGGTTTGGGGGGAAGGATACAAAAAGCTCGCCTCTGCCAGAGGTCTGGGAGCTTGAGGGTTCTGCGCAGCATCTTTGCTGTTTCTAGAACTGCACTTTCATATACATACAGTACACGCACACGCACACGCACACGCACAGGTCGTTTAAATTCCGACCTACACTGAACTATTTGAAATGATTAAGCCAAAGCACGGAGGACAAATTAGTCCAAGAATGGTAGCGCTCTCGTTAGGATATTAACGGGAGAGAAGATGGATGACTGTGACCAGGGAGGGCTATTTCTATACCCTACTTAAAGATTCTGCTTCAATCAGGCCTTTTTTTTTTTTTGCTCCACCGAAGAGAGGGTCTGTTTCATTCGTTTCCTCACATTGTGTCACCAGGTTTTTACCACGTTCAGTTTCAGACATTGTAAAAAGAAGCCAAGTCAAAGTAAAACTTGAATATGAAGGAATATCAATTAAATAGGAGAAATAATGTGGGTGGCAAAGAGGGGGTTATAGCCAAGTCCTCTGTCGCCCTCTGCTGGTCCACACTGGTAACTACACCACCTCCTCCTGCTAAAAGCCCCAATGGTTAAAACTCACAAAATCTTTTTATTTACTTAACAATGATTATAATTATGATAATAATGATCATCAACATAATAACAAAACGAATAATCATATCAATAACTCTAATAATCGCGTTATTATCCGTCTAATGTGACTAGAAGCGGTCTGTTCCAGGGTCAAGCTGGGGCCGCCATACAGTAGACGCTTATTTGAAACACACACAAGTGTAAAAAGAAGTCAAGCTGTGTTGGTAGTAGTCATTCTTGGACTTCACCTTTCAGCACAGCAGCTCCCCCTGTGCCGACAGCACTTATGCGGCCCTGGACCGCGACGCCAACACCACCCCCGTGCTAGACTGTAGGTAAAACACAAAACATCTTGCTACCCTTTTGTTGGACTGTATGAGCTCTTCAATGTACCACAGCTCCAGCAGCACTCGTGCAGCCCCGGACGGCGACGCCAACACCACCCCCGTGGTAGACTGTAGGTAAGACACGAATCATCTTGTTACCCTTTTGTTGGACTGTATGAGCTCTTCAATGTACCACAGCTCCAGCAGCACTCGTGCAGCCTCGGACCGCAACGCCGACACCACTACCATGGTAGACTGTAGGTAAGACACCATTACCTTGCTAATCACTTGTGTTGGAATTCATATTTCCTGGAACAAAAAGCTCCCCAAAATGCCGGCAGCATTCGTGCAGCCCGGGATTGTGACGCCATCCCCACCATGCTTGACTGTAGGCAAGACACAAATTGTCTTGGTACTCTTTTGTTAGACTGCATTATTCATGTACCACAGATGCCCACAGTGGCAGCAGCATTCATGCAGCCGCGAGGCAACCACAGCTCCCCCTAATAAGGGCAGCACTCGTGCAGCCCTGGACCTTGAGGCCACCGCCACCATGTTTGACTGTAGGCAACCTTGCTACTCACTTGTGTTGGAATTCCTATTCCTATGATATGAACCACAACTTCCCCTGTTGGGCTGCATTCGTGTGGCCCTGGACTGTGATGTTACCGATACCATGCTTGACGGCAAACTCCAAACAAGTATTTTGCTACTCACTCATTGGAATGCATGGTTCCTGGAACAAACCACAGCTCCCCCTAATGAGGGCAGCACTCGTGCAGCCCTGGACCTTGAGGCCACCGCCACCATGTTTGACTGTAGGCAACCTTGCTACTCACTTGTGTTGGAATTCATATTACCCGGAATGAACCACAGGTCTCTCTGGTGCCAGCAGCATTCGGGCAGCCCTTGAGTGTGATGCTACCACCACTATTATGTTTGCTACTCACTCGTTGGAATGTACTGTATGTTTCCCCTCAATGAACCACAGCTCCCCCTAGTTCTGGCAGCACTCATGCAGCCCTGGACCGTGACGCCACCACCCCACCACCATGTTTGACTGTAGACGAGACACGACTGCCTTGCCACTCGCTTGCGTTAGAGTTCGTATTAGCTGAAACAAACCACAGCTCCCCTTAGTGCCCACGGTGTGTGGACTCATATGCAGTGGATAGGAAATGTATACAAGCTGTACACTGACTTCTCTTACGCACACGTTGACTTTGTCTTTTGTGATTGTGCGTATTTGTGATTCCGAAACACACGAGCTCTGGGGAGCCGGGCCCCTGAGGTTCCACGGTAGTTGGGGTTCAGGAGACGGGAACATGACGGGAATAATCCGGCGGGGCATGCGGCACGAGTGCACCAGTTGTTGGACCGGAAGCTCTACGCATGCTGGTCACATGACCCACGCGGACGGCCAAATGACAGAGTGACAGAGCCAGCAGCGGATTGAGAGAGCGAGCGAGAACGAGGTGCCCCACAGTCCCTGAACACACCAGCGGCTAACCACACACTCCATCTCATGGCTCCAGACACGCACACACACACACACACACACACACACGCACACACACATGCGCACACACGCCAGTAAATACAGCGGGAAAGCTGAGACGGGGAAAGCGAAAGCGGGAGACTAAACGCTAACAAGAAAAGACGGACGGGACGTCTCCACGGCGCCCGGCTTCTGCATTCCAGCGACGCTGCAGAGACGGGATTCGAACAATGACCCCTCCCGCGTCCCTCCGTGGACTGACAAGCAATAATGTCTTAGCACTGACTCAGCCTCCCCGTGTCTATGATATGATATGCTATGATATGCTGCGATGTCTGAGCATGCACTCCAATGCTGCCTTTTGGAACCCACAGATATCGCGTACACAGTTTGACCCTGGAACAGACCATTTTTATTTACATTACTATTAACAATGCTTAACTTCTTTTTACACCTGCATGACAGTTATAAACGCTAAAATGTAACTTAAAAACACTAATTAATGCTTTTACGATGGCCGCAGTTTGACCCTGGAACAGACTATTTCCATTTACATTAGTATTAATAATGCTTAACTTCTTTTTACACTTGCACGGAGGCTAAAATGTGACTTAAAAACACAAAATTATTGCTTTTACGATGGCCGCAGTTTCACCCTGGAACAGACCATTTTTATTTACATTACTATTAACAATGCTTAACTTCTTTTTACACTTGCATGACAGTTAAAAATGCTAAAATGTGACTTAAAAACCCAAAATAATGCTTTTACAATGGCCACAGTTTCACCCTGGAACAGACCATTTCCATTTACGTTACTATTAACAATGCTTAACTTCTTTTTACACCTGCATGACAGTTATAAACGCTAAAATGTGACTTAAAAACACTAATTAATGCTTTTACGATGGCCGCAGTTTGACCCTGGAACAGACTATTTCCATTTACATTACTATTAATAATGCTTAACTTCTTTTTACACTTGCATGGAGGCTAAAATGTGACTTAAAAACACAAAATTATTGCATTTACGATGGCCACAGTTTGACCCTGGAGCAGACCATTTTTATTTACGTTACTATTAACAATGCTTAACTTCTTTTTACACTTGCATGACACTCAAGTGTGACTTGAAACGTCCAAACAATGAAAAAAATGTTTTTCAGCTGGTCTTCAAAGTGCTTAGCTTCTTCTTACGCTTGTCACCTTTGACCTTTGCTTGAAACGCTGGCGTGTCAAATGAAGACGCATCGTTGTGAAAGCGAACGCCGCGATTCTATTTTTAGTTTGACCCCACCCCCCACCCCCAACTGTTCTTTTTTCAGTTTCCCACACTTTCTCTTAGCGTCTGCTGGCAGGCGGCGCCCGCTCGCCGCGGCGTCACGCCGGGACGCCACGCCATCTCCCACGTGGCGTCAGGGCCTCTTCTGGTGACAAAGCCAGCGGCGCCCAAATATAGCAAGACGGGCCGAAATTCCATTTAATTTTAGCCCCGCTTTCCACATCGCAAAGCCGCCGCTCAGACCCACGCGTGTCCATTCGGGGAAACCGAGCCAGCCAGAAAGATAAATAGTGCGAGCTAAAACAGAACCTTTGGACCCGCAAATAGCAAGACGGCTTTTAAGTTGAGGGTTTGGAAAAAGACGCGCGAGATGACAGAGAGACTCCGTCCCTAAGAATGTCTCGCCGTCTCTGCCTGCCTTCTTTTGCCCCCTAAAAGTAAAGAAAACGCAAAGAAACGCGACACCGAGCGTAAAAGTGCACACATACAATTCCAATATATAAAAGGAGTCAATATATGCAAAGATCGCAACAAAACATCCAAGGTTGTCTATCTGTGCATGGGAGAACATAGACGGTGCGTTCAAGGACCCTCAGCCAAAGTCGTACAAATCGGATTTCTTAATGTATATTCTTTATGGAATAAAATTGGCCCCTTTACATAACATGTGATGCAATTATCATTATCACTTACTTCCATCCCGTTTCCAGGCCGCTTATCCTTATTAGGGTCGCGGGGATGCTGGAGCCTATCCCAGCTGACTTCGAGCAGAGATTCCAACCCGGATCACCTGGCTGTGTGGCCAACATGCTAACCACTCGACCACCGTGCAGCCACACACATCCCTGTACGTAGACGAACGTATTTGTGTCTGCGATTAAATGCGATTAATTATGAGGTAACACTGGGCAAAAATGCAATTAATCACAATTATTAATCGGTTGACATCCCTAGGAAGAAAACAAACGTAATTTAATGAGAATAAAGTCAAATTATTCAGCGAAGGTAATGAGAATAAATGTGTAACGCTATTTTGTAATATTATGTCATTTTAGCAGCATGATGTGGACATATTACATAATTGTTTTAATTTTTCTCCTAATATTATGAGAAACAAACCAAACAGCAAACAAAGTTATTGGAAAATTAGGTTATGGAAAATGTTCTCATGTTATGGGAACAAAATCAAAAATATGATGGGAAAAAGTCAGACTATTACAAAAAACATTTTACAAACATTATTGGGAAAAAGTTGAAATATTTGGAAGGGTAATCTTATGAGAAACAAGCAAAACAGCAAATCAAAGTAGCGGAAAAAGGAAGTCCAAATATTTGTCGTAAATACAAGGAAAAAAATCAAGTTGGGAAGTAAAGTTATAATATTATGGGAATAAAGCCAAAATATTATTGGAGGAAAGTGGTAATATTGAAAAAAGATTTTTTGAGAAGAAAGTTTAAGGGAGTTTGGGAACATGAGGTTGTGGAAAAATGTTATACAAAAATATCACGGCGATAAAGTCATAAATACAAGACGAGATTTTTTTCAAAACCAAAGTTGAAATAGAAAAGTTCTTTAATAATAATTATTCCATTCCTTTCCATTTTCCTCCGCTTATCCGGGTCCGGGTCGCGGGGGCAGCAGCTTCAGTAGGGAAGTCCAGACTTCCCGGTCCCCGGCGACCTCTTCCAGCTCCAACGGGAGGACACCAAGGCGTTCCCAGGCCAGCTGTGAGACATAGTCCCTCCAGCGTGTCCTAGGTCTTCCCGGGGGCCTTCTCCCGACTGGGCATGCCCGAAACACCTCAGCAGGGAGGCTCTACTCTGGGCTCCTCCCGGATGGGGAATATTTTTTGCGAACAAACAGATAAATAGACGGAGATACAGTAGAGAGCAGCTTAAAACGCAATCACTTCAAAACACAAACAAGGCAAGACCCGCTCAGTCTTTCAATGGAGCAGGACGGGGATAGTAATCTGCCACTGAAAGCGCTGCAAAAAGGGAAACGTTTAGAAGCACGAACACACTTTTCCCATTTTTCGCATTTAATGTTACAAACAAGACGGAGACGACTGGGAGTCCTTCCGGCGGTACCCGCTGCTCGTTGAGAAGAGCGATTTCTCCTGCAGCAGCAAACTTTTCCCAGCGAGGGCCACACAGTGAAAAATGGAAGGGGCGCTTTGCTATTTAGTATTTTTTGTATTTTGTTTTGCAGATAAAAGGAGAAAAAGCGCAATCGGGCTTGGGGGTGTGATGTAAAAAAAAGACTTTTTCACCCAAAACCTTTCAAATTTCTTTTTAAATCATCTTTTTTGTTAATATTATGACTTTGAGCTTTATTCCCATAAAATTATATAACCTTTGCAGCGTCTGTAAAGAAATTATTCTTTTCATTCTATTAAAAACAAATATTCCAACTCCATGCTCCTACAAGGACTTTATTTTTTAAGTTTGTTCTAGAAAAAATGAAGAAAAAAAAACGGTAAAATTGGGAATTTTTTTTACATTTTTTTTTTTTTTTACATTTTTTTACTGTTTTTACATTTTTGCTGTTTTTTAATGTTCTGTTTTTAATCACGACTTTTTTCTCGTCATATTTTGACTTTATTTTCACGGCAAAACGTTGTCCGCAACCCCATTTTCCAAAAAAGTCAGCTCCATGTGTTGTTTTGTGAGTTTGTTGCGATATCGCGACCTGAAAACCAAAAGAAAAGTTTTTATTTTTTCAGTATTTAAGTACTTCTTCGCCAGATTGCGTTTTTTTCTTTTAATATTTTCACTCTCTTCTTGCAAAATGACCGCGTGTTTTGGATACTTTGGACGCCCGTCTTGATTTGCCACAAGTTGGTTTCCCACAAAAGAGCATCCAGAGCGTTCTGATGAGTGGACAAAACTGCCCTTGGTATCGATGGGATAGATACACGGATAGATCCGCCCATCCCAGACTCGCTTCTCTGCTCTCAAGAGCAGAAATAAGAGCGTTTGTGCCGAGTCAGACTCCGGCTGCGCTGTCCGCACGGTGATAGATGGCCCCCAAGAGGTAGCGGCGTCCAGCCGGCCCGGGAGCTGAACCCGCAACCCACCAGACCTCGGGAGCCAAGGCCACCAAACCAGGCCAGGCCCCGAGGTCTGACACCCACACCCTGGCTCGCCGCGCGAAAGGGGAGGGATGAAAAAACGTACGCGCCGAGTCCCAAAGTGGACGAACAGAATCGGACTCGCCCGATCCCTTTCCGCATCCTCAACGCTCTCCTTTCATGTTGGCAGAAGGTGCACTTTTTGCTTTTCTTGGTCTAATTTCCCGTGACCTCTTGCCAAATTTACTCCTCCAATCCCTTGAAGCGCCCCCTCCTAAGCTGACAGGAAGTGAGTGCAAGCTACTTCCTGCAGGGACAGGAAACAGGCGACGGGAAAAGGCTGAGCGGAACGCCCTTGTATAAAGACAAAAAAAAAAAAAGTCCCGTCGGAGACCACACCAGATCCACATGACAAGTTTTATTGTGAAGGCGACAGGAAACATTCATTACCTGTAATAGACTTTAAATGCAATGAATGAAATAACAATCATTTGTTTGTATATTAAATGATTTACAGTATATTCAGTTGTATTTATCAATATTTAATTACAGCGGTCCCTTGGTTAACATCATCCTGTTCTCAAACCAAAACGGACTCTAACCGAAGCACATTTTCCCATAAAAAACAATGGAAAGTCCCACCGAAGATCACGCCAGATCCACATGACGGGTTTTACTGTGAAAGCGACAGGAAACACAACAGGAATTTAATTATATTAATGAAATAACCTGCGATTGACTGGCGACCAGTCCAAGGTGTGCCCCGCCTCCCGCCCAAAGCCAGCTGGGATAGGCTCCAGCATACCCGCGACCCTAATGAGGATAAGCGGCATAGAAAATGGATGGATGAATGATGAAATTACAATAAGTTGTTTATTCTTTTATTTATCTATCCAACTATCTACATGAAATTGTATTTATTAATATTGAATTACAGGCTTCCCTTGGTTAACGTCAATCTGTTCTCTAACCAAAACAAACCCTAACCGAAGCACATGTTCCAA
The DNA here is from genome assembly GCA_024372805.1 of Oostethus manadensis. Classification (NCBI taxonomy): domain Eukaryota; kingdom Metazoa; phylum Chordata; class Actinopteri; order Syngnathiformes; family Syngnathidae; genus Oostethus; species Oostethus manadensis. The sequence continues at coordinate 296,389 of QODF01000292.1, forward strand.
TAGAAAGCTATGGGAATCCAATCACTCTGTTCCCAGACAGCCTTTCATAGACAATCATTTTAGTTAGAAATCCCCCATTTAGTCCTGTTTGATGTGAGCAGCCATTTGTCCCACGGTTTGACGGCCCTTGAACGCACCTTGTTTGTTCTCACACGCTGCAGGACTGTCATGATGTATTTGTACTCTTTTTCTTTCTCCGCAGATTTGCTCCCAAATGCCGCTCCTAAGTGGGAATACATAAAGGTAAGATCAGATGACCTTGTTGAGTGCTAATGTGCATATTTGTGGTACAGAACTTTTCATTTGATGTTGGTTCCTGTCGTAGTTTTGCACACTCCCTACTAATGAGATGTCATTATCCGTGTATTGTCCGTACATTATAGAATCTCGCTCGCATCTAAAACCCCTCGTTAGCCGGGGCAGAACTTCTCACTTCTCCCAGAGGCGATGTACTTTGTGACAAGGCAAGTCATCGCAACACAAATAACGTTGGTCTTCTTAGGAGTTTGAGTTCATTTTTTTCCCCATGACTTAACATTTTCCATCCATCCATTTTCTATGCCGCTTATCCTCTTTAGGGTGGCGGGGATGCTGGAGCCTATCCCAGCTGGCTTTGGGCGGGAGGCGGGGCACGCCCTGGACTGGTCGCCAGTCAATCGCAGGTTAACATTTTTTAATTGTATTTTTTACATATAATATATTACGAAAATTAGATATAATATTTATTTTTTTAATAGTAATAATTATTCTAAGAAAATTCTAAAATTAAAAAAAGGCACTTCTCTCAAAAATGTGTTTTTTTTTTGGGTTGTGGTAAAAAAAAAAAAAAACTCAGATGCTAATATGCTAATACATGCTAACTTCACCCGCCTGGGGAACTTTCCCCCATTCACTATGCAAAACTACACTTAAAAAAAACTGCAACTTTTTGGAATATCGCCGATCAAATCTCTTGTGAAACATGAAAAACTGCTAGCACGAGGCGGCTAATAATGCAGGTAATGGGACACACCTATCACTTCTGTCAGCAAGTAGTATAGTCGTGATAAAATCTAATACAGTATTTTGCCGTATTTTGGTCGCTTCCTTCCTGGGCGCCTTCATTTCACGTAACCCGCTGTGTTCCATAGACTGCTAGGTACTGGCGTGAGGCGCTACCAGCGAGGCGATGTGTCACTACGCCAGAAAAGTAGTTATTCGGCGTGGCTCAGATGCGGGTCGTTTTATGTAAAAATGAACATCGTTGGTGTTTTTAGACGGGTTGTTTTAGACGGGTGTGTCCCATGACATCCCATGACTGGGCGCAACCAGCAGAGGGCGCCAGTCCTTCAAGTGGGAGTGGCTTCTGCCTAAACGGGCTGCAGCCGCACCGGCCGGCCTCCTTCCTTCTAGCTGGTTTTCGAAAAGGCGGCCTTTTAAAGTAGAATGACTTATATTCACGCGCACGTCCAAAACAACAAACACGGGGAAAATCCCTCCAAGCGTTTGCACCGTCACTCTCCTCTCTCTCTCCTCCTAACTCCGCCCCCTTTCCCGCCTTTCCTCATTTCTCCAACTCCCTCCGGACCTTCCTTGCGTTCCCATCGTACCGCCCGGCCCACCGGGAGCTGTCGTGAGTTTGTCAAGTAGGCGTCGGCACCGCCTGAAGGATGCCAGGAAAACAACACAACACTCCTCACGCCTTCAGACTTCTTTCGCCTTTTCCCATCCAGGAACACGCATTCTTGTATTTCCTTTTCCCGGCAGGTTGGAAACCACGAAAACACACCTCTTCCTCTCTCTGCAACACACACACACACACACACACACACTTCGTCATTGTCCAGTCTACTCCTAAGCGAAATAATTTTTATCCATTTATTGCAACAATTCATGGAAATATTAATATAGGAAAGGAAAAAAAATGGTCTGTCCCGGCCGCCCTTGAAGCTTTTTGTAAGTGTAGGGGCCAAGTTCTGGGTCTCTTTTAAAAAGATGAGCTTTCCAACAAGAGCAAAAACAAGTTAATGAAAGTAGGAATAGTCTGTTCCGGGGTCAAACCGCGGCCACCATCCAAGTGTGGAGGCAACGTTTCAAGTCCCACTTGAACATTATTAACTGGCCAACAAGTGTAAAAAGAAGTTCCGCACTTCTAATAATACTGTGGACTCGCTCGAAACACTGTTGATGAAAATGTAAACAGGAATGGTCCGTTCCGGGGTCAAACTGGGGGCACACAGGCAAGGTTTTAGGGCCCCTTTGAAACTTTATTCAGTCAAATGCAAGTGTAAAAAGAAGTTCAACCCCTGTCACTAGCATGTGATTAGAAATTTGAAGTCACATTTGATAATAACTAATGATCATAATGAACATAATTCATAGCAAAAACAAGATCAGCACTCTTTACAATGCCCTCAAAAGCAAATAGTCTGTTCCAGGGTTAACTTGTGGCCATCCCAAAAGCTTCTTCAAGTGTCCAGGCAACACTTTGTAACCATTATTAACAGGCATAAAAGTGTAAAAAGAAGTTAACCACTGTTAATAATAGTGTAAATATAAATAGTCACTTTTTAACATTATCAACTGTCATACAAGTGTAAAAAGAAGTTAAACCACGAATCAATATAAATAGTCTGTTCCAGGGTCAAACTGTGCTGTTTAAAAGCTTTAGTGAGGGGACAGGCCATGTTTAAGTTTCATTTTAACGTTCTTAACTGTCATACAAGTGTAAAAAGAAGCTAAACCCCGGTTAACGATAATGTAAGTAGAAATGGTCTGTTCCAGGGTCAAACTGCGGCCATAATAGCAGGTTTTTACGGGCACGGGCCATGTTTTAAATCACTTTTTCAAAGCTTTTCAAGTGTAAAAAGAAGCTAAATCCCGGTTAACAATTATTTAAGTAGAAATGGTCTGTTCCAGGGTCAAACTGTGGCCATAATAGCAGGTTTTTACGGGCACGGGCCATGTTTTAAATCACTTTTTCAAAGCTTTTCAAGTGTAAAAAGAAGCTAAATCCCGGTTAACAATAATGTAAGTAGAAATGGTCTGTTCCAGGGTCAAACTGTGGCCATAATAGCAGGTTTTTACGGGCACGGGCCATGTTTTAAATCACTTTTTCAAAGCTTTTCAAGTGTAAAAAGAAGCTAAACCCCGATTAGCAATAATGTAAGTAGAAATGGTCTAGTCCAGGGTCAAACTGTGGCCATAATAGCAGGTTTTTACGGGCACAGGTCCTTCCTGGGTGGAAGGGTTTTGGGGAAAAATCCTTTGCTCCTGGCCACGGGATTGATGGCATTTTTTCCTGCATCGCATTCTTTACTTTGGCACGCTTCCCCCGACCCGATCTCCAGGCGCTGACGAGGAGTCCGTCCCACGTCGTAGTCCGCGGTGTCGGATGGCGGCCGACCTCGAAGACGGCGAATGGCGAAACCGCGAAAGTTCTTTCAGGAAACCACATGACAGAGCCGAGCGTCAGGGGAGCTTGCGGCCTGACAGCCAAGACTCCGAATCCCGGATCCAAACGATTGGAGGTTTTCTCCCAAGAACACAAATATTCCCTTTCATGGGAACGTCTTCCCTCGGCGTTCCGGCGGCTTTCGGGCCAGAAACTGCACGGGATGTTGATCGTAGAACACCATCCGACCCGCACATGCGGTCCCAACACCTCTGCTCCTTGTCTTCCTGTCTCCCACCAACCAAGGGAGACTTGACTCTACACACTGCATGCTTTTACTTTGGTAGGATTCTACATCCTGTTTTTGAGCCGGTATGGAGCAGTTTTTTTTGTGGACACCTTTGACGGGGGGGGGGGTTCGCCAACCGAAGTAAACCGCATGTTTACTTCGGGAGGGGCCGAGTTAGTGTTTGTTCCGCCACGATTAAGCGGCCCCCTGGGGAAATTACTCCCCACACAAAGGTTCCTTCTCCTCACGACGACAGCATTTCATTCACATTACGTCAATTTCCGCCAGATTGTTTTTTATTGACCAATTCCACGATTCCGTTCATTGGGCCCTACGTAACCCAGGCCAGGCTGGAACTCAACTCCGACCCTCCGATGTCACTTCCTGTCCGCACCCCTACTACCAGAACACATTAGCAGCAACGCACGCGAGCGTTTCTCTTATTATGTCTACCATAAAATAGCTATAGGGGTGTTATTTTATGTCTAGAGGTCTCCAATAACATTAGAAGGCATATTTGGAAGCTTCTAAACCGTTTTTCTATGCTCTAGCTGCAAAAACACAACATTTATAAATAAGGAATCCTACTTGGCAGAAATTCACTTATCACGGTCGGGTCTGGAAACAACTAACTGTGATAAAGGAGGGATTATCGCGTGGTTCTTACGGTGAGTGAGGGTAAGAAATCTCGTATTATGTACAATAGAGGGTGATAATAATAATAATATGTATATATTGTATAATAATTCATAACAATGGTAATAATAGTAATATTAATAGTATAATATAGTGTAATAAAGAATTCTGACCAAGTTTCATACAATTAGCTTTTTAGGATGTGTAGTGAAGCCTGTTTTTGTTTTTGTTTTTTTTACGGGGCTTATACCGTACAAGGGGGCGGGCTCATCCAGAGGTGGCATCGTGTCCGTCATGACGGCACGAAAACACGAACCGCAATTTCAATCGCGAGCGTTGGCGAGTTTCTTCTGTCACGAGAGGCGCAAAACAAGCAAACCTCCCCCCCACACACACACATTTGGTGCTCATAAGCAAACTCCAGCGACACACATCAGCGCTGGAACGCTCCCCAAAAAGGACGAGGGGCATTGAAAGAGAAGACTTTGTGTCTGGATGAGAAGAAAGTTCACCAAGTTGAGAGCAAACAAGTGCAGAAAGTTCACTCGAAATTAAAAACATCTTTGTGTGTTGTTTGTCACACACACACACACACACACACAAAGCGCTGATCAATACACTTTTGCGCGCGCGTGTGTGTGTGTGTGTTGTCATTGCTTGTCACATCCTCGTGTCGTCCTTCTCCTTCCCCCCCAAAGTGCCACAATGTTTACATGGTTAGCAGAAGCGCTTCACTTCTTTTTACACTTGCAGGACAGCTACACATGTCATACCTGCCTCTACCACTTCCACACTTTCACGTCCACCCAGGAACAGATTGTTTCTGTTTACATCATTAGCAACAATCTTTCTACACTCGCAGGGCAATCAAAATGTTAAAAAGAAACAACAACAAAGCTTTTATTGTGGCCACAGAATGACCCCAGAGCTTTACAATGCTATCAGCGGTGGTTCACTTCTTTTTACACTTGTGTGTGGGTATTAAAAATGTCAAAATCTGACCTAAAACATGAGCTGCAACCTCAATAAGCGTTTTATGATGGCCACAGTGTGACCCTGGAACGGAGTATTTCTATTTGCATTGTTATCAGAATGGGTTAACTTCTTTTTACACTTGTGTGCCAATTAAAAAGGCTAAAATGTGACTGAAAACGTTGCCTGTAACCGTAATAGAGCTTGTAAGGTGATACTTGTTTGAACCGCAGGCGGAGTATTCCTATTTACAATGCAATACAATACAGTTGTTAACTTCTTTTTACACTTGTGTGACAATTCATAAGGTTAAAATGTGACTGAAAACATTGCTTGTACAATTACTGAAGCTTCGACCCGGAACATTTTCCGTTGCGCAATATGTCTTCTTTTAATAATTAAAAAAAAAAACACCTTCAAACGCTAAAAAATGTGAGAGTCGCCAACTTACCGTGATTCACTTGGAAGCTGCAACCGCCAACGTGATGCGGAAGGTGCGCTTTAATTGGCTCTCAACATACACGTTTGTTGTGCTCCAGGCCTCCGCTGATTGGTCAAATGCAGCAGTGACACGCCCTGTGACGGACAGCTTTGCTGATCGGCTGGGAGCCAATCGTGTGGTTCCGCAAACTCTTGGGAGGGGCCAGCGAGCCGCAGCCGTTTACTAGGTGCGCTAAAATTACCATATATGGTAATAGGCGACGGCGATTACGTCACCCGAACGCGTGGCCATCCTGGCCTTTTAAGGTGTGCTGGGGACGATTACGCGCTCAGCCTGACCGGATATCCGCTGACGTCGGGAGGTTTGTTGTTGTTTGGATCCAGATTGTGGCGGGAATTTGTACCCGGAAACGCTCGGTAGGAAAACCCAGACCGACTGAAGTCGAAGGTAAGGTGAATTTTTCCAATCGTTCCACACGAGCCATTCCCAATTAACATCGGTGTCAGCTAACTTGTGCTAAACCACTGTAAGGCGCACGGAACCCTTTATCTGGCGTTTGTTTCAAGTCAGCCATTGCTAATATCACCGTGAGCTAACTGGTGCTGCGAAGAGCAAGTGTTTGTTCCGAGTCGAGCTATAGCTCGCTAACATCGTCATGAGCTAACTTGTGCTACGTATATACATGTAAAGCACTAGTAAGTGTTTATCTGTTTGTTCCAAGTCGAGCTATTGCTAGCTAACATACCCTGAGCTAACTTGTGCTACATATATACATGTTCCAAGTCGAGCTATTGCTAATCAACATCAGGAGCTAACTTGTGCTACGTATAGACATGTAAAGCACTAGTAAGTGTTTATCTGTTTGTTCCAAGTCGAGCTATTGCTCGCTAACATCGTCATGAGCTAACTTGTGCTACATATATACATGTTCCAAGTCGAGCTAATGCTAATCAACATCATGAGCTAACTTGTGCTACATATATACATGTTCCAAGTCGAGCTAATGCTAATCAACATCATGAGCTAACTTGTGCTACTTATATACATGTTTCAAGTCGAGCTAATGCTAATCAACATTATGAGCTAACTTGTGCTACATATAGACATGTTCCAAGTCGAGCTAATGCTAATCAACATCATGAGCTAACTTGTGCTACATATAGACATGTAAAGCATTAGTAAGTGTTTATTTGTTTGTTCCAAGTCGAGCTATTGCTCGCTAACATCGCCATGAGCTAACTTGTGCTACATACTGTACATACATATAAAACACTGCCAAATGTATAAGCTAATGCTATGCTGTAAAAAAGCTAAAGGAGCGCTAAAAACATTGACAAAGCACGCTAGGAGCTAACCAGACAGTCTTTATTGCGCCAATCCGTGCTGTCAACACTTCATTTGCTGACACCTTTGTTACGTCATGCTGGCAAATTTGCCCTTCTTTACCGGCATTTTCCTGGCGCTTCTTTCCCTTCCTTAAAGGAAACATCTTGGAATGCTTTCTATCCTTACTTGTACAAGAACAGCGTTGGACCCACTCCTGCTTCCTTTATGGAGTTTTTCTTCTGTGCTGTGGTGTCAAAAAACAAAATACTTGTCCTGCGAGTGTAAAAACACAAAAACGGTTAGACATGTGTAGCAAAACAATAAAATGCACAACAAAAACACTCGACAAAAGCAAAAAGATGCTAACATTCTTGTCACAAAACCGTTCAGCGCATAACATCTTAGGTATGCTATGAAGTCAAAAAGCACACGAATTTTTAAAAAGTAGTAATACACTCGTCAAATTGGGGGCAAGCATTTTTACCAAAGAAAAATAAAAAAACCAGAAGAATATTCTACCAACGCAAAAAGAACAAACCTGCTTGTCACACACGTGCAAAAAGATGTCCGCTACGGAAAACCACAAAACTGCATAACAAGACGTCTCGAGGTTGCTACAGTGTCCAAAAAAGCAAAATATACTTTAAAAACTGCTTTAGCATGTTTCCATGCCACGCAAAACTACAAAACGAGATGCCTTGAGTATGCTTTGTCAAGAAGTAGAGGGAAAAATACTTGACAAAAGCAAAAGGTGAAAAACGTTCTTGACCACTGTAAACACAAAAGTGCTTAATGAAATGCTTGGGGGAGGCAACGATAACGGCACAAACAACTCTTGTGGCAAAAGTGTAAAAACCACCGTAGAACACAAAACTACTTAAAACGCCTCAGATGCGCTACGGTTTCCAAAAAGCCAAAGGAGAAAGCAATTCCCAAACGGGGAAATCTGTCATCCGTTGTTGCAGATGGATGAATAGTACTTACTTTATACTTAAACAATACTTTAGTTAATGTCTCTTGGGGATGAATACGTGTAAAAGGAAGAGAACCACCGCAAAAATCAATACGCAACAAATGCAAAAAGGGGACAGACAAACAAGACAGACAAACTGTGGTGTCCAAACATCCAAAGAAAAAGCAACATAAGCTTCATCACACACCTTAAACGGACAAACATCCTTGTCACTACATTTTAAAAAACACAAAACTGCGTTGCAAGAAGTCATGAGGATGCTATAGTTACAAAAAACCTAAAAACTTTAAAAACAAGACAAAAACAATAGGGTGCAAAATCCGTCACGTCTAAAAGCGGTTTACCGGTGTAAAACGCAAAATTACAAAACAAGGCATCTTGGGAATGCCGAGAGGTCAAAGGCAAGGAAAGAAGTATGCAAAACTTTAAAAACAATAAAATCACTTGACAAATGGGGGCAATTCTTACCAAAGAAAAAGCAATTAACCAATAAAATACCCCACAAAAGTCTCACGGTTGCCGTTGTGTATTTAAAAAAAAAAAAAGGGAAAATAAAGTTTAAAAACTGCTGTAAAAATGCAAAACAAGATTTCTAGAGTATGCTATGGCAAAAGGGCAAAATATTTGACAGAGGGAAAAAACTTGCTTGTCTCTCAAGCATAAAGCCTTGACTTCTGCAAACACAAAAGTGCTTAATACAGTGCTTTGAGGATGCCATGGTGTCAAAAGCCAAAGAAGAAGTAAAAGTACCCGACGAGGGCAAAAGGGGGCAAGCATTCTTACCGGGCACAAAAGTGTAAAAAGAGGTCAACTGCATCTTGGGTAATCTATGCTGTCAAAAAAGCCAAACAAACGGGGAAAAATCTGCTTACCTGTTTACACAAGTTGGAGGAGATGTCTTGTGTGTGCTATTTCGTGGTTAAAAAACGCCGAAGAATAAAATAAACTAACTTTAAAAACATAAAAACCACTTGACAAAAACAAAAGGGGACCAACGTTCCTGTCATTCAAGTGTAAAAAGAAGTAAACCCCTGAATGACTGTCTTGAGTATGTTATGGTGGCAAAAGAGTGCTTAAAAACACTTGCTAAAGGCACAAGGACAAATATATGACAGAAAACTACAAAACAGGGCTTATTCAGTATGCTGTGTTGGGCAAATCAAAAGATCCATCCATCCATCCATCCATCCATTTTCTATGCCGCTTATCCTCATTAGGGTCACGGGGATGCTGGAGCCTATCCCAGCAGACTTTGGGCGAGAGGCGGGGTACACCCTGGACTGGTCGCCAGTCAATCGCAGGGCACATATAGACAAACAAACATTCACACTCACATTCATACCTATGGACAATTTAGAGCGGCCAATGAAGCTAACATGCATGTTTTTGGAATGTGGGGGGAAACCGGAGTACCCGGAGAAAACCCACACACGCACGGGGAGAACATGCAAACTCCACACAGAGATGCCCAACGGAGATTTGAACCCAGGTCTTCCAGATCTCCTGACTGTGTGGCCAATGTGCTAACCACTCAGCCACCGTGCGGCCCCAAATCAAAAGATGAAAAGCATTTTTACTCGCGACCATAAAAAATCCAGATAACCGGTGTAGAACCAAACTGCATAAGAAGAAGTCTCCGAACAAGCAAAGCACACGTGAAGCATTACGCTTGCCAACGTCAAAGGGGGCAAACCTTCTTCCTTTGCATGTCCTTTGACCCACTCCAAGCACAAATCACCGCATCCGTATGCTCGGTCCGCGACATTCCCAGCACGGCACTCAAGACGACAGGACAGGAAGGCCTGGAAGTGGAAACCTGCAGCTATGCAGACCACAAACGATTGGATCAGAGAATGGTGTAGATCCGGATGACGACGAGGGCAAAATGAAACTTTATTTTGCAGTTGGCTTCCAATGTATTTATCCAAAATGGACGAATGGCTTTCAAACTGAGTCAGGAAATAACCTTGTACTTCCACACCGAATGAGACCATAGTCAAGCACAAAACAGAAGTGACGTCCAGAGACGAGCAGTATTTGGCTAGACTTCTATCCCGCCCTCCCGAATGTCGTGTACCCATTCCATTCCATTCCATTTTCTTCCGCTTATCCGGGTGCGGGGACAGCAGTTTCAGTAAGTCCAGACTTCCCGGTCTCCGACGACCTCTTCCAGCTCCACCGGGAGGACACCAAGGCGTTCCCAGGCCAGCTGTGAGACATAGTCCCTCCAGCGTGTCCTAGGTCTTCCCGCGGGCCTTCTCCCGACTGGGCATGCCCGAAACACCTCACCAGGGAGGCGCCCAGGAGGCATCCGGACTAGATGCCCGAGCCACCTCAACCGGCTCCTCTGGTGTACCCTAAAAATCAAAAACATGCAAGGAAGATGGCCACACTTTTTGGCGGCACACATGAAACACCTGAAAAGTCCGATCAGATCTACATTGACAGATGAACTTCTGCATCGCTGTTTGAGACCGGCTGTAACTGAAGTGGGAACCTGACAGGCCCACAGTTCACACTGAACGTACACGGACGGGCGCTCACTTTTCGGACACGAATGAGTCATTTGCAGTATAAATGCATCTAATCTTAACCAAATCTCCCGGGATAAAATCCATCTCCACTACGATACTGGTACTGGAATGTATCGTGTACTGTGTAGGAGGTGCTGTATCCCTTAGTTCGGTTTCTCAGCCTGCTTGCTTTGTGGTTTTCATAGTGAGCTCTTTTTTCTGTGAAGAACCCAGAAAGGGTTATTTGGTTATCATAAAAGTGTTTTTCCATATTAGTGTTATTTTCTGACTTCCTGTGACGATCCCGGAAGGGGTTATTTATATTTGGTTATGTGCGCCTTCCCGGAAAACAATACGGTAAATGTTTGCGTTTAGCCAGCCCGGCGATGGGCACACTTTTGCCGTTACGAACCGACCCCCCCGCCCCATCAGAGAAGGGAAAAGTTATGTGACCCTCGTGGAAAAGTTTGGGAACCCCTGACAGACAGGCACGGGAGACCCCTAACCCCAACCTGTTGCGTTGAAAAAGCGCGTGGAAGATCGTTCCTCCCCCGAATGATCTTCTCAGTCTGTCAGTGGAGCAGGACGGTGGTAGTCATCTGCTGAAAGTGCTCTTCTGTTGGCCGTGATGGACTGGAGCCTCCTCAGTGTCCTCCGCTCTGCCACAGATGTCGGGCTGTCCGGCTCAGTGCCAGTGACAGAACCCGCCCTCCTCACCAGTTTGTCCAGGCGGGGCACCAGCTAGCACAGTCTGGTAGAAGATCTGCAGCAGCTTCTTGCGTACGTTGCCGGTTGCAGGACGCCAGCCTTCTGAGGAAGTACAAGCGGTTCTGTTCTTTCCTGCACGGAGCGTCCGTGTTGGCGGTCCGGTCCAGTAATCATCCAGAGATTCGAAGCTTCTTAGCGATGCTGCATTCATGGACAATCCTTTTGCATGTGTTGTTGCACGCTGCACGCCTACTTAGCGCGTCATAACCAAGCCACTTCAGAATCATCGCTGCATTAGCCCAGAACCTTCTTTGGATTTTGACTTTTGATTTCTATTTGCAGGGCAGTATTGAAGCATTTGTCTCCTTTCGGACGAGGTCTGGAAATGCAGGTATGATTACGCCGTCAACGCAACGAGCACACAGTGTAGCAAACAAACTCGTCCAGATCGGGACCAAAACAATGCGCACGGATTGTGGAAAAAGTAAATATGTAAACTTTGGAGCACACGTCCAACGCAGGAAATATGCCTTTCAATGTTTTTTTTTTTGCGGCGAAAATACGAGTAACATGGTTTGGTGTTGGCCGCATGGTGGATGAGTGGGTAGCATGTTGGCCTCGCAGTCAGGAGATCAGGGTTCGAATCTCCGTTGGGCATCTCTGTGTGGAGTTTCTCTGGGCTGTGTGTCTCTGCCCTGCGATTGGCTGGCCACCAGTCCAAAGTCAGCTGGGATAGGCTCCAGCAGACCCTGCACGTTGAACACCCCCAGTCTTACAGGCTCTTATTGTGGGGGGCAAAAACCCAACGGATCCACCATTAATATAATTGAAGGAGTCACAAAGCAGGCTGCTGTCTTTGAAGCGTTTATTTTTGTTAAATGCCGTCACAAAACAAAGCACGTACAGACCACCCAAACCGTCTTGAAAGAACACACAACAGATGACATCACCAAAAGTCCAATCACAAAAGTCCTCCCTGCCGAACACATGGAGAATCAGTGGGAAAAGTCCTGCTTGTCATTTGCTGATGCTGCCGAGACAACGTCCTTTGTATTAGTCCCCAAATGTTGTCCTTTTTGTCCCCCCCTGCACACAATTATAAGCAAAAGCCTCAGAGTTATTGCACGACTCCAAGAAATGCCGCTCTGATGTTCTTTGCGTGTCACACTCGATTAAAGCGGGAACAAAACGCCGACGACGGCCTTCCCTAACTTGCCCCAACGCGGGGGGAAAGACAATCCTGTCTGTTTTCGGGCCGGAGCGGCCACAAGAGCGCCGCGGTGAAACCCGTACAAGGTACTCTGTGTTGCTCAGCGGCGGCGGCGGATCCAGAAATGCGTGTGCGTGCGTGTAGCGCTAATGCACAACAGATGGAGCGCTCGCTGCAAAGCTACACGTCGGGCGAACAAAGAAAAAACAAAGAGGCTTCTGGATGGGCGACTTTTTCTTTTTCCCAGAGCAAACAAAACCACAAATTCTTGTTACTCTCCTCGGTGGGAAAAACAAATCCAGCTGGAAGGGATGAGCGTCCAGCAACAGATTTCCAGGATGCGCCTTGATGGGAGTCGCATTTAATCACGTGGAGGAGCACGCTGGATGAGGAGCAGCGCCAGATAGGCGGTTCTGCTGTTCGGACCATCAATAACCCCGTGGTGTGTAAATCTAGCTCGAGCCCCTTTCATTACTTGTCGAAAGTGGTCTGGAGCGACACCAAAGCTGGTACGCGGGATGGTTTCTCCCGCACCACCGTGGATCCCTGACTTACGAGCGCGTTAACTCGCCAGTTTTCCGACATACGAGCCGTGATGCAGACAAAGTTTTGGTTTGGTACGCGAGCTTTGCTGTGGCAAACTTCTGTTAAAGTCCCATCCGGGCCGAGACGATCCGGGGCCCAAAGGCACAATTACGTTATCAAACCCGCGCATCGTCCGCGCCGAGCCTCCTTTTTCAGGGTCCGTAAACGAACACTTTTGAAACCGGGTCCCAGAACGGGGCAAAAAAATTGATGGCCATCCCCTGCTTGGGTCGTAGCTCCGCCCCTTTGCAGACGCGCACGCGCTAGAACCGCAAACACGGACACAACGATGGCGCCGTACGTTGACCCCAACGAGCGGCGTGGAAAATGCAGGGACGGATGGTACGATGTGGCGTAGCATACTTTGGTACCAACGCCACATCTCATGCCGACCTCCTCCACCTCCGCCTCCGTCTGCCCTTCAAAGTAAAGCGCACTTAAGGAAACGTGTTTGTCGCTTTTATTATGTTGGATGTGAGATTCCCGCTTATTCAAAAACGTATCAACAGTAAAAATCGGTGTGGTTTTTGAGGGCACCGGAACCAATGGATGGCCTTTACGTTCTTTCTTACGGGGAAACTGGTTCTGGCACACGAGCTCGGTCCGGGGACCAGTTCAACTGGTAAGTCAAGGCACCGCTGTGCTGGTCGTTTCTCGAAGGAAGTTGGAAGATCTCAGCTGAGCGCCACGCAATTTCTCGTTTCCGCAGCAGCTCGGTGACGCGTGTCCCGCGCCAAAATGCTCAATTTCGCGCCCGCGTCAAGAACGCCGGAGCGGCACAAGTCGCGGTCGGAGGCGCTGCCCTAAACGGGCCCAGCGGACTTGAACTGATCCCCGTTCCCGTTTGAACCGACACGCGCATCTCAGGGGGTCTAGATGGTCTCCGGCGCGACGCTGGCGCCGCTTTTTGTCCCGATGGGATCCAAAACGTTACCAGTGCGCTTTACTGGTCACACGCAAACAACCGGGCTGTGTCTCGAATGGAATACTTCCGTCCGTTCACCTCGATAACTGCCGGGTGATTGAAGAGCAACGGCGTTTCAAACATTTTTACAAATTAAAAATTCCTCGAACTGCCATATTTTTCCCTTTTTGGTGACGATGTATGCAAATTAGGTCTATGCTCTGGTTTTCTGTCCGGGTCGACTGAATCCATACCAGGTGGATGAGTCGCGGGACCAGAACATGATTTTCAGAATGTAATTATTGTTCTCCAATTACAACGGCGTGATAGAGTACTACATGATCCGATTTTCTCCGGTCACCCAAGTAGAGCACGTGACGGTACTTGGATGTTGCGCTCAAAAGGCTCCACACGCTGAGGGTGCACTCATGGACGCTCTGCAGAGGAGAAGCGGCTAAATATTGCCCTCACACTACCAAAGTGTCCAGCGTACGCCTGTTGCCCGACGGAAGAGTCCATCGGAGCCCCCGGCCCGGCTGCGTGCCAATTAAGACGGATCCGCGGCACCGTCCTTGACTTAGCCGTAGTTCTACGCTTTCTCCACGCCGCGTTGTGGTTGATTCTGTCTGGCGCCTCTCCCGATTAGAAGCGACGGCCCAAACCGCACCGGTTCCGTGTTTCTGGGGTGTCGGCGTGGCGTGAGGAAATGAGGAACACATCACAATCCCTGAAGCCGTCTCGTAAAACATCCCAATCGTTTGTGGGATTCCTCCGTGTGTTCCCGGAAACGCAGACATGAAAGCTGGATCCAGTTCTCCCCCTGCAGCCCCCCTTTCGGCCTTCATGCCGACTTTCAATAAACTCATCAAAACCACGAGAAGATTTGACTTTGACCTTCAGTTTTTGTCTTCCGGTTATTTCGTTCATCTTAGGCTGGAGCTCCGGTTTGGTTCTGAAGCAAAAATTCATGAATATTAGCAGTTTTAGCTTGGGAACAACTTTGAAAATTGAACAAGCAACATGCGTCTTATGTGAGCATTTGCACAACTGGAAAGGAAAACCATCATTGTTTTCAAAAAATCCTGGATGGTCAACATCCAGCAACTTTGTAAGCTCCACATGCGCTTGAAAAAGCCGTAGTGTTGCGACGATCATCTGGCGATGATGACTCCTTACCCCTGTTAAAACATTGGTTCTGTCGCTGCTGTGTTGTGCAACGTGCTTGGTAATAATACATGGCCACTTGACATGCACACCAAATCTTTGTTTACGTGTGTCATTTGTTATGATGCAATGGATTTTCCATGGATGCTTCCAACCCAGTGAGGTGTTAGCCGGTGATGCAGGTGCTGTAGTAGACTGCACTGCTGGCATCAGAAAGAGCAGATATCAGTGGGCTGACTCCTTCATCGCTGCCAGTAACACCACCGCTACCACGCCACAGCAGGACTTTGGACCCAACCCCACCCGGTCCATAGGCCTCCTCTCGGTTCCTGGCAGCATTCACATACTGCTCAAATTCATTCCTGTCCACCTCGGACCAGAAGTCTGCAGAGGAAGAAGGCCCTAAGTGTCCGGCAGATTCCGGACACAGGAGTTCTGCTGAGTGCACAGGGGGGAGGAAGGATGAGCAGGAAGTGGGCGAGGTTTCAGGTGGTGGTGACAGCTGGCCCAGGTGAGCCGGGGTGAAATTAGAGGCTGCACTTCCATAAATTTGGCTGAAGTAGCCAACAGATGGGGGGCCTTGGTGGGGTTTCACGGTCTCTGCGAGGCTGATTGAGGACTGGGGGTAAGACACCGAGTCATGGGGGGAGGGTGGTGGGCATTTCATGGGACTCCTCAAGGCGATGTGGCGGCCTGACGTCGGAGCAGAGTTGATCCTTATTGGACCTGACACGCCGGAAGGGACGGTATTCATGCCGGAAGCCATGGTCAACTCCACCGAGGACATTCTGGAATTCCTACCTGGACTCAAAGTCATTACAGGACCGGGACTTTGTGTGGCTGCCCCGAGTATGGGATTGTGGTGGTTGCCGTAATGATGGCTGTAATGCGGGTTATGATGGTGAGGGTGGTGGTGGTAGCTGCTCCAGCCTCCCATCCCTGCTTCTTCTTGAACATGCTGGGGGAAGAACACTGATTCACCAGCTCCGTTTTCCAGAACATCCAGAGGGGACATCTCTGGGGTGGGCAGGCCATAGCTCTCCAACTCCTGGTGCCCTGGTGCCTGGAGGTCCCTGAAGTGCCCCATAGAGGGCAGCAGGTGGTGGGAGTGGTGGTGATGAGCACCCGGATGTCCGTAAGGAGAAACGCCGTGGCCACCTTCCCCACCCATGCCTGAACCCATCCCATTTGCGGGGCCTCCGCTGTGGGCCAAGCTGTGAAGCAGGAGCCCCGGTTCGACGCGCTTAAGCTTCTTGGTGGTCTTCTTGCGACGGGGGCGGTACTTGTAGTTGGGGTGGTCCTGAAGGTGCTGGATGCGCAGGCGCTCTGCTTCCTCTACAAACGGACGCTTTTCTGTGGCGGTCAGCGCCTTCCACGCCTGGCCTGGTGGACACGGAGAAGACACGGTTAAACGTGGGATTGACATGTAGACTGACAAGCGTTTGGTTAGATTTTGGCACCGGAACACTAGTTTTGGGAAAGATGGTGGTTTGGGTTTGAAATGACCATTATGGTGGTTTTGTGGGGAAAAAAAAGTACTGTGGCAACAGGAGAGGAAAAAACAGCAGAGCTCCGGAAGCAGTGAGGCTTGAACTGTGAGCTCCCGTGGCCAAAACAAACCTAACAGTTTTTGTGCACCCGCTTATCCACTGTCTTGCCATGGAGGCATCAGACGCCCGACCTCTGCATGGCAACCCCAACAAACAGGAACGCTGGAGTTGCAACACACACGGAGGCGGTTCCTACAGAGGCGTGGTGGTTCCGTACCCGGCGGTCGTAAATCTGACGGCAGCATTTACGCCCCTCGCAGCGTGACGCACGACACCGACGGCACGCAGACGTAGGACGGGGCGGCGACTCCGTCATTCCGAGCTGCGCCGGCCGCGTCACCCAACGTGTTTGCAATTACACGAGACGCAAAGCGGGAGTGTGTTGGATTTTAACCGGGTCCACTTTGCCGTGCAGCCGCTGGAAGCTGTCTTGTTTTGTTTCGCGTTTGCACTTCCCAGACTGTTTTATCGGGATTGTTAAACTTTCTTCAACTCGTATGCAGGCGGAAGGATTTGGACGGAGATCAAAGTTCCGTTGGTTGATTCCTCCTCTGTCAACGCTCATGCCAAACTGGGCCCAAATGTCACCGTGCAAAACGCTCCCGGAATCGCGTGAGCAACTAATTTCAAGTTAAGATAAAATTGTGTATGTGTACAGATACCACATAGCAGGAACCACAGGATACCACATAGCAGGAACCACAGGATACCACATAGCAGGAACCACAGGATACCACATACCAGGAACCACAGATTTTGGACCTGAACCTGACTCCGGTGCCGCTTTGAATAACTTCAGACTGACCTGAGAACAACTACAGCAGTGCAATTCCAACGCCGCACAAACGGGTCTGTGGGCCGTTCATCCTGGGAACGACACTTCCGCTTTCTCGTTGAGGCGAGACGCATTCAGGGACACTCCGGACATCAGCAAAAACAGCCAGGAAGTGGATATTCTTATCGCTCCCTTGATAACTCCTAATTTAGATTACAATTTGCCACATTTAAGCATGCTTAAGAATCCCGGGATTGATCAGAAGTTGCTATGTTTGTTTTTGGAAACTGTTTTTACTGAACCGCCTCAAAATTGTGTAAGTGTTCCGTGAGACTTTTATTATTGGATTAGGTTTTATTGATCTGTGCTGGGGAGTCACGTAGACCACCAGTGACGGCAAACTGGGAAATAATCCGTCAACCCTGTTCACTGTATTTTCCTCAAAAGCACTGCGCTCGGTACTACGAGCAAAGTTTTCCAACCAGCCAAATTCGAAGCAAGCAAAGGGGGGAAAAAATACAACACAGGCCGTTTTTAACTCTCTCTTGCCCATTAAACCACAGACGTAACGAAACAAGTTTTTCGACTAACTTATCCTACAAGCCGAAATAGGGGCGGGCCGAGGAAAACCGAATACTGACTCGAGCCAAGCAAAGAAAGGGAAACCACCAGTCGCCGTCTGTGTGTGAAAGAGTAATGTCCGTGTAGGGAGGGGCGGTCGCTGTGTGGGACTGGCCAATCACAGAGCTTGAAGAGTGACTACGCTAGTAGTTGCCAATGAAGTTTTTCCTTCAGCGGGCTGTACTCGTTTAGTGTTTGTACTCGGCAAAAACGCTGGGCAGGGTTCTTGATACGAGGACCCGGCTCAGCCCTAAAAATGACCTTAGATTAGGTGATGTCTTTGAACGCAACCCCTCATTGCTCGTAATAACAGTTTAAAGTTTGATGTAAATGTTCTGCGACTAGGAAATAGACTGATTAATCATGATTAAGAGTAAAACTGATTAATCTGATTAAAATTGTAAACCGTTTAACAACCCTAAAGAATACAACTGTGCTAGATTCGAGTGAATACAATATTCATAAATATATAATGCAGAGTGCATTATAATGTTTTAACTTTAAGTTATTGTATTTCCCGTTATTTTGGGTTTCATTGCACCTCCTGCATGATGACAAAGCGGTG
Organism: Oostethus manadensis; assembly: GCA_024372805.1. Taxonomy (NCBI): domain Eukaryota; kingdom Metazoa; phylum Chordata; class Actinopteri; order Syngnathiformes; family Syngnathidae; genus Oostethus; species Oostethus manadensis. The sequence continues at coordinate 314,995 of QODF01000292.1, forward strand.
GCCCTCAAAGTGCATCCCAGAGACCTAACTAGAGAACTAATTGGCATACTCACCTACATTGGAGATGAAACCCTCTCAGTTCAACCGTAGTAAAAGTAAAACGGGGGTTCATCAAATTGTAACCCGTCCCTAAACCACGTTGGATGTAAAGTGTTTAATACACAGAAAAAAGGGCCAAAATATCAAAATGTCTTTGCAAGAAATCACTTCCCGTCTAGATATTTGCACCTTCTGATCGTTGCCGGAACTTCTTACTTCTAAAAAAGGTTGAACTTTCTGCAGGAATTGAACCCGTGCTCTCCAGCGTATGAAAGGGACAATCCATTCATACCGCGATACATTAAAACACTAGTCCTACGTTTACCGTGCGCCAGTCACAGATCCTCTATTTGACAGGCGCGCTCCACTGTCGTAAGGGCTAACTCCAAAAGCACTAGTCAGAGATTGTCTATTTGACACGAGGGCCCGTCTGTTTTTTGGAACCTCCTGTATATGACAAGCACATGTGGATTTGACTGTTTTTAATGACTGACTGAAAAAACACGAGTGCTTTGTTGTTTTTATGGACCAACTGAAACTTGTCTCTGTGTTTTTTAGAGTGTTTTAAAGGAAAACCGCACTTTGGGGGGATTTTGCCCATCATCTGCAGTGCTTGTGCGAGACATGAAGGCATGTTTTTCCCTTTTCTGTGCGTTCAAAAGCTTTAAAAACAGTTGGGACCGACTGCAGAAACCAGTCAAAGATTGTGTGTGTATCACAAGAGTGCTCCCGTAGCTTTAGGATCTATGATGCTGCAAAAACACGAGTTAAGATTGCAGGGAAATGCGTATCCTTTCTGATAATGTTGGCCATTTTAATTGAAAAAATAATATACAGTTACAAATCCCGTAGTATTCGCATGTGTGCGAGCCCTCCCACTTTGTTCGGTGGTCCTTGAACGCACCATTGTGCGTGTGCCGACTGACCGCTACACTGCATGTGTGCCCTTCTTCTTCCCTCATATCCGGTCCCGGGTGCTGATAGTTTGCGGGAATGCATAAACACGAGTCCCGATGACGTTCTTGAGTGCTACTGTGCATATTTGTTGGCACACAACCTCCAGTTAATTCACGCTCGCACGCTGCGCCGCCTTTTGCGGCGGCGTAATAATCGTCTACAGCAAACGCCACGCTCGCCCCGCCGCGTGGGCGTGCATTTGATGCTGCCGTTTATGTTTAACACCATAGATAATATGTAGTACATAATTATACATATCTCCACTCCGCCGGAGGTCTGTCTTTGAAGGACTGAGATTCTCCACGTGACAGGAGCGCTCGGCAGTTTTTAAAGCGCCATCGCACAAGCAAGCGCTAGTCCAAGATCGTCTGTGCGACAAGAGTGCTCCTCTGCAAGAATGTGCTGGCCGAAATGAGGACCTACTGCAGAAAACCCCAGTTCGAGAATGTCTACGGATTTCAAGAGTTCTGTGCAAGTTCTAGGAAGCCCCGTACTGCAGGAACACGGATCCTCCTAAAAGTCAGGTGTACTCTGCCGGTTTTTTAGGACCTAGTGCAAAACTGCCAGTCAAAGATCCTCTAAGGCGAGGGATTTAAGAAGATTTTTTTCGGATGAATGTTGCCGGGTTTAGGAGCAGCACAGCTCTGACGCTGTACGCTGCATCTAAATCCGACGTTCCCGGTCGTCCCATTCCGATTCGACCAGAAAAGATGCAAAAACGATCACAATGTATCCCAAAAGGCGTCCACAGCTGTTGTTTCGTGTACTCTTCCGGTAAAGAATAAAAGTGGCCCCAAAAATCGGTTAAAAATAGCAACGTTTGTCTTACCGAGCATCTTGCTGAGTACGGCGTTGTGCAGGTCCGGGTTTTGCAGGGCCAGACGTTTCCTCTCGTCTTTGGCCCACACCATGAAGGCGTTCATGGGCCTGCGGATCCTCTGCTCGCCCCCCACGCCCTTTCCATCGCCCGAGCTTCCCGCCAGATCCGGACTGTGACCCCCGGACCCGGCCGAGGCGGGGCCCCTCGGATCCGCTCTCCTGGAGGGTCCGAGGTCATCTGGAGAGCTGCAGTCTCCGGAGAGGTTCTGCTCAAAACCCATGTCGGGATCGGAAGTGGGACTTGGCGTCCTAGAGGTCCAGGGGGGGCCCGCAAATGATACCTGGCCGGGATGCAGCAGAGCCCCCCGAGACAAGCTGGGCTGGCTTAAACTCATTCCAGAACTTTTGTCTCTGCTTGGCCTTCAGTCCGAACGGAGTTCTGCAAACGTCTCCCTCGCTTTAATGGGATCCAGCAAAGTTCCGGGGATGCACGCTCTCAGATGATGGGCCGAGTGTGATGGATTTGAACCACAAATCCCGAGCACAAGCATGGAGATCCAAGAGGGGCGGGACGATGGGACGGAAAGCAAAAATACTCCTCAGAAGATATTCCACAAAGTCTTTTCCCACCGTTTCACGCAATGAAGCGCTTCAGTCCGACCCGCTCGGAACTTTGGGGACTTGTGGCCGGAGCGGAGTTCACCGACCCACGCTGAGCATATTTTTATATATATTTAAATACACCCCCCCGCCCCTCCGGCCAATGGCACGCACTTATAACTGCGAGTTTAACCAATGGGCTGCCAGGCGACTGCGAGGGGAGTGTGTGCGTGTGTGTGTGTGTGTGTGTGTGAGGAAACTGTGGCAGTCACAGAGGAGGAAAGAGGGGGAGGCAAAGTTTTTAGCCCCCCCCCCACCCACACACGCACACACACACGCACACACACACACCCTGTCCGCTGTACAGGGGAGATGTAATCAGAGAGGTTCCATTGTTTCTGCCCAACCGAGAATGGACCATCTCTCACACACTTCAATACACACATTCAACACACACACGCATCACAAGCATAAGACCACGCACACACACACACACACACACATACACACATTAATGTATGCGGATGCCAAAAAAAAAAAAAGAAAACGCCCCCCATCAGCGGTGGCCCAAATTAAAGTAACGCTTTTTTTTTTTTTTTGGATGCTGAAATTTCACTACCATTTTCTGAGAACGCGTTATTTGTGTGTGTGAAAGTCTCTTTTATCTATCTGTATATGTATTTAAAAAATATATATATTATTAAAAATATCTGATTTGTTGTATTATTATATATCTTATCATATGCACACAAGTATATTATTTATAATATAAATAATATTTCATAATCGATATAATAATAATATAAAAAATACCAGATATTGTGTATGTACACAATTAGGGGATATATTCATTTATAGTAAACATGAAAATATGACCAAAAGTTATTTTGGGAAACGGGAATTGTTTAGCAAACAAACAATTAAAATTAAACTAAACAAGTACATTCAATAATAAAGTACTGTTATTAACGATCAAATGAAAAGTAGAAAAGATAACGTAATTAATTGAAAATCTATCCATTTATCTTCCATACCTGGGCTCATGCTGGAGCCTATCCCAGCCGACCTGAGCCGAGACCGCTCGGTACACCCAGGACCGGTCACGCTAAAAATATACCATTGAATCCTTTTATGTGCCATTGGCCAAAAGGTAAACGATCGGTAAAGCGGCTCCACTGCCTTCAAATTGTCCGTGCAAGAAGTTTGGCCACCCCTTTTGGAAGAAAGGATTCTGTTTACAATATTTCCCAGGTGGAATTCCGACCTTTAAATCAAACAAATGAGATGCTGAGCCCCTAGGACGCTATCACTCGCGGGGCGTCCAACTACCCGGCAAACACCAAACATCAATAAACGTGGCGGTGACGGCATCTGCTGAGCGTGTGCTTTTGCGGGTCAGCACGGATGGAAGCGACACCAGCCGCCGCGGACGCGGCTGGCCGAGAAAGGCTTCACTCTGACAAATCCTTTGAGATGACGGTATCAAAGCACCTGTCCCGAAAGCATAAACATGTCCGTATTTTAGCCGCGGGTCGTCCGCTGACGCTCGGGATTAAACCCAAAGCCGTCTAGATGCAGCCCGGCCTCGCTCGGACACGAATCGACCGACGTGTCAAATTTTTGGACCGGCAGGAACTGAGGGTGAGACGTCATCTCTAACTTGGAACGGGACGAAGGACATCTCAAGGTCAAAGGAGAGCCGGATGCTGCTTAAAGGGGACCCTTTCATGCTTTTCCTCTTCTGGCCTGGAAGCAGTTTTGGATGGTTTACAAAGTTCCACTGACCTCACGAAACCCGGGCGTCCTTTAATGGGCATGCCCTCACCCTGCTCTGCTTCACTCTCATGGCGAGAATCTCACCGGGTTAGCACGCCGAGCGATGGCTCCCAGGAAATGGTCGTTCGGGTGTGAGGGAAAGCGTTTTTTTGTTTTGTTTTGTTTCGCTTTCCCAAAGAGGCAAGCATCAGGCAGAAGAGGTTGGAGTTGCAAGAGAAAAAGTATCTGTCACCGGTACTTCACATGCCCCCTCCCTCAAGCCCCCCATCACCACAATACTGTGTAATAACCCACACACACACACACGCGCGCACACACACACCTTCAGGGGAGGCTACGCTGGCGTCTTAGAACCTCCCGCTTGAGCACCAGGAAGTACCCTGGCTCACCGCCACTGTCCTGGCGTGAACTCCCAGCCGTGATTCCGACATTCGGACGGTGACGTGGCGGATTTTGCCTTCACACGTCAACGGCTGCGTCGCAGCAGACGGGCTTTTGATGGCGCCATCTGCAGGACGGGGGTAGCAGAGGGCGCTGTCGTGCCCAACATTTTCCAGCAGGAAGATGCTTTGGCGTGACGGGTGCGATACCGGGTGAGTGTAGTGCAATGTGTTCAGTAGCTGCGCGAGGCGTATTATGGGCTACCAAAAATACGCCTTTGCCATTCACGGGGGGTCTCGGAACCCAGTCTTTTGCGGCGACGGGACGGCGGTTGTGGAGGTTTTTCTTTTTGAACCCGATCTGCACGCTCATCCCTAAAAGCGCGGCAAACACAACCGGGTCTTTGTGACGGGGACTGTTTGTGGGCCGTCCTGATGTGGACCAACATCATCACGCCACCTCACTATCACGGCTTCTACACAAACAAGCGTGTGTGTGCGTGTGTGTGTGTGAGATGGGACCACACCTTTACCATAGAGGAACTTTGGCAAGGATCGCAGACTTGGTGGCGAGGGAGGACACGGCAACAAGTCCTTACAGGTTCTGATACCGCGCGCGCACACACGCACACACACGCAGACTGGGACACAATGGTGTGTTTACTGGTGTGAGTGTGAACGTGTTTATGTGTGGGAGAGGTCATGTTCACACGCACGTCTATTTTGGAGCACACCAGGAGAGGGAAGTGTGTGTGTGTGTGTGTGGGGGGGGGGGGGTGATGGATGGGAGACACACACACACACGCACACACAAGACAGGTCGCTCGGGAATCCCCTGGCCCTGTCACCCACTGACACACACACACACACACTCGTTGTGCAAGGCTGAGCAGCGGTTTTTGGCGGGTCTACGTATACAGAAGTTTTCAAAATAATAGCAGTGCAATGTGACTAACCAGATGAAGTACTCGTATCAGCATATTTTTTACTTCTACGTGGCAAACAAGTTACTAGTAGGTGCAGTAGATGCTCAGAAAACAAGCCAGACCCAGCATTCGTGATACGCACGCATGCGTTTTACTTTGAAAAGCCGGAGGAAAATGGGCCCCTTAAGAGCGAGACTCGATTGAAAGGTGGATTGGAGAGGGGACGACGCAAAATTGGAGTTTGGTGCCGGAAGACGGATGGAAGAATAACCGGAATGGCAAAGTCTGAGCCGATGCAAGCTGGCAGCACCGCGTGCTGGCAGCACCGCATGCTGGCAGCACCGCATGCTGGCAGCACCGCATGCTGGCATTGACAGCAAAACCAAAGCAGCAAAATTTCCACTCGAATTTTTCAAATTATTTGCATTTTTGTTGATTTTTCTTTCACTCATTCAATGTTATTTATCTATCAATTATAACGGTCATATTCTTTAATGAATTTATTTCATATATTGAATTACTTCATTGAATATTTTATTATTTATCGTTCTATTGTGATTTATGTTTCGTATTGTTTTATTTGTTAGTTGTTTTATTGCTTTAATGAAACTGTAATCAATAAAGAGTTGTAATTGTGTATTTAAAAAAATTCATATATATAATTTTATTTGAAAATTTAGCATTTTTACAAGAAAAAACCCGGAAATATGACAATAAATGTTGCAAAAAATATTTATCATAAAAATAAATTAAAAAAAAGAAAATTACTGGAAAAAAAAAGTAAAAGAAAAAGTTAGACATTTACTAGAAAAAAGTAGCCCAAATACCAGGAAAATATTAGTATGACAAAGTATATAGGATATAAAGGATATAAAGTATGACAAAATATTATTTTACGGGAAAAAAGTTGCCCTTCCATGTGAAAAAGTCATCGTTTTTATGACAAAAATGCTGCCGTTAAGGATGAAAAAATGTTTTTTTTGGAAATCTTGCAAAAATGTTGCAATGTCACGAGACTAATTCTGCAAAAATATTCAAGATGAATGAAAGGTAGAAAAAGGCCCCGTAGAATTAGAAAAAATCTTAACATCTGAGAGCTGCTAGCGGTTTTTTGTGTTTTATTTTGGAAATAATGAGGGCGGTTTAGGCAAAAGCGAACGTGCTTTACATTTTTTACCTTACTGTAACCCAAAAAAAAAAAAAGGGGCATGGCTTCCATTCCGAGCCGGTTTTGCATCAGGAAGGGCGCCTGCTGTAAAAACTAAACCAAAACATGGGATGGACTCGCTATGAAGAGCGCTTGACTTCTTTTTACACTTGCACGGCCACCTCCGGCCAAGAAAGTGACCTCCATCACACCTTCCTGCGTGTCGCATTGTCGCAGCTTCTTATCTCTGCCTAGCTTGCGTGTGGAAACGCGTCGCGCCGCCCGAGGCGCTCACGTACGCGTCTCGGCGGCGGCGGCGTGCGTGCGAAGATTCGCGTTCTCGGCCTTTGTTTCTGCGGCCTGTTTAGTCTGCACTTATCGTTTGCGGCTTTATGTAAACCCTTCCCGCCGCTGTCGGGCTTCCGCCGCCACGCGGGTATCTGCGGCCCATCGAGCGAGCGTTTCCGAAGGAGAGGAGAAGGGCGAGCGGGACGGGAGCGGGTCGGAGGAGGAGGGAGATGCCGGGATTGTTTGGCGCTGCGAGGACCGGCGGGCTGGGAGGTGAAGTCTTGTTGTTTTTGCTCTCTGCGGTCTGCCAGTCCAGTCTATTTTCTCCTTTTGTGGGCCCGCCTGTGGGAACTGCCGAACGAGATGGCGTGATTCCTCCACTCAATGCTATCAGGCTCGGGCACACTCAAACACACGGCGGGCGGGGGGCGGGGGGGAAACGTGGCAGGGATATCGACACAGAGGCTGAGAGGTCGCCCACCCGCGCAGGGTCCACTCATGCCGAATGGTCTCCTGTAACGCAAACGTACCTTCTAACCTAACCTGACAGTAATATGTCAAAATGCAGGCTTCGCTACGCGTCTTCATTGGTAAGGCTAATTGCAGGGTACACAGAATAGGACCCGTGCATATCAGCCCACCCTTTGGTCCCGTTGGACTCCCACAGTTAGGACTGTCCAACGGACGTGACCTTCAAACCACACTCATTTTGGTGGCGCATTATTAGCGGCCGCATGTACCTCGGCCCTCGGCCCACACCGTGGTTGGAGTTTTGCGTGGAGCAGAGACGGGCGGAGAAACGGGTACTTTGAATGGCAAGATTACCCGGAAAGTCCAGGCGGATGGCTCTCTCAACAAGACCAAAGTTTTTTGTGTCAAGTACATCGCCTCTGGGAGAAGTGGGAAGGGACTGGGCCCGGTGCAGGTATCGTTTTGTCGTTTGTACTGGGATTCCTTGGCATGATGTCTCCCAACTAACGAGCGTTTTTAGATCCGTCTTTTGTTTTGCTTTGAACTGTTTAGGCTAGAAGCTGCTAGCGACCGGCGTGGCCAGTGAGAGCTATTTGGGGCGCTAGCTAATGCTATGCCACTAGCATTACAGCCATCAAAGTGACAGAACTACGACAGGAACTACATCAAATTAAAAGCACTAAATGACTACAGAATTGCTATCCCTTGGCATAAAAATGTATGTAATTATCGTAGTAACAGCAAATTGTTTACCACAAAGAGGTTTACATCCCTACCTATTATAGATCAAAACTTATTTTGACCTGCTATCAACTTTGAGTTAACTGCGGACAAAATGCGATTAATCACCATCCAGTATTTTAATCGATTGACAGCTCTAATTATAATGCTTTACTCATGACTACGTAATAAGTCTAACCCTGCAATGCCCACCACTTGACAGAGGACGGATTTGTAACAAAAAAGAAAGCAGGCTTCGCCACAGGTCTTTAATTTTTTTAAAGGTCTATTGTTATGGTATGGAGCGTGGAATTGGAGATTTGCTCATATGCCCACACTTTTTACCCTCGGGACCAAAGAGCCAGCTTTAGAAAAAAAAAATGCAGGCTTCGCTACACGTCTTAAAATGCAGCCCGGAGCACTGCCAGTCAGTCTGCGAGCGTAATCGGTCTGTTTGTGTTCAGTGAATAAGCTAAAAATGGTAATGTTAGCATCGGATCACGGTCTCTGGTTGGTTGGTGCTAATTCCCGTCCTGGCCAATAGAAACATCAGAACCAGAGCTGGTCTGGCGACCTCGGGATTGGGACACGTCTACCTTCTCTACGCAGGTGATGTCATCAACCCGGAAGTAGCCCGCCAGCTACTAAAGAGCAACACTAGCCTGCTTTGTTTTTGTTTCGGTCCCTCCTTGAAAAGCCCTTTTGGTGTTGATCGCTGATGGGATGAAGACGAGGCGGGAGGAACGCCGGGAATGTTCTTTAATAGTTCCGTGGTGTCGCGGCGAGCTAGGGGGTCCCGCCGAGATGTTCCTGCGGGCTCTTTACATGCCGCGGCTAATTGGATACAAACATACGCTGTGAGTTATGGCGCTCCGCGTTCACTTTCCTTTTATTTCCACTTCCTCCCAACGCGGTTGCGTTTTGCCGCTCATAATCGCGCTCGGCATGGAATGCTCTTCATCTTCCAGCGCAAACTGCTCGTGACGTTGGGATGCAAAGACCAGACGCTCCCACGTCTCGTGATGTCAGTCAGCAAAAGGAGGCGGGAAGCTTGCAGCGGCGGCGACAAAAAGCAGCGCAGAGGGCGTAACGTGCATGCCAGGCCAGTAGTTGGCGACGCATGACTCATGATTTTTGTTATATTAGCATTTTTCCATTTCCCTTTAGTTTTTTTCCCCAAGAATAGAAATAAAATTCCACTTTTTTCTAATTTAAATACAAATGTATTCTTGTAAAAATCATTTAAAAAATTCATAACCTTGACACTGTATTCCTGTAATATTTCATTTTTTTCTCTGAATATTTTGGATATTTTTTCATAAAATGCCACCTTTTTCTTATATAATGAACATAATATAATTATAATAATGTAATTTCACCCTGTTCTCCCCTCATATAATTTACAAAAATATAATTGGGAACTTCCTTTTTTTAATACTAAAATTACCATTTTTTTTTTGTTATAGGAAAAAATCTTTTTTCTTTTAGTATTTTGGACTTTGTCTCTCTTTTTCTCCCAAGTTTTGAACAACTCAATTCCACCATTTTTTACATGAACGCTATCATGCTAGGCTAGCATTGCTAGCAAGCTAACGTAACCATGGTAGCATTATTACCCCTTTTTATAGGTAGACATGTAAACGTCATATTAGGTTTTAGCATGTGTTAGCATACTGTTAGCATGTATTGCTAGTAGCATTTTAGCTGTTTTTGGGTGGACACTTATATGAACAGCTCTACAAGTGATAGCATGCTAACATTAACATTTTTGCATTTCTAGCATGCTAACATTAGCATAGTAGCATTCTTAGCCGTTTTCGTAGGTGACAAATATGAACACTGAGCGCTATCATGCTAGGTGTCAGCATGCTAACTTGAGCATGCTAGCATACGTTGCAATTTTTGTGAATATAAACGTAAGCAGGCACTTAGTGCTATCACGCTGGCTGTTAGCATGCGTACGTTAGCATGTTAGTACGCTAGCATTATACTTTTTTTAGCATTTTCAGAGGTGGGCACTTTGCAAATACTGAATAGTTAGTGCGGTTACTCTCGTTGTTAGCTTGGTAACATTAGCATGTTATTAGCATGTTAGCATTTTTTACGTGATAGTAGATAAAATGAATGTAGGACTAATATTTATGCAGAAAGTCGCATTATAGGAGGAAATACGCGTGCTTTTCTAGTTTTCCAATATTCTTGTCTTTTCTTCTCTGAAAGTGCTGCACGACTTTTTATTCCTCATATAAATACCTTTATTCTTGTGAAATTGCCGTTTTTGATCTGACCACTTTATTCCGTGACATGTAAAAAAAACAACAGAAAACAAAAACAAAAAGCAAATGACCATGTCCTATTAGTAATATTACCATTTTTTCCTCATATTTATGATTTTATTTCCTATACTAGTGCAACGTTGTTTGCATTAAATTGTGTTTTTGTTTTACCTCACGTAATGACCAATTTGTAAAAACGAATCATAACATTACCACTTTATTGTACTAATATTACCATTTAAAAAAATATATTTTCTAAATTTATTTCTATAATAGTACACGTTTGGCATGAAATTCCACGTTTTATTCCTCATGTAAATGTAAAACCTGTATTATTGGAAAAGTTACAATTTGTAATCATAACATTGCTGCGTATTTCTAGCAATATTACCATTTTTTATTTTATTCAATTTTATTCCTCATGTGAATGTTACACATGTAGTGTTGGAAAAATGACCATTTTTAATAAAATTATCGATTTATTCTAGTAATATTACCTTTTTTCGCTTAACATGTTCATTCCCATAACAAGTTTTTTGCATGCAACTCCTGTATTTTATAATCATAACATTACCATTTCATTTTTGTAATATTACCATTTTTCCCAATAGTTTTGACATTTTTCCCCGGAATAGCACATATTTTAAAAATGCAGCATGGGTGTCCAAAGTGCATCCCAGGGGCCATTTGGGACTCGGAGGTCATATTTTCTTGGCCGTTATGGAAAAATCAATCTATTAGTGATGATATCAGTTCTTATGGGTCGTGCATCGTTCAGCCCGGTGGGCGCATAATATGCTGACTTGAGCGTTCCTCCCGGCGCGCGGGGCTGATGAACCAATCAGAAGGCGGCGGCGTTGAAGGCAGAGTTGACTGAGGACAAGAAGCGAGTGACAGCGAACTCAGAGGCTCCGCTGCAGTCACCACACGCTTGGCATGCGCCTTTTTTTGTGGTCGCTGCAACTATGCTGACTATGTCTCTAGGATGGTGTGTGTGTGTGTGTGTGTGTGTGTGTGTGAGGTCCACTCGCTCGTACGCGGCCCCACACCGACTACGCTGTAATGTTCATGTTGATGTTGGTGGTTTCCTGACATTCTGGACGTTTACTGCGTGTGTGTTTTGAAAATCAGAAGGAGACCACAGTAAGAGTGTGTGTGTGCGTGTGTGTGTGTGTGTGCGTGTGTGCGTGTGTGTGAGAAAGAGAAACCATCACATGATGGCGTTGCCGCTGCTGATGGTGATGATGTGACAAAACATGTCATTGTTCATCCCAGTGAAGTCCAACTTGTAACAAGAACCTTTTTTCATTCCCGGAGTAGAGCAGCTTTTTTTTTTTTTTTTGCATAAAATTACTTGTCACCCCCCAAAAATTCCAAATGATGTAAAATTACTATTTTTGGAATCGCCATTTATTCTTGTCACAGGACCGTTTTTTGATGGTATTTTGATTTTTACCCGCTGAAATCATGTTGGCCCTCATATTATTACAAACATTTTCTGTTCATTCAAAAAAAAAATTAAAAACAACACTACTTTAGTAATATTACCATTTTTTTCTTCTAATATTTTGATTTAGTTTCTCATAATAGTGCAACTCTTTTGCACCAAATTCCACTTTTTTCCCTTATTTAATTACAAACACCAAAAAAAAATTCCACCCCATTCCATTCCATTTTCCTCCCCTTATCCGGGTTGCGGGGGCAGCAGCTTCAGCAGTAGGGAAGTCCAGACTTCCCGGTCCCCAGCGACCTCATCCAGCTCCACTGGGAGGACACCAAGGCGTTCCCACGCCAGCTGTGAGACATAGTCCCTCCAGCGTGTCCTAGGTCTTCCCGGGGGCCTTCTCCCGACCGGGCGTGCCCGAAACACCTCACCAGGGAGGCATCCGGGAGGCATCCGGACTAGATGCCCGAACCACCTCAACTGGCTCCTCTCGATGTGAAGGAGCAGCGGCTCTACTCTGAGCTCCTCCCGGATGGCCGAGCTCCTCACCCTATCTCTTAGGGTGAGTCCAGCCACCCTACGGAGGGAACTCATTTCCGCCGCTTGTATCCACGATCTCATTCTTTGGGTCATGATCCATAACTCATGACCATAGGTGAGGGTGGGAACGTAGATCGATTGGTAAACAGAGAACTTTGTCTTCTGGCTCAGGTCTCCCTTCACCAGGACGGTCCGGTACAGCGAGATACTTGAACTCCTCCACCTGAGGCAAGACCTCACTCCCAACCCGGAGGGTACAGTCCACCCGTTTCCGACTGAGAACCACGGCCTCGGATTTGGAGGTGCTGAGTCTCATCCCAGAAGCTTCACACTCAGCTGCAAACCGCTCCAGTAAACGCTGAAGGTCACAGCCTGATGAGGCCATAAGGACCACATCGTCTGCAAATAGCAGAGACGAGATCCTAAGGTCACCAAGCTGGACTCCCTCAACACCTTGACTGCGCCTAGAAATTCTGTCCATGAAGATTATGAACAGAATCGGTGACAAAGGGCAGCCTTGGCGGAGGCCAACGTTCACCGGAAACAAGCTCGACTTACTGCTGGCAATGCGAACCAGGCTCCTGCTTCGATTGTACAAGGACCGAATGGCACGTAGAAGCGGACCATCAATCCCGTACTCCCGGAGCACCCCCCACAGGACACCACGAGGGACACGGTCGAATGCCTTTTCCAGGTCTACAAAGCACATGTAGACTGGTTGGGCAAACTCCCACATACCCTCGAGTACCCTTGCAAGGGTGTAGAGCTGGTCCAGTGTTCCGCGACCGGGACGAAAACCACATTGCAGCTCCTCTAACCGAGGTTCGACTAACGGTCGTACCCTTCTCTCCAGCACCCTGGAGTAGACTTTCCCAGGAAGGCTGAGGAGTGTGATCCCCCTATAGTTGGAACACACCCTCCGGTCACCCTTTTTAAAAATGGGGACCACCACCCCGGTCTGCCAGTCCAGAGGTACTGTTCCTGACTTCCATGCAATGTTGTAGAGGCGTGTCAACCAACACAGTCCTCCAACATCCAGAGCCTTGAGAAATTCTGAGCGGAACTCGTCTACCCCCGGAGCCTTGCCACTGGGGAGTGATTTGACTACCCCAATTACCTCAGCCACGGTGATAGAACTGTCCACGTACGTATCCTCAGACTCTGCTTCCTCTATGGAAGGCATGTCAGTGGGATTGAGAAGGGCCTCGAAGTATTCCTTCCACCGACCAACTATATCCACAGTCGTGGTCAGCAAGCCCCCGTCCGCACTGTAAACAGTGTGAACTGGGGGCTGCTTCCCCTTTCTGAGGTGTCGGACGGTTTGCCAGAACCTCTTCGAGGCCGACCGAAAGTCGTGCTCCATAGCCTCACCGAACTCCTCCCACACCCGAGTTTTTGCCTCGACCACCGCCGAAGCCGCGTGCCGCTTGGCCTGCCGGTACCTGTCAGCTGCTTCGGGAGTCCCGCAAGCCATCCATGCTTGATAGGACTCCTTTTTCAGCTTGACGGCAGCCCTAACCCCCGGTGTCCACCATCGGGTTCGGGGCTTGCCACCACGACTGGCACCGACCACCTTGCGGCCGCAACCACAACTGGCTGCCTCAGCAATAGAGGCACGGAATACGGCCCATTCGGACTCAATATCCCGGTCCTCCCTCGAAATGCAGGCGAAGCTCTGCCGGAGATGAGAGTTGAAGACTCGACGAACGGGAGATTCTGCCAGACGTTCCCAGCACACCCTCACTACGCGTTTGGGTCTGCCAGGTCTGTCCGGCATCCTTCCCCGCCATCTAATCCAACTCATCACCAGGTGGTGGTCAGTTGACAGCTCAGCCCCTCTCTTCACCCGCGTGTCCAGAACATACGGACGCAGGTCTGATGATACGACCACAAAGTCGATCATAGACCTGCGACCTAGGGTGTCCTGGTGCCAAGTGCACTTATGGGCATCCTTATGTTCGAACATGGTGTTCGTTATGGACAAACTGTAGTTCGCACAGAAGTCCAGCAACAACACACCGCACGGGTTCAGGTCAGGGAGGCCGTTCCTCCCAACCACGCCCCTCCAAGTCACACTGTCATTGCCCACATGGGCGTTGAAGTCTCCCAGTAGAACTATGGAGTCACCAGCTGGGGTGCTCTCCAGAACCCCTCTGATAGACTCCAAGAAGGCTGGGTACTCTGAACTGCCGTTCGGCGCATAGGCACAAACCACAGTCAGGACCCTTTCCCCAGCCCTAAGGCGTAGGGAAGTAACCCTCTCGTTTACTGGGGATGACTCCAACACAGAGGCACCAAGCCGGGGGGCTAACAATAAGCCCACACCAGCTCGCCGCCTCTCCCCAGCGGCAACTCCAGAGAAGAACAAGGTCCAGCCCCTCTCAAGGAGTTTGGTTCCAGAGCCTAAACTGTGGGTTGAGGTGAGTCCGACTATATCTAGTCGGAATCTCTCCGCCTCTTCCACAAGCTCGGGCTCCTTCCCCACCAGAGAAGTGACATTCCATGTCCCAAGAACCAGATTTGGTCGCCGAAGCCCAGGTCGCCCGGACACCCGCCCTCGACCACTGCCCAAATCACACAGCACCGGACCCTTATGCTTGCCCCTGCAGGTGGTGGGTCTGCGGGGGGGAGTTCCCGTGCGGCTTCTTCGGGCTAGGCCCGGCCAGGTCCCACGGGTGAAGGCCTGGCCACCAAGCGCTCGCCTGCGAGCCCCTCCCCCAGGCCTGGCTCCAGGGTGAGGCCCCGGTATCCCACGTCCGGGCGAGGTGCGGCCAAATATATAAATATAACAAAAATATCATGAACGCTGGGTCTTGTTTTCGGAGAATCTACTGCACCTTCCTGGTAACTTGCTTGCCATGTCAAGCAATGGTTTTGGGTCATCAGTAGATGATATTTTCTCGAAAAAATAACAATAAATGGGATATTTTTGCAGTGATATTCCCACTTTCCGCCCGTCATATAAAAAGCTCCACGTATTCAGCCCAGCCTATGGCGGTCAAGAAAACAGCCGACATCAGCATCGCGTCCTGCAACAGAGACACACACGTAAACATGCATTCCTGAATGTGTGTGTGTGTGTGTTCCCTGCATCCCACCATTGTCCCGCTGCAACTTCGTTCACACACAATGTCAACACAAGCGGACACACACGTGTAGAACGTGCAGCGCCCACGTAGACACACACACACGAGTAATTGTGGTCTATAGGCCGTGTGTGTGTGTGTGTGTGTGCGTGTGTGTGTTGGTGTGTGGGAATTGTGCTGCTGCCACGGTGAGGAGATGCTGAGAGCAGCAGGAGGGTGGAGTGTGTCTTTGTTTCTTGCACGGAGAAAGATTAGCGCGCACACACACTTGACCTATATGCAAACACACACACACACGTGAGGACTGAACGAGACGAGGACCGGTTCCAACAATTAAAAAAGGCCTCTTTGTGTGCCAAAGCTCTGCAGACTCATTTACCATCAGAGAGGAAGAAAGGGCGGGGACGGAGCAGAAAGGCTCCATCCATCCTCCAGAGAGGACACTTCCTGCCTGACATCACGGCAGCACCGCCCGCGCGAAGGCCGCGCCGCCGCCCCGGTGAGATGCGTAATCTTCCAACGGCAGGAACGCAACGCTTCCCGTTCCGGGTGCGCCGCCCCCACAAACACGAGTCGGCGAAAATGGTGCAAAGTGCTTATGTAAGGCCAAAATCCGCACAAAAAAGGAACGCAAACAGTGAGTGCACGTTGAGGGTGCGATTCCAGGCTGTCGCCAACAGGGGGCGGCAATGGACAAATGGCGACTCCTTTCATTCTGTCTGGAACATAATGAAATGGACTGGGATTGACTGGCGACCGGTCCGGACCAGTCCAGTCCCCGCCTCCCGTCCAAAGCCAGCTGGGATAGGCTCCAGCATCCCCGCGACCCTAATGAGGATAAGCGGCATAGAAAATGGATGGATGGATGAAATAAATTATGAGGTCATTTACTACTTTTTTCATTCAATTATTGACTACACTTTTCATATTTATATTTTGTTATATGAATTTTATACATTCTATAGGGCCTTTATCAGGAATTTAAAATTTGTGTTAAATTAAACGATTAACTTTAAAAATTATTCCTAGTTCTAGTTAATTACTACCATAGAATTTACTTTTTGTAAATAATTATTATTTACTTATATATTTTTTCTTGCTTTATACTATAACTTTTATAAAATAATAATGATGCAACAATAACTTATCTGGTCAACAAAAAGGCCGGATCTCTAAATTGCAAGTTAAATCCTTTTTTCAAAATAAATTCAAATGAATACATATTTTTATTATTAAAAAAAAACAGTCCTCATTGTGGATGAAGAGTTTAAATGTAAAAATACTCGATTCATGTCGTCACAAAGTGCGTGCGCAGGAAAAAAACGGTGAAGCTCGAGTCTTCATCCATTACCCGTGAATCAGCAAAAGCGTTTAACCCTCGTGTTGTACAAACTCGAGTCTTTGACGAGTATCCTTTATAACTCCACTCTTTGATCCGTTAGTCGTAAAAGACCCGTGAGTCGGTGAAAATCCCGTCTCCTGTGTCATTCAGTGAAACTTGAGTCTTCATCAATCACCTGTGAATCAGTGAAACTTGTGTTTGTCAAGTACCCGTAAGTCACTGAAGTTTGAGTCTTTATGAAGCACCCGTGAGTCAGTGAAACTTGAGTGTTTGAGTACCCATGAGTCATTGTTGTTTTTCGAGAAAATGGTTTTTGGTTGCAATTTTAGTTTGCAAAATGTTTTTTATTTAAACAATAGTAAACATATACAACAAATATGAAATAGGGCCATGAAAAGCTGATCCGGGTAGCGAGTGTCTCGGCTAACATCCCAAATGGTTGCTAAAACTGTGCCTTGGCTCACGTTCACCCGCTTGCTTAGCGTCCAAAATACCGCCCAGTTTGTTTACGGCGCCATCGTGGATCACGCACCAAAGACACGGTGATGCGGCCACGGGATCGCGCAATGCATTGTGGGACGCGCACGCCATTTTTAGGGCAACATTCTTTGTTATCAGGTTTGCTGCGCCGGAGAGAGATAAGGTAACCGAACAAAACCCACGAAAGAGAAAAGCGGATTTTACCGTCGTCGTTTCAGAGGTACGAATAGCACACGTCAACAAACACCTTATTCGGCGTCCTCACCGCCACAAGTTTTTTATTTTCTTAATTGATGGTTTTCTGAGCCCCCCCCCCCCCGGGGAAAAAAACTGCCCATTCGTTTGTCAATTGAAACCACGTCATTTTCTGCATGTAAAACTATAACTATTGTCTATAAAAATAATATAGAAAATCATGTACTTCCAATATTCATTGGAAGTACATGATTTTCTATGGGAAAGCCTGCTTTGGTTAGAGTCCGCTTTGGTTTGAGTCGGACCTTCCCGAACGTATTACTGACGGCACCAGTGTATACATAACAAAATAAACGACAAGAAAAGAAATGATAAATTACGGGTTTTGTACAACATCATCAATTTGCTATTAAAATTTGCTCATGGGCAACCTGCTGGGTAGCTTTTTGTCTTTTGTTTTGTTTTGCTTAATTGCACGTTGAGGAGGCCGTCAGAGAGGTAAACAAGGAGGAATAACATACACTTGATATCTGACGTTTTATTGTTCATATCGGACTGGACTACCCAGCATGCTTTGTGGGCATTTGGAAATAACAGTTTTAAGTTACTTGCTCAGCGCTTGGTTGTTGTTTATCACCCACGTAGTTGATTTATGTCATGCGTTAACTTGCTAAGGATGTGTGGTTTTGGGTTCTTTGCACCGTGAGCAAGTGCACCGTCCTGCTTGATGACCACCTATATATAAACGGTCCCTCTGCCAAGTTGTTTGGACCCAATGTGGCCCGCGGGTCAAAAAGTTTCTTCGACTTCCGAACAGGCCGATGGTGATGGTGGGGGTTCGACTGCGACCACTCCCATCATCTTTCCCATCACTCGACACAAACGTAGGCAAGGATACCGAGGTTGGCCGACAAGAAGCACGCGAGCACATCGGGTCTCACAAACACACACACACACACACACACACACACTTGTGTTCGATGAGCTCTCCAAAACGGAACCGAGTACGACAGACCTCCTCAGTTCTGACCCTGATCGTCCACGTTCATCTGTGAAGAAACAAACAAAACAAGATTTCATTGGGTTGGTTGTATGCTGGTGGGTGCCGGTTGGTGTCCCCGGTGGGGTGTCCCCGGTGGGGTGTCCCCGGTGGGGTGTCGAGGTACCTGGAGACCGGGAAGTCTCAACTTCTCAACGGAGACTGCTGGTCCACACCCAGCACGCGGATATGGGGAGGAAAATGGAATGTGTGTGTTTAGCTGCCGTCACTCACTGCCTCGTTGACGTCTGTGGGACCGACATCCTGCTCCAGCTGCTTGTAGACCCCAGGCGACATCAGCATCAGTTTCTCCTGCAGGCGGGACGGATGTCTGGGCCATCACGACACAAGCCCCGTCAACCGACGGGTTCAGATTAGCGAAGACACCCCTAATTCCAAAGACCGCCTTACACAACCGAGACGGAAATAATCAGCTTCCCGATGTGGCCGCTCCCCTCTGCGTTCTCCACCTCCATGGGCTGTGGAGCTGGACACCGTGGTGACACCAATTTACAAACCCTTCCACGCACACCCACAATCAAAAGGGGATACTTTGCGTCTGACGCTCGAAGTTTTGGGTTTTTCCAAACGCTTCATCTTTTGGGATATGTCGGGGTAGAGGAAGCGGAGCGGATCATCTGGGATGCTGTCCGCCCCCATCCACCTGCAGGTGCAGATGGTGTCGGCCAGCGAGACTGCGCTCAGGTCTTTCTTTGTGTACGGCACCACCGAGTGGAAGATGGGAATGTCTGGTGGGAAAATCACATGACCGATCCCAACAAGCCGAAAATGGATACCATCGATGTGGATATTGTTCCCCTGGATGGATTTTCCTCAGACTGTCGTAAATGAACAGTTTTTTGGTAGCCAACCAAAAACCCGAGATTTTCGTATGATTTAACAAAAAATTTTGTCCGAATTTTGCTGTGGTATTTGTACACCCGACCGAACTTTGCGCCTCGGTTTTCGCCATCAATCTGTTCTAAAAGGTCAGACCTAAGCCAAAGCATACGCAAACCGCATCAGTTTTCCCCCAAGAAACATGTGATGCCGTTTTCGCTGATTATGTGTGGCTACTTGAAAAAAACGACGGTTCCTGACGAGATCCGGATCGTTCACGAACGGAAACTCGATGCCTTATTTTCATTTTAGTTCTTATGAGTCACTCACTGTACCTGAACCCGTGCATCGGTGAAACTCAAGCCTTCCTAAAGTACCCGTGATTCAGTGAAACTAGAGTCTTTATCGAGTACCTGTGGTTCAGTGAAACTTGAGTCTTAGTTGAGGAGCTGTGATTCAGTGAAACTCAAATTTTCCTTGAGTAACTGTAAGTCAGTGAAACTCAAGTCTTTGTTGTGTACCTGGAAGTCAGTGAAATTGGAGTCCTTGTTGAGTACCCGCGAGTCTGTGAAACTCCAGTCTTGGGTGAGTACCCATGCATCAGTGAAACTCGAGCTTTGGGTGAGTACCTGTAATTCAGTGAAAGTTGAGTCTTCTTAGAGTACTGGTGCATCAATGAAAGTCCCTCATGAGTAAGTGAAACTCAAGTCTTTATCAAGAACCCGTTAGTCTCTGAAAGTCATGTCTTCTTTGAGCGCCCGTGTGTCAGTGAAACTGCTTTTGTCAAGTACCCGTGCATCTGTGAAACTCCAGTCTTCGTGCAGAAATCGTGAGTCGGTGAAAGTAGAGTTTTCGTCATGTACCTGTGGGTCAGTGAAACTCAAGTCTTCATTGAGTAACCGTGAGTCGGTGAACCTCCAGTCTTCGTATAGTACCTGTGCGTCGGTTCTAATCCCCTGTGAGCAAGTGGACCTCGAGTCCTGATTGGGTATCCGTGATTCAGTGACCTTGCGTGTTGACATACATCAGCTTGCTAGCTTTCCAACGTTTCAAGGGCAGCCTTTTTGGGCCAAATCCTCGTTTGTTGATCTTTTATCTGTAGAAAATATGACGCAGGCCAATAAGAAGCCGGGCCAGATTTTGGGCTGGTCCAAACGACCCAAACACACTTGAGTGTACAATATGACTGGCGATCTGGTGCTCACCGTTTAGGTCACGCTCGATCCACATGGAGGTAATGCCTCCTTCTCTGCAGCTATCACTCAACCTGAGCAAGAAGGTCCCTGGACACCTGTGGCTCGGCAGAACCTTTGCACGTTCCTTACTGATGAAACCCATGATGAAGCTGCACACACACACAGGAAGTAGGATTGGTTTCTTCGAGTGCCAAGGTGCTTCGGATTCTGAACAAATGGAAGTCACCCGTCATTCCAGAGGACAAGCAGGAGTTTCTGAATCAGATCCAGGATGCAGTCAATCCACAACCAGAAGGACTTCACTTTCTCATCGGCGCTTGGTGGCTAAACACAACCAGGTGATGCTCTAAGTGCAAAAACATCAACTTTCCAAAACTGTGGTTATTGCCACCTTGTAGAACTTGTTCCAGGGAACAAGCTTGTCCGGGTTCCTCTCAGCTGTGGGTCCTGCAGAGAGTCAGGGATACTTTTTTTTATCAACACAAGAAGACACTCAAGGATTTTTTCTGCTTCAAGCGCTACAGGAAGTTCTGACCCAGCAGCTTGTCGGCCGGCGTGCCGAGCTGCTCCGGGTTCAAGCCTCGCGTGGTGACGGAGGAGAACTGCCAGCTGAGAACCTCGGAGAGCTGAGACCACTTTGCTGCCGGAGGAGACCGAAAGAACTGCAGGTCCTGTGGGGTGGGGTGGGGGTGGGGGGGATGAGAACGGACTCGAAACAACTTCAAGGACTTTTTTTTCCTTCAAGCGCCACAGTTCAGTTCGGGACACTTTGAAAGCCGTCAACAAAGGGGGGGTTGGGGGGGGGACTCAACACAAGAAACAGAACAAGGCAGACATCCAACATTCTGTCCTCTGTGCATGTGGCCGTCAGGGTTCGGTACGTACTGTGCTCTGGTTTTAAGGTCACGGCTCGGTTCATACGGGACGGGAACAAAGTGAACGGTAAGGCACACAAAATGAATTATTTTTGTGAAGGAATACTCTCCAATACGCGGCTGCCTGTGTCTGTAAGTAATGTGCAACTATAATATGGTACCTGTGTGGTACTTTAGACAGCAGTGCTGTTTACTTAGGACGCTAATAATGTCTGGCCTGGCGATTGTAGCTGCTGCATCAGCCATGGACTAACTAAATACACGCTCGAGAATTTCAGTTGGATTCGTTTGCAAATACAAAGTTTTAGTGATAAAATACGGCTTTTTGATACGTTTCCAGCATGCGCATTATTGTGTCTTTTTAACGCGCTGGACATTTATTTCTGTATGAATTATTTCTGCAGAAAAAACAATAGCTGACCAAAAATGAGGAGGTCAAAAAGCTCCTTGGTGGCAAGGCCCCGGGGGTGGATGAGATCCGGCCGGAGTTCTTTAAGGCCCCCGGATGCTGTGGGTGTGTTTTGGTTGACACGATTCTGCAGCATCGCGTGGACGTCGGGGTCGGTGCCCCTGGACACGCTGGAGAGACTATGTCTCTCAGCTGGCCTAGGAACGCCTCGGCATCCTCTGGGAAGAGCTAGACAAAGCGGCCGGGGAGAGGGAAGTCCGGGCTTAGGTTGCTGCCCCCGCGACCCGACCTCGGATAAGCGGAAGAAAATGGATGGATGGATGGAGTTTCCACACGACTCCATCATCTGTAAACAATGCAACATCTACTGATCCTTCTACTTCATTAAAAACTTCATCTATCATTATTAAAAATAATACTGGGCTTATTATACTTCCTTGCGGAGTTCCGTTTCCCACTTCATATTTATCACTTGTACTCATTCTCTACTTTCACTGTTACTTTCCTATTTGTTCCAAAATCTTTCATCCTCCCTTTGACACCTACTCTACCTCGTTTAACCAATAATCCTCGCTTGCACAACCTACCATACGCCTTTTCCATATCACAAAACACTTTCTTTATTAATTTGTCCTTTCCTAACTTCATTTTCCAACCGTATCGCTGGCTCATTTGTATTTCTTCCTTTCCGGAATCCACTTTGGGAACTTTTTCATATTTCCTTTGACTCCAAATGATGAATCAGCCTTTGGTTTATCATTTTTTCCATTATTTTACCTAAATTAGATGTCGACGCTATTGGTCTATAGATACCAGCCTCTTCTGGATTTGGACCCGGTTCACACGGCGGAATTAGAACGGGTTCTTTCCGCTCTGCTGGTAACTTCCCGTCCTCCCGTATCCTATTGTATAAGTTTAGCACAGTTTCTTTCCCTATACTAGTTAAACTTGTAACCATTTGATAACTTCCTTGGCTGTTTTCTTTATCCCTTTAATACTCTCTTTATACACCCATTGAAAATGTCATATCTATTATACTTTCATATCCATTATTTCCAACCAGAATATTTTTGTTTTGGTTAAGTGTTTCTTCCCTCCTTGCCTTTTCATCATCTCCTAGATTCTAGATTCTCCTTACAAATGTTCTTGCCAGCAATTCTGCCTTCTCTTTATTTCCATTCCCTTCCATCTTTCATTACATGGCTTCTACTTTCTTTCCTTTGCCCGGCCATTTTCTTTAACATTCCCCATACTTGTGCTAATGGTGTATTTCTATTTATAGTATGACAACACTTCCTCCAAAACTCCCTTCTTGTCTTTTTTATTACATATCTTACAATACATTGTTTGCTTTTCTTTTAAAAATTCGGAACGCTTTATTCCGTTTTTTTATTGCTACTGTACATTCTTGTGTCCACCATGGTATATATATTTTTTTTACCTGTACTTCTTGTCTTCGGTATGCTTTGTTTGGCTGCTTCCACGATAGCTGTTGTCATGGCAGCGTTAATATTATTTCTAGACTGATCTAATTCAACCTCCTTTAACTTAACATCTGCAATTTTCCTAAACGTATCCCACTTTGCCGGATCATACTTCCATCGCCCTTCTCTTATGGTAGTTCCCATTCTTTCTTCTGCATTTATTTGGATGTGGATTGGGTAAGGATGCCTTCCTATAGCGTTCCCTTGATATGCCTCCCACTTTGCCTTACCTGCCAGCCCTCGTGATCCTTTTGTTGCATCCATTGCTGTTTCTTTACCAGTTCCCACATTCCCCCGTGTTCCTGACCCATCATTCAAACACACCAGTTCCTTCTCCTCTAAATACTCTTCTAATGTTTCCCCATTCTAGATAGGACAGTTCTAGTCTGAGGAGTTTGGTGCAGGATCCAGGAACAGTTGCGAGACTTGATGACAGAAAAAGACAAAACAATTAGTGATCTGGAGAAGCGGACTTCTTCTTCACGCTGGAGGGACTATGACTCACAGCTGGCCTGGGAACGCATTGGTGTCCTCCCGGTGGAGCTGGAAGAGGTCGCTGGGGACCAGGAAGTCTGGACTTCTCTACTGAAGCTGCCGCCCCCGCGACCCGGACCCGGATAAGCGGAGGAAAATGGATGGATGGAGAAGCGGACTGATAATCTCGAACGATACATTAGAGTGGAAGACGTTCTAATCACTGGTTTGTGCATCAAACCGCGCTCATATGCAAAAGCCACCGAAGATCTCTCGTTCCTGGAAAAACAAGTTTTGCAATGATTTTGCCTTTTGTTCATCGTGAATACAAAGCCGGTCTTCTGCGGCAAGGAAGAAAACTGAAGGTATCTGAGGTGTATGTGAATGAACATTTCACAAAAAAGACGGCGGATGTCGCCCGAGAAGCTCCCATCCTGGGAAGGAACGGCAAGAGCAGAGCTACGTGGACGAGGAACTCTAAGGTGTTCATACAACTCAACGGATCACCTCCGGAACAAGCAAAAGTGTTACTGGTGAGAGATGCAAACCATCTTGACCAGTTCAAACAAAACTTTCGACGACACGACTATAACCAAGACGTGTTTGAACGCTGCGGCGTCTGAGACCTGGCTGGATGCTGACAAGTGTTGTGATGTCCAAAAGGAAGGATACGAGATGTTCACGTTAAACAGGAATAGTAGGAAAGGGGGTGGAGGAGCTTTGGATGTTGCTGATGATCCATCCATCCATCCATCCATTTTCCACCGCTTATCCGGGTCCGGGTCGCGGGGGCAGTCGCTTCAGTAGGGAAGTCCAGACTTCCCGGTCCCCGGCGACCTCTTCCAGCTCCATCGGGAGGACACCAAGGCGTTCCCAGGCCAGCTGTGAGACATAGTCCCTCCAGCGTGTCCTAGGTCTTCCCGGGGGCCTTCTCCCGGCTGGGCATGCCCGAAACACCTCACCGGGGAGGCGCCCGGGAGGCATCCGGACGAGATGCCCGAGCCACCTCAACTGGCTCCTCTCGATGCGAAGGAGCAGCGGCTCTACTCTGAGCTCCTCCCGGATGGCCGAGCTCCTCACCCTATCTCTTAATGGATGTTGTTAATCCTCAAGCAAACAATAGAAATGATATCATCGATTTACAGTAACAATCTTCTTCCACTTATTTCAAAGCAACAAGAATCACGATGACACGGGTACACTGATTGATAACATTCGTACAAATCAACTGGGCGCTCAAATTACAGCCGGACCACTTATCAATGATGGAAGCGATCATTTTCCTGTATTTAGAATGTCAAATGTAGAACATCTGCAGCCAAAGATCATACAATGAGGAGAAGGACAACACCCAACGCAATTGCTGCTCTAAAAGAGGACTTGAGCCCACAAACATGAGACGAGGTTTATGCCTCTGCTGACCCTAACAAGGCTTTTGATGCATTTTTGTGTACTTTAACCACAGCCTATTATGAGCATCGTCCTCTCGGACGTAAATTGTGCATACAAATACATCTGATAGGCCTCGGATTGCGAGTGGAATTGCTAAGGCATGTAAAAAGCAAAATCTGCTATACAGGTCATTTGTGTTACATAGAACAAAAGAAGCAGAACAACAGAAATTGCTGACGCATTAAATGATTTTTTTTTTGTAAACGTTGGACCGTCACCTGCTAATAAAATAAAATATCCAAAAAAATTCACATGAAGTAGTCGGGGAAAAATATACAGCCTGATCCAAATTCGTACTTTACTTTGAAATAAAATGAAAAAAAAAGGTATCAGAAGAGATGCCCGCACTTAGCTTCAAAGTTATTTTGTGGACCGAGATCAGTTTGATCATATTGATAATGTAACCCCTGACACATGGTGTCCCACAGGGCTCTGTCTTGGGGCCCAAGTTATTTATTATGTATATTAATGACGTCTGTGAGGTAGTGGAGGAAATGAGCTGTATTCTTTTTGCTGACGACACTATTCTCCATTGCTCTGGGAAGGACCAGGATCTTAGTAAAATCAAATATTGATTTGACGTTGATAAACCTTCAGTTAATGTGAATAAAACTAAGTACATCATTTTTGGCAATAGAAAAATTGACAGCGTAGTGAAAATAAAATTAGACAATATTGAACTTGAAAGGGTGGCTGCTACAACATTTTTAAATATTAGTATTGACGAACATTTAAATTGTATTTCTGTTAGAGGGGTTTGCATAGGAAACAACCTCGATGATGCAATAGAAAGATCCAAGACAATTGTGGCTTTTAAAAGTCTGTATAAAAGATTGCTTTTATATAAAAGTTATAGGGGTTCTGTGTGAGCCGGCACATTATTGTGTTATTTATTCTATTTAATTTTTGTTGCTGCTGTTTTGTTTTCTACATATATTAGTTTGTCAATTTTGTTTGAAATGACCCAATAAAACTACTACTACTACTACTACTACATTCCCGTCATCACTCTCTCCCCACACTGACTTACTTGTCATTTTTGCATGGATTATGATAATTTATGACTTTATACCTTTCTCCATTGTTCCATATTTCAACACCCACCATTTCTAATTCTTGCATAATTCTTCCATGTGCTTATATTGGATATCTAATAAATATGGCACACCCTCCTCCTTGTTCGCTTTCCCCATCTTTCCGTATTGTTGCACAACCTGTGATGATAAAAGTAAATTTTGATTCAGGCCAAGTTTCTTGAACGCATAATAAATGTGGTTTTATTTTCATATTCTGTATACATCCCTTCAGTTTGCAATAAGGCTTCTTGCATGCCACTGCAGAATAAACATCATTTGCTGTTTTAACACCCAATCACCGACAAGGGTCCGCAACAAAGTCCCGCCTGCTGCCAATGACAGCCAATCAAAGTCCCGCCTACTGCCAATGACAGCCAATCAACTCACCGACTGGCCAGCCGAACAGCCGCCTTTCTGTGACGTGTGTTTTCCGAGAAAGCATCTGATGTGAAAAACTCATCTCTTGACACTTTTCGCGTTATTTCGAAAACTCAAATTAATGGGGGCACCTAAATATACGCGGGAATCACAGTAAACTCTTTGATTTAACATTTATAATTAAACGAGCTAGTTACAAAAATACAAATACTAGTTAACACTAGGATGTGTACTATCTGACATGTAATTACACTTCCGTGCCGCTAGATGGCGCTGGTGTGATAGATAATAAACACGCACGTTGCACGGAGGAGCGGTTGGTTGTGGCAAAATGTTGCGCTCTCTCTGCAATAAAAACACAAATCAATATACAAGTTTCTCATATAAAGATTATCCCACAAACATTCATTTGATTCCGCCAATCCGGGTGCGGTTCGCCAGGGCAGCAGTCCAGACTTCCGCTTCCCCGGCCACCATGTTCACCGAGGGGGACACCGAGGCGTTCCCAGGCTAGCTATGTGGCACATTTAACCCTCCAGCGTGTACAAGGCACCCCCCTAATGCGAATACAAAATAATTCTAGTGGTGGTGATAATAATAATGATAGTATTTTATACGTTCTCTAAATGCACGTGCCAAGCGGGAACCCGGAAGTTGACTACAAGTCCCAGCATGCCTCGGGCGAGCGGCACCCGGCCACAGACAAGGGTGAAGCCGCAGCTGGACAGCGCGAGGCTGCCGGCGACCCCATAAAGAGGACACGCCGCGGTGGACGCCGGTCCTCCATGGAGCTGCCGCGGATGAGCCGCCTGTGAGAGTCCACTCGACATGGCCAAGAACCAGGAAGTGGAGCGTATCGCCAAAAAACTGGACAAGATGGTCCACAAGAAGAACACGGTGAGTGGACGAATTGGTGGCGCTGGCCTCAGCAAAAACAAACAAAAAAGTCCCCCCCCCACCGTCACAAAGGCAGCAAAATCTGAGCTGCGATTGGTCCAAACGGCTGTCAATCAAGTCGCTCGCACCTGCAACCACTTTAACAGAGCACCAACTGCAAATGGCTCCGTTTTAATACGTTCATGTATGTTTAAAGACACCAAGCTTGTTTGAAAAATTACATTTTTTTTGTCTTTATATGATTACATCAAATTAAAGGTAAACAAAAATGTATTTAGATATTTGTGTGTGTGAAATACTAGCTCACAACTTGCACAGAGCGGGGATGTATTTTCCAGAAACGCAAAACCGGTGCAACCGCCACGGTTCTGTCTGAGGGGCGATGTCACATGGCAGTTACGGCGCGGCGCTTCGGGACGTTTTCGTCACATCAAGACCAAAACACCGTACAACCTAAACCCATCCGATGTGATACGTCGTATGTTTTTATGCCCTCATTTGAGTTAAAGTGCGATACTTAATTTATCGTTTAAACTAAAAAAAAAACCATTACATTGATACATGCACATACATGATGTCACGTTTCAGTTAAAACAAAGCACATTTAACACACCATTTGGACAAAAAGGGAATAAAGGAATTTAATTACAATTTTTTTTGGATCCCATTCTCTAACCTGTAAGTGCAAAAAGGACATTTGTATGCGCATTATGTTTTTTTTGGTCTTATTGGACACTGATATGAAAGCATGTATTGCTCCACTCAACGAGCAGCGGGTACAAAAAGCAACAGAAGTTTATTTGTTTGTAAACCAGCGTTGTCCATAGTGATTTCAAAAATGTAGTTAAACAAGACAGTTAAGAAAAACGTCATTTAAAGGGAATAAAATATTCGACTAAAGTCATATTTATATACAAAAATGACATTGTCAGAGTATTATGAGGGGAAAAACACTAAATTTTCAAAATAATTTTTATAAAATTTGTGGGGGGAAAAAAGTCATTTTTTGGAAAAATGTGGGGAAAAGTTGTGATATTATAACAATGGAATTAAAATATGGAAGTAGAGTCAGTGTTGTGAAAAAAGTAGAGTAAAAAAAATGAAACATGAACTTTGCAAATTGCACAAATTGTTAAACATTTACATGCTATTTATGTACTATGCGTTTTTACACTTTTTGTGTTTACTTTTCACACTAAAGTCATTTTTATTTTTAGTCCTTTTACCTTTTTATGTTTTATTTTGATCTATTTGTCCACTATTTTGAGTGAGATAAATGTTATATGTATTGTTTTTTGTACACTTGGACGTTTTTATTTTGTATTGTTATATTGATTTTTTATTTTGTACATTTGTCATTTTAATAATTTCTTGCTTGGACTTAGTTAAAATATTATATTTTATATTTTATACTTACTAGTCATTTTTATTATATACTATTAGTGTCTTTTACACTTGTTTTTATTTTTTATCTGCTGCAATTTTTAAGTCATTTTTGTGCACTTATTGGCTGTTTTTTTTTTCACTTTTTATTTTTAAGATGCGTTTGGGGTTTTTTTACACTTACACTGTAAACTTGTCATTTTTTTTTAAATTTCTTACTTGCACGTATTTTGTTATTTTAAATTGTATTTATTTGTTTTACACTTACATCATTTTATTATATATATTTTGTTTTTTTAAAATTGTATTTTCTAAAATGGTTTTTTGCAGGACGGCGCGTTGGACATGCTGAGGGAGTTGAAAAACATGACCATGTCTCTGGAGACTCTGCAGGTTTGCCTTCGCCATTTTCCACGAGGCCTTTCAGTACGCCTGCGACCGTTTTTCAAAACTCCAAATTCAGCACATTTTGCACTGTCAACATGAAAAGTCGTATTTAGGCTGCCAAGCGCATGCCACACCACCAGGTGGCACTGTTAACACAACATCAGCCTTTTAGCCAATTAGAAACATTAGAGGAAAAGACACAAAGCCAGACTAAAAGGAGAACGGAGCGGATCGTGTTCTAGAATAAAGTCGTGTGATTCGTGTCCTTCCAGTCCACTCGAGTGGGGATGTCGGTGAACGCCGTGAGGAAGCAAAGTCCAGACCAGGAAGTTCAGAACCTCGCCAAAGGGCTCATCAAGTCCTGGAAGAAATTAATTGGTACGTGAAAAAGGAGGCAGTTTTTGCTCATGAGGACTACAGATGGAAAAGTTTACGTCTGCATACAAATATGAATGGATAATACCTAAAATGGAGAATATTCTATATTGGCAGAAATGATGATCAATACATTTTTGGCATTTTTGTTTCATTTATTGCTTGTAAATTGATTTTTCTGTTTTTGAATTAGAAAAAGGAAAATTTCATTTATATGTAACATTAAATTTATGAAAAATTATGCCCTTTATAGAGAAAAATTGGTAGTTGTATGTGCAGAAATAGAAAACATTAAAAATGCATTTTTATCATTTATATTACATTTTTTATTAGAAAAAACGTTTTAGGAATAAGTTTATTTATAATTTATGAAAATACATTTTTCACAGAATTATGTTTTTTTGTGCAGAAATGATGATAAATAAAAATAAATTTTGATCATATATTTAATTTTCTAATGTTTTTTGAATTGGAAAAATAAGCAACTTTATTCATTCATTGTTAATCGTTAATTTATCGTTAATTTATATGAATAACATACAACTTTTTAAATATCAAATAAAAAATGCATTTTTATCATTTATATTTAATATAAAATAAAAATTGTAATGTATGTTTAATTTTGTGTGTGTGTGCGTATATATATATTTATATATATATGTGTGTGTGTGTGTATATATATGTATATAAATAAACAAACAAATTCATGTAAATTAAATTTTATGAAGAATAATCGTCGTTTTAATGCAGAAATGATAAATAGAATAAATTTTTATAAATCATATTGAATTTGTTTTTATTCAGTTTTCTGAATTAGAAAAATGATTTTATAATTGTATATCATTTATATATATTTATGAAACAACATTTGAGTTTTATGTGCAGAAATGAGGTTAAATATATAATAAATGTTTACAATTTATATTGAATTGTATTTATTCTGTTTTTTTTATTTAGAAAAACAAAAGGTATGACTAATTATATTTAATTGATACGTAATATCAAACTACTCCTCCCTGAGTCACCACCTTAACGTGGTGATCCTAGCAGCTAAGTTGTCGGGGGCTGTCATGCCCCTGGTAGGGTCACCCGTGACGAACAGGTCCTAGGGGAGGGACCAGACAGGGAGTGGCTCAAAAGACCCTAATGATGAATAACACAATTGGACTTCGTTTTCCCTCGCCCGGACACAGGTCACCAGGGTCCCCCTCGGGAGCCAGGCCTGGAGGTGGGGCTGATGGCGAGCGACTAGTGGCCTGGCCTGCACCCATGGGCCTCGGTCGGGCACAGCCCAAAAAGATAACGTTGGTCCCCCCTCCCATGAGCTCACCACTCGTAGGAGGGGCCAAAGAGGTCCGGTGCTAAGTGAGCTGGGTGGCAGCCGGAGGCGGAGGCCTTGGCGGTCCGATCCTCGGCTACAGAAGCTAATTGTTGGTACGTGGGATGCAACTTCTCTGGCAGGGAAGAAGCGTGAGCCGGTGCGTAAGGTGGAGAAATTCCGGCTAGATATAGTCGGACTCACCTCAACGCACAGCAAGGGTTCTGGAACCAGTCCTCTCGAGAGGGGCTGGACTTGATTCCACTCTGGTGTTGCCAGCAATGAGAGGCGACAGGCAGGGGTGGCAATTCTTGTTGCCCCCCAGCCCCAAGCCTGCACGTTGAAGTTTAACCCACTAAACGAGAGGGTAGTTTCCCTACGCCTTCGGGTGGGGGGACGGGTCCTGACTGTTTGTGCTTATGCGTCAAACAGCAGTTCAGAATACCAGCCCTTTTGGGAGTCCTTAGAGGAAGTACTAGAGATTGCTCCCTCGGCGGATTCCCTTGTTCTGCTGGGTGACTTCAATGCTCATGTTGGCAGGGACAGTGAGACCTGGAGAGGTCTGATTGGGAGGAACGGCCCCCCCTGATCTTAGCCCGAGCGGTGTTTTGTTATTGGACTTCTGTGCTCGTCATGGATTGTCTATAACGAGCACCATGTTCAAGCATAAGGGTGTCCACATGTGCACTCGGCACCAGGACACCCTGGGCCGCAGTTTGATGATTGACTTTGTGGTTGTGTCGTCGGACTTGCGGCCACATGTTTTGGACACACGAATGGAGAGAGGGGCGGAGCTGTCAACCCAACACCACCTGGTGGTGAGTTAGTTCCAATGGTGGGGGTGGATGCCGGTCAGACCTGGCAGACCCAAACGCATTGTGGTCTGTGGGAACCTCTGGCAGAGTCCCCTGTCAGAAGGAGTTTCAATTCCCTCCTCTGGGAGAGCTTTGACCATGTACCGAGGGAGGCAGCGGACATTGAGTCAGAGCGGGCGATGTTTTGTGCCTCCATTGTCGATGTGGCTGATCAGAGCTGTGGCCGTAAGGGGGTCGGTGCCTGTCGTGGCGGTAATCCCAGAACCCGTTGGTGGACACCAGCGGTGAGGGATGCGTCAAGATGAAGAAAGAGTCCTATCAGGCCGTTTTGGCCCATGGAACTCTGGAGGCAGCCGGCGTACCGGCAGGCCAAGCGGTCTGCTACTCTGGCAGTCACTGAGGCAAAAACTCGGACATGGGAGGAGTTTGGAGAGACCATGGAAAACGACTTTCGAATGGCTTCAAAGAGATTCTGGACCACCATCTGCCATCTCAGGAGGGGGAAGCAGTGCACAGTCAACACCGTGTATGGTCATACACTGCTCAGCCTTCCCGGTCATTCAGAGGTTCTGGAAAGGAGAATCCGCCGAATAGTCAAATCTCTTGAGACAGGAGGAACAGTGTGGTTTTCGTCCTGCTTGTGGAACTGTGAACCAACTCTATAATCTCGGCAGGGTCTTTAAAGGTACATGGGAGTCTACATGTGTTAGGTGGACTTGGAGAAGGCATTCAACCGTGTTCCTCGGTGAATACTGTGGGGGAGTGCTCTGGGAATATGGGGTATCGGACCACCTAATCCAGGTGGTTCGTTCCCTGTATGACCGGTGTCAGAGTTTGGCACACATTGCCGGCAATAAGTCGGACCCGTTTCCAGTGAGGGTGGGACTACGCCAGGGCTGCCCTTTGTCACTGATTCACGGCTGGGATGAGAATCAGCACCTCCAAATCCGTGTCCATGGTTCTCGCCCTGAAATGGTTGGAGTGCCATCTCCGAGTTGGGGATGAGGTCCTGCCTCAAGTGGAGGAGTTTAAGTACCTCGGGGTCTTGTTCACGAGTGAGGGAAGGATGGAACGCGATATGGACAGGCTGATTGGTGCAGCGTCTGCCGTGATGAGGACTCTGCACCGATCTGTCGTGGTGATGAGAGCTCAGCCAAAAGGCAACGCTCTCGATTTACCGGTGGATCTACGTTCCTACCCTCACCTATGGTCATGAGCTTTGGGTAGTGACGGAAAGGACAAGATGGCGGGTACAAGCGGCCAAAATGCTTTTTCTCCGCAGGGTGGCTGGGCTCTCCCTTAGAGATAGGGTGAGAAGCGCTGTCATCCGGGAGAGACTCGGAGTAGAACCGCTGCTCCTCCGCATTGAGAGGAGCCAGATGAGGTGGCTCAGGCATCTGGTTAGGATGCCTCCCGAACGCCTCCCTGGGGAGGTGTTCAGGGCACGTCCGACAGGTGGGAGGCTTCGGGGAAGACCCAGGACACGCTGGAGAGACTATGTCTCTCAGCTGGCCTGGGAACGCCTCGGCATCCGCCGGGAAGAGCTGGACGAAGTGGTCAGGGAGAGGGAAGTTTGGGCTTCCCTGCTTAGGCTGCTGCCCCCGCGACCCGACCTCGGATAAGCGGAAGAAAATGGATGGATGGTAACATCAAACTAATGACAATAAACGAGGAGTGGATGATTATTTTTATTGATGCGTACTTCCCGTGCATCCTGGCGAGATGGAATTGTACGTTTTCTCACCTTCGTCATCAAATTGCCGGCACTCTTAGCGTTACTTGGCCTCGTGGCGGGTGATTTAGCCGTCCGACTCGATTTAAAACCGACAAAAAAGCACGGACGGTGAGTCCGCAACGTGTAGTTTGGGCGCTCCCGTTTGGCGGTCCGATACAGTCCAGGGCGAGAGGACTCGTTTGAAAACTGGGGCAAAATTTTGGGCAGAATGAAAACCTGTACTTTTTTTATTTATACGTGACAAGCTTTCGTCTTAAACACTTTTCCTGCGTGTCAGACGGGTCCGAGGGGAAGGCCGAGGAAAAAGAGAGGAAAAAAGACGGCTCTCCCGTGAGGACGTCGTCCACCTCCAGGGACTCGTGCAGCGGTGAGAAAAGGTTCGTCACGACTGATCCTCTTCCCGCCCGATTTTACTCCCCCCCCCCATCGAGGTTAAAAACAAAACACACATCAGATGTGCCGCAAGGTGGGATTGGAAGTGTTAGCCTCCACGTAAAGTAGCGTTCCACACCAGAGCTGGCAATGTGACTAACCAGATTGCTGCTGTTAGTACAATTTTATTGCTACATGGCAAACAAGTTACCAGCAGGTGCAGTAGATTCTCAGAAAACAAACAAGAGCCAGCATTCACGACATGCAGGAACTTAAGGCCGTGCAATTGGCCAATTAGTTGAAAGGGGCGTGTTTAAAAAAAATAGCAGTGTCTGCCATTGGGTTTACAAACTCCAAACCGTTTGTTTGTAGGATTTGGCAATCCTGTGAGGGACTAAAGTAATATTTAGTTTTTTATAAGCGCTTCACGTCTGTGTGGCGTGGACTCTACCAACTTGTGGCACCTTTCAGCTGTTATTCCCCTCCAAGATTCCACAATTCATGAACATTTCTTAGTTTTGCTTCACAAACAGCTTTTTTGAAGTCACCCCACAAGTTTTCCTTTGGATGAAGGTCTGGGGATTGGGCTGGCTCCTCCGTAACATAAGAAGATGTTGCTGGTTTACTAGTGTGTTTGGGGTGGGACTGGAGGGTGTGTTCTAACTATCGTGGGATCACACTCCTCAGCCTTCCCGGTAAGGTCAATTCAGAGGTTCTGGAGAGGAGGATCCGCCGGATAGTCGAATCTCGGATTCAGGAGGAGCAGTGTGGTTTTTGTCCAGGTCCTGGAACTGTGGACAAGCGCTATACTGTCGGTTGGGTCCTTGAGGGTGCATGGGAGTTTGCCCAACCAGTCTACATGCGTTTTGTGGACTTGGAGAAGGCATTCGACCGTGTTCCTCGGGGAATAGTGGGGAGTGCTCCGGGAATATGGGGTATCGGACCACCTAATCCAGGCGGTTGGTTCCCTGTATGACCGGTGTCAGAGTTTGGTTCGCATTGCCGGCAATAAGTCGGACCCGTTTCCAGTGAGAGATGGACTCCGCCAGGGCTGCCCTTTGTCACCGATTCTGTTCAATACTTTCATGGACAAAATTTCTAGGCACAGCCAGGGCGTTGAGGGGTTCCAGTTTGGTGGCCGCAGGATTCGATCTCTGCTCTTTGCAGATGATGTGGTCCTGCTGGCTGGAGCCAAAAGGCAAAGCTCTCGATTTACCGGTGGATCTACGTTCTTACCCTCACCTATGGTCATGAGCTTTGGGTAGTGACCGAAAGGACAAGATGGCGTTTTTCTCCGCAGGGTGGCTGGGCTCTCCCTTAGAGATAGGGTGAGAAGCACTGTCATCCGGGAGAGACTCGGAGTAGAACCGCTGCTCCTCCGCTTTGAGAGGAGTCAGATGAGGTGGCTCGGGCATCTGGTAGGATGCCTCCCGGACGCCTTCCTGGGGAGGTCCAGGACACATCCAACCGGTAGGAGGCCTCGGGAAAGACCCAGGACACGCTGGAGAGACTGTGTCTTTCAGCTGGCCTGGGAACGCCGCGGCATCCGCCGGGAAGAGCTGGACGAAGTGGTCGGGGAGAGGGAAGTCTGGGCTTCCCTGCTTAGGCTGCTGCCCCCGCGACCCGACCTCGGATAAGCGGAAGAAAATGGATGGATGGATTTTTTTTCACAAAGGCTTTTTGTTAATAATTTTTATTTTATAGCATAACTTTATTTATTTATTTTTTTACACTAAGTCAAGATTAAAAATATTTTAAAATTTGTATATTTCAGTAAGTTTAAAAAACAATATTTAAAAAAATTCACATTAGTATGAAAATAATAAAATAAAAACAAATAAATGACAGTTTGAAAAAGTTCATATTTTTTTAATGAAAATATACGATTAAAAATAATAAAATAATGAAATGGACACAAACGTTAGCAACACTAGCATAGCGACGTCATGCTAAAGCGCTAACATGATCCAACAACATGCTAGGTTAGCGTAGTCACTGAAGCAAAACCAAATGACAAACTGACATCCCTAGTAGCTGACTGCTTGTTTTAAGATGTGTAGCGAAGCCTCTTTTTTTTTCCCCCTTGTCAGCAGTAAGACAAGCGCAGAGTCCCTCGCCGCCCAGCCCACTTTGGTCACGTCCTTCCCGCCCGCCCCCGTCACCAGCGACAGCGTTCGGAATAAATGTCGGGAGCTGCTGGTGGCGGCGCTGCAGACGGACGGTAAGGACGGAATTCCGCGTGTCCACTTCGCCGCCTCGAAAGGGAAATGGACTGACTTTTTCTTCCAGACGACTACCAGACCATCGGCGTGGACTGCGGCCGTCTGGCGGCGCAGATCGAGGACCATATCCTTTCTTCGTAGCGTGTTCAAACGCAGCAGCGGAATGTTAGCTCAGCATCTGTAGCGTGTGGCGAAAAAGGCACGACCTTGACGTCGGGCGGCGCTCACAGATCTTCAAGGAGTTCAAGTCGACAGACGGGAAGTACAAAGCGCGGCTACGGAGTCGCATCTCCAACCTGAAGGACCAGAAGAACCCGGACCTGCGGCGGAACGTCCTGTGCGGGAACATCTCCGCTCAGCGCATCGCCCGCATGACCTCCGAGGTGCCTACGCCCCGCCTCGCCCCACCCGCCCCCCCACACCCACAGTTCTGAGACGTTGCCAACCTGCGTGCGTGCGTGCGTGTGCGTGCGTGTGTGTGTGTGTGTGCGTGTGCAGGAGATGGCGAGTGCTGAGCTGAAGCAGATCAGAGAAGCTTTGACCAAAGAGTCCATTCGCGAGCATCAGCTGTCCCGAGTGGGCGGCACGGAGACGGACATGTTTGTGTGCAGCAAGTGTCAGGGCAAGAGCTGCACGTACACACAGGTGTGTGTGTGTGTGTGTGCGCGCGTGCGCGCCATAATAATGTATTGTTGTGTGTTCTCATCGCCAACGACGCGTTTTTGTTCGCTTTCAAGGTGCAAACTCGCAGCGCAGACGAGCCGATGACCACCTTCGTCTTGTGTAACGACTGCGGCAATCGATGGAAGGTGAGAGCGAGAGAGTGTGTGTGTGCGTGTGTGTGTGTGTGTGTGCAAAATGGTTTACTGTCACTGGTAAACTTCCATGGTGGCTTTATTCTTATTATTATTATTGTCATCGCTATTGTAATGCCTTTGTAACAATTTAAATATTCATTTTATTTGTGGTGTGTGTGTGTGTAAGTTTTTATACACACACACATATATACATGTGTACATACGTGTGTGTGTGTGTGTGTATTGAAATATTTAGAAGTGTCACTTACCAGCTCCCACCGCTTGATGGCAGCAGAGACCAAACATTGTTTACTTTCTCTTAGGGGGCTAAGCTGCATCAAATGAATGTGTGAGTATGAAAGTGTGTGTGTGAAAACCAGGAATGTTTTGTCTTTCAGTTCTGCTGAGGAGGAGCCTTTTATTCCGCCGGGCAACAAAACCAGCAGCCGCCTCTTTTTGGTTTGATTGCTTTGTTTTGGAATTCTGCTCAGAATGATATTTAAACGGGAACGCGGATGGAGAAGGGAAATATTTGGAGAGGATGGGCTGGGTGTGTGTGTGTGTATATGTACATAGAAATAATACAATAATAAAAATATCCTTCCGATATCTTCTCCAGGGGAAGAGCTTGTTTTTCCTGCGTCTCATTCAAGTCGGAAGTTTGTGGGCCAAATGTCCAAAAATAAAATCTTTTTTCCTGATTTTATTCCTCGAGTTGGCAAACAGGAATTCTTTTCTTACTTCAAGCCGGGTTTATTGCAAATGCTGATCCCACTTGGGGTTCTGTTGGACGAGTCTGCACGGGAAATTGTTTAAAAATATCTTAAATGTGTTAATTCCATTTCTATTGTTAGAAAATTATCTTGCATTACATTTGAGTTTAAAAAACATCCGGATAGAAAATTGCTAAATGTGTATTTTTTTTGTCTAAACAATATTTAAACTTAACTTTTAAAAAGGCAATATTTTAATTGACATGTAAATTTCATACATCATACAGTATATATATTTTTTATTGCAAATGGCGATCCAACACCGGAGATGATAACATTTGTGTGTACAAACAGGAAATGATGCTTTCATAAAAATGGTGGTTTTTTTTGGAATTTTTGGAAATATATTAGAAAAATGTTGCATTATTGGCATTTGAATGGAATTTGGGGAACGTTAGATTTGGGATATTTCAATGTTCCAAGGAAAGGTTGAAAATGTGGAGAGACGTTTGTAGCCTTGTCGCTATGGTGGTCAGACGTTACGGAAACAAGACACGCGCAAATCAAGCCTACAGTAGCAAAAAATCTCCCAGAAATAAAAGTTCCGGCGTTATCCGCACACATCCTCCGCGTGCCTCCCCCATCCCCCCTCCCCCTTTGGTGCCGCTGTGGGTTCCGTCTGGAGACATTAAATATTAATTCCCCCCACCAAGTCAAAGTCTTAAATAATTCTCAAAGAGGTTCGCCCAGAGCGAGTCTCTTTCATCCCAGGCATACATCCTACCTGCCCGCCTTCCCGCCCGCCTGGACAATGGAAGCGGGGGGGGGGGGGGGGGGGATCCTATTGTAAATGTGGCCTGACGTCCAATATTTGTAAAAACTGTTTACAGATGTTTGTATAACGTGCTTTGCAGCCTCGTCGCTATGGTGAGCAGACATTATCTACAAAAAGACTTGACTTTCTGGTGGTCGCTCGTTGTCGTTTTGGTTTTTTTCCCCTCTTGTGTCCCGGCAGAATAGCACCTTCCCCTCTTGTGTCCCGGCAGAATAGCACCTTTTTTCCACAATACCTTCAAGCCAAAAGTCGTCTGTGAAATGATCACTGCCAAGGATAGAACTCGATGTCTTTTGTTGTCTTAAATTGCTCTCTTTTAGAAAAGAAAGCAAACCTGCGGTCTTATTTGTACCTTGTGAACATCCAGCAGCAAGGCAAAATTTGGGAATGAATATTTTAATGCAAAATTGACAAAACCAAGTTAGCTCATCACGGTTGGCGACATCAACTATAAATGTTATTTTTGCAAACGTACCCTTTTGCCTCCAACAATTAATGTCGAAAACATTTTTTTCTGCTTAATAGGATTTCGATCTCATAAATTGACAGCTGTTTGTATCCCTTTTTTTAATGATGCAATTATTTCTACTTTGACCGTCTCCTAATGACTTTGTTTCCATAACATTTGGACTTTATTCTTGCCACATTCAACTTTTTCTACAACCCAACCTTCCAAAATTACAATTTGATTTGTTTTGTTTCTCATATTGCAACTTTTCAAAAATGTCCTAATATTTCATTTCATTCATTTTATTTTGTCACAATATCAAGTTTGTTCCGGTCAAATTGCGACATTTTTCTCACCAGAATACACATTTTTTTCTCGTAATATTTTGACTTTATTCTTATAAAATTACAATTTTTTCAGATTTCTGCTTTTTTTCATTTTACAAATATTTCATATTACTTTATGCTATGAAAACATTTTTCCCCATCTTTAGTTTATTTTTTGTAAAATTGGGACATTTTTCTCACTAGAATACACATTTTTTTCTCTGTCATATTTTGACTTTATTCTCATAAAATCACCCTTTTTCCCCCGTTATTGCTGTTTTTAATTTTTTTCTAGTAATATTTGTTTGTGTAATCATGACTTTAATCCCCAAATATTTTGACTTTATTCTCATAACAGAACTTTTTTCACAAATTCCAAATTTCCCATAAATTACTTAGCATAATTTTTCTCTTTAGTATTTCAACTTCATGCTACAAAAACAATTTTCATCATAATGAGTTTATTGTAAAATTGCTACATTTGTGTCTTAAAATGACCTTTTTGTCAATATTTTGACTTTATTCTCATAAAATTACCATTTTTTCCAATTTCTGCAGTTTTTAATTTTCCAAATATTTCATATTACTTTATGCTATGAAAACATTATTTTTCCCCATCCTCAGTTTATTTTTGTAAAATTGCGACATTTTTCTCCTAACATTTAAATTTTTTTAAATTTAAAATTGTGTTTTATGATTCTTATTCTCACAACTTCTACCACAACCAAATTTCCCAAAATTCCAACTTGATTTTGTTTCTCATAACTTTTTTATTGCTTAAATTATGTTCCCTGTGAAGTGATGACATTTTGCTAGTAAAAATAGGATTTTTCTCCCTTCCTTTAAAAAAAAAAAAATCATCTTGACTTTATTCTTCCGTGCTGCCGATTTTTCCTTTTTAAAATGTAAATTCTATTTTTAGAACGTGCCATGGGCCGCAAATGCCCCCCTGTCTGCACTTTGGGTCCCCCTGACCGAAAGGATAGACTGTCTCTTAAATCACGAGAGGGGTGAGAGTTTTGAGCTTGGAACAGACG
Organism: Oostethus manadensis; assembly: GCA_024372805.1. NCBI lineage: Eukaryota > Metazoa > Chordata > Actinopteri > Syngnathiformes > Syngnathidae > Oostethus > Oostethus manadensis. The sequence goes on from QODF01000292.1 coordinate 355,364, forward strand.
AACTGACTTTGTCGCTCAATGTGAGCGTCTGAATCCGAATAAAACACGTCCTTGCCACCCACGGTGACGTCGGCCCCTCTGGTGGCCCTTCTGTGGCAGGTGGTGCCCCCCCCCACGTGGCACCACCCACCCTTTGGTGCCCCCGCGTGCAAACAAGGCCGGGAAGGAAACGGGAGGTGATTATCTTTTATGATCCGCCGGGGCGGCCGGCGTGGAAGGGGCGGGGGCTCGGCTTCTAATTAACATCTGCGTATGCGAGCGAGTCCGTTAGGGAAATTAGGCAGGACTTTGTCCCCACCTGCGCCCGCCTCGCCGGAAGCCAAGAAAAATCCTTTCCTCGCCGTTATCTCGTCCCAAAAAAAAAAAGCATTTTAGTGCTTCGGACAAACTTTTCCCCTTGACATTTGCGGGCTGCCATTTTCCCCTCCGCCGCCGCGCTCCTGTGACCTTTCAGGGGGCGACGTCGGCCGTGTCGCCGTCTCGCTCGGGCTCGTCCCGCCGACCCGATATGCTAATGAGGCCCCGCTCGGCTGACAGCCTGGGCTTGTATCGTTTAGGACGAGCCGCGGCGGCCACGCTAGTTAGCCACGCGGCAGGAGGGGTTCAATTTTCGGAGGGGTTTGATTCTGGCCCGTTTGCAAACATCTCTTCCAGGCGTGAAATCCCACGACACCTTTTTAGTCCAGGAGGCGGCGGAATCCTCCAAAAACCTAATCGGTGTCTGGGTTGGCATTTTCTGCAAACCCAAAACGAAAGCATGTACTCCGAGTCCCAGTTGGCTGCAGTTCCCCTGGCCACAACAAAAGGACGTGAAGGCACGTTTAAACCGGCAAAGTTTATTCATATATAACAATGGTACAAAGTCAATCCTTGGCTTGCAAAATAGGTGTGCTTCATATTTACAATAAGTACACAATCATATATTATCATACCCAAAACAGTCCAAATAAAAACCAAGGGAAATCATTTCTTACAATTTTCACAACACCTTTTTAATAGAAAAGAACAGACAGCAAATATCGTCACCAATAATAATAGTAGTTATTATCTTACAGGAGTCCAGTGTCTACAGAGGGTTCTTCTACTTGCTTCCTACGTGGGGGCACGCGAGAAAACGCAGGGTTTTGATTGGTGGACGGAATGACACGAGCCAGCCCTCCGCCAGGAAGAAAAACTGCAGAAAGTTTTTGTCGCGGAGCATCCATTTTGCTCTCAGGCGAGCAGGAGGGATGAACACAAACGAGCTTTAGCGTGAAGGGGAAGCAGCGAGCGATGGGAAGCGACGGCGGGAAAGACGTGCGGCCGGATGCCTCCGGAGGCGCGGTAAAAAAAAAGTGAAAAGACGCGGCGGAGGATCGGCGAGAATGAAACGCTCCCATCCCGTTGCAGAGGAGAAGAAGGCGTTTAGGTCCGGTTTCTGGGAAAGCGAGGTGTGAGGTCTGACGAGGATACAGCACTCGGGAAGACACTGTCGTTTCAACGTGGGAGTACCCGGGAAAAAACCCCACGCGGAAAAGTTGTCCGCAGACGGACTCAAACCGTGGACCTTCTTGCTATGAGGCAGTGGTGCTCTTGCTTGGGTCGGGTGACTTGGTTTGGCGTTAGGGCTAAGGTTCAGTCTGGGGTCGAGGCCACGATCGGGGATCTGGGCTTGGAGCTGGTGCTGGTCTGTGTGGCTAGGGTTAAGGTCAGGGTGGATGTGGGTGTTTGGGCTTGGTTTGGTGTTAAGGCTGGGGTTAGGGATGGTGTGGGGGTTAGGGTTGACGTTTGGTATGAGTCTCGGGTTAGGGTTAGGACTGGGGTTTGAGGTTAAGGGCTGGTGTCAGGGTAAAGCTTGGGGTTGGGGTTAGGTTTAGGGATGGTGTCAGGGTTAGGGATTGAGTTGGAGTTTGGTATGGGTCTTGGATTTGGATTAGCACTATGGTTAGCACTGGGGTTTGAGGTAAGGGTTGGTGTCAGGGTTGGGGTTGGGGTTAGGTTTAGTTATGGTGTCAGGGTTAGGGATTGAGTTGGGCTTTGGTATGGGTTTTGGGTTAAGAGTTAGGACCGGTCAGTGTAAGGTTTGGGGTTAGGTCTAGGATTAGAATTAATTTTGGGGTTAGGGATGGGCTGTTGGATTTGTCTTGGAGTTAAGAGGTGTGTTGGGATCGGAGGTAGGAAAAGGATGCCATGATGCCAAAAAAGCGGTTTTGTCTGACCAAAGTATTTTGGTACCTCCCATTTAGGCAGTTTAAGTCCTGAAGAACAGTCATGAGGAACTGCAGTATTGGACATGTTTGACCCGGTAGTGCAGCTGATTATTCTTGGACAAAATAGAACTGGAACACTCAGAAGACAAAATCCACAAACCGGTTGGAAGCTCTCTCTGGTGCGACTGTCTGCTTTCGTACCGTGGCGTCACCTCGGCGGCTCCACTTGTAAAGCGTGAACCCATTTTGGCACTCGGTCGGACTAGACCAAGACAAGACGTCGGCGGCAGTTCTACCAAAGACGGCGGTTGGCACTTGGATGGATGGCGGTTGGCTGACGGTGGACACAAACAAAGCAAAGGGATGCGGCAAAACTGAGGATTTTGGTGGTCCAGGGAAGTGCTTTTGAGGTCTTGGCGAGCTCCGTAAAACGTCCCGGGAGATCTGTACATTCACTTCGGCGCTGCTACATTAACGGGCGGACTCGTCAAGGGTCCGCCTGGTGGACTCGTCCGAGTCTCCGTGCTAGCGTGCCGCCGCTGCCGCCCCTTTCCTTGCTTCCGTTCGGAGGAGGGTGCCAGAATCCTTGGGAATCCTCGGTGGTTGTGAATCAAAGGTCCGAGTACAAAAATAAAATTTGAGACCGTAGTCCAGCATGAGATCTTGTCGACTTTTGTCCCGCACACACACACACACACACACACACACACTAATGTCCTGGCAAACAACATCAATAAATAAATACGTCCTTCCATGCCGATGCTCCATCCCCGCTTAGAACCTCACGCGCCACGATGGGCGGCGTTCGGGACGCAAACTAAAGCAATCCCGTACCGCGAGACCTGGAACGGACCCGCAGGAGTCCCTGCCCTGGTACATCCGCCCTCAACTCTCCAGGGACATGGCGCCGATGAGCTGCTCCACCTTGTAGGCCAAGCGCTGCTTCCTGGCGTGGTCGTCCTGCTCCAAGGCGGCCGTGATCTGCGGCGCAACGACAAAACCAAGTCATGAAAGGCTGCATCTGTTTGCCTTCGTCGCCGCCGTGGAGGAATATTTCATCCATCAGCCGCTAGCGTTTGATCTCCGAGGCCTGTCGTGTAACCGCGACAGTCGGTCCGGGTTCAAACGCGGGCTTCAGACGAGCGCCGTGTTCGGTTCTCTCCTCTCGCTCCCTGCCCGTCAGGAGGAATCTACGTCAGCCGACTTACAGACCTCGCCGGGGGAGGAAACGCGGAGCAGGTGAGGCTGAATAGTGGCGGTCACTCTGTGATCAAAGGTAAGACGGCAACAGGGAAAGTCTGTTTGATGTTATGCTACGCTACGCTATGCTATACGCTATGCTATATGCTATGCTTTGTTATCTTATTATGATAAGCGCTATGTTATGTAATGTCATGGGCAAGGCTAACTATGTTATGCTGTGTTATTTTATGCTATGCTCTGTGCTACGCTATGCTATTATGCTATGTTATGTTGTTATGCTATGCTCAAAGCTATGTTATTTTATGCTGTGTGCTATGTTGTGTTATTTTATGCTATGCGTTATATTATGTTGTGTTACGCTATGCTCAATGATATGTTATGTAATGTTATGCTATGCTATTTTATGCTATGCTCTATGCTATGCTATATGCTATGCTATGTTATCTTATTATGATAAGCGCTATGTTATGTAATTTATGGTCAAGGCTAATTATGTTATGCTGTGTTATTTTATGCTATGCTCTGTGCTACGCTACGCTATTATGCTATGTTATGTTGTTATGCTATGCGCTACATTATGTTGTGTTACGCTATGCTCAATGATGTTATGTTATGCTATGTTATGCTCAATACTTTATGTTATGTAATGTTATGCTATGCTATTTTATGCTATGCTATATGCTATGTTATGCTATGCTCTATGCTATGCTGTTATGCTATGCTATGTTATTTTATGCTATGCTCTATGCTATGCTATGCTGTTATGTTTTTATGCTATGCTCAATGCTATGTTGTGTTATTTTATGCTATGCTCTATGCTATGTAATGTTATGCTATGCTATGTTATTTTATGCTATGCTCTATGCTATGCTATGCTGTTATGTTTTTATGCTATGCTCAATGCTATGTAATGTTATGCTATGCTATGCAGCAGTTTCTGTTAAGGAAGCATATTCGCCAACTTGGCTGGGGATTAAAAATTACAGCTCGCACCAAACAGCAAAAACCAAATATCAATAAAATTACAGTTTGAAAAGGAATTATAGTATAATAATAATGTCACACAAAAATATGTCACTGTTTTTCCCTAAAGGGATAAAGAGTAATACCAATAATATGTGCGTGTACATATAAACAATACTCAATAATTATCTTATTATAGCAATCATTTTTTTTCCTGAAAGGGATACACCAAAAGTTATACACACATGCATCCTTAATGTATATTTAAAAAAAAATCCATATTATTTGCCCCAAATAACATTTAATATCTAACTATATTAAAAGGAAACATAGTAATAAAGACCTATTTTAATATGTTTCATTGTTTAGTTTTCCTTTGTCTTAGGTTCATATATGAATAAATGAATAAATGACTAGTATTACTTGCTCAAAGAGATAATAATATTCATATAAAATACAAATGTATCATATTTATAATGAAATACATGTATATGTCCAGGTAAATAATAGGTATATATTCATACATAATGCATATTTTTTTTACATAATACAACCAATATTGTATTTATCCAGAAGATACTTTTCCGTGAGCATTCTCTACCTAAAATTAATTTGACCTTCAAAGCAACTGGACGCTGGCGTGTAAAACATCTTTCTCACCATCAGTCCCCAGTTAGCTACGTGCTAAATCCGTGGCGGCGTAACGGCGTCCGCTGCCTGGCAGCAACCAGCAGAGGGCAGCAAAAAGTCTGCGGGGGCGAGCACCCACCTCCTCGCTGTACTTGCTGATGTAGGAGTAGATCTCGTTGAGGGCGCTCAGCATGTTGAACTCGCTGGAGTGCAGCCTGGCCTGCTCCGCCAGGTAGGCGTTCATGTCCTGGTCGCTGATGGCCGGCAGTCGGTTGATGTCGGCGTAGTACCTGCGCGACCAAGACGCCAAAGCGCTAACAGTACGCTCACACTGTAACGGTTAGCCCATCGCTAAAGGAAAACTATTTGATCAAACCGCCACATCTGTAGCCGAATGAAAACTCAATGAGGGCCCAGCAGGACCCAAACATGGTGCCAGTTTTCTAGCCGTGTTGTGGGTCACATTATTTTTTTTGCCAGGTTGTTTGAATGGGGTACCTTTCAAGTCCGGGACGTTTGGGAAACCCCCCACGCCCTCTGCTGGGGTACGGTCGAGATCCAAAAATGGAAAGAAATCCACATTTCAGAGGGGTCAATGTTGGGTCGTATGGTTGCAAAAACTATTTTTTTTTTCCAGGTTGCACTTTTCTGGTCTGGTAGGTGGGGGAAAATCCTCCACCATCATCCGGGGTTCCGTCAAGACCCAAAAACGGCAAGAAAAGCCACTTTTCAGAGGGGACGATTTTCATCCCAGTTGAGGGTCAAAGACCTTTTCTTTTCAGGTCCTTTGAATGGGGTACCCTTCCAGCCCGGAAAGTTTGGGAAACCTCCCACACCCTAATTGGGATCCCGTCAAGACGGGACATTTCAAGAGGGGTTGATTTGGGGGCATAGTGTTGCAAAAACTATTATTTTTTCAGGTTGCACCTTTCTGGTCTGACAGGTGGGGCAAAATCATCTGGGGTGATCCAAAAATGTCGAGAAGAGCAAGGGGTCTATTTTAAGCTGTTTTTTCAGGTTGCCTAAAAGGAACCTCTTTGGCGAGGAACACCTCCCACACCCTCACTGGGGGCCCAAACGGGATCCAAAATGGCCAATTTTCAGAGGGGTCATCCAAGTTGTAGGTCATAGACCTTTTTCAGGTCTACTTGAAAATGGTACCACTCTCATGCAGGAGGTTTGGGAAACCCCCCACAACCTCAAATGGGGTCCCGTCAAGACCCACAAATGGCAGGAGGTGCCACTTTTCAGGGGGGCACTTTTGTGCCAGGTTGCATGAACAGCACATTTTTGGTCTGGGTGGTGAGGGATACCTCCCACAACCTCATTGAGGACCAAACAGGACCCAGAAATGTTGGCAGAGCTTCATTTTAAGATGTGTAGCGAAGCCTGCCATTGTACTACTTGTGCGGGTGTGCTGGCAAATCTCCTGATCGCTACACCTCGGATCCTCGAATGAATGCAAGAATGAAGGATGGAAGTTCTCCTGTGAAGTCTTACCTCTCCACCCAGCTCTTGTAATTGGGGATGTCTTTAGCGTAGAGCAGCTTATTGGACGGGGAGTCTTTGCCCAGCCGGTGCTCAGAAGTGGAGCAGGAATCCATGAACGTCTGAGCGACCACAGACAGGCAGGCGTCCGTGATGCTGCTCTTGTGGATGTCAAACACAAACTGAGGGTTCTTGATCACGTTCACCCAGAAACGCAGCGGAAGGCTGGCGGCACAGAGAACGAGGACGGACCAGGCTCAGCGGGAGCAGTCGCATTCCCAGAGACAAAAAGTTGCAACGGTCGGCCTCTTACCAGTTGCTCTTCCACGTGTGCCGCACGTCGGTGTCGTGAATGCCGTGTTTGTCGGCCTGCTCGTCCAGGAAGTCGAACATGTACTTGATGGCCAGCGGCAGCGTGCTGCCTCGGTGGACGGTGCTGAACAACGTCTCAAACAGGTCGTCCACAAATTTTTGGAGCGTTCCCTGAGCAGAGAGGGATTGGCACAATTCACAACCTGAGGCCTCGGACACGACGGGACGTGCGATTTTTATTGCCGTCCCCAAATGATTTTTTTTTTTTGTGTGTCGTTGGGGCGACCAAAACTGAATACGCACTGAAGATTTATATACGATACACACACGCTGGACTCACATACAAAGTGCATACGTTTCTCTTGCGACCTGAACAAAAAGCGCCCGGCCAGTTTGTTTAACGTGACACAAAAGTCAGCATGTCACACCAGCGCCTTCCATATGTTTGTTGCGTTTTTGGCACGTAGACCGGCCTTAGAAGCCCATACAACCAGCAAAATAGGGTATTATAAATCCGCACCGGTCTACAGTCCGCACATGTCCAGGACATAAAATCGGATTTTGTGGCATGCACGAGTCGGTGAGGAGGGAGAACCCATCATGAGCTATGAGGGAACTCTCAGTGAGGTTGTCAGACCCTCGGGAGTCCCAGGATGTCATTACTCAACATACCGTGTCATAAAAGAAAAGCCGCAAAAATCATCACGCAGCGACTTAACACTAAACCGGTAGGTAGGAAATATACAAGACAAATACCAATACTAGCGGAGAATAATTGCTTTGTTTTGCTGGGAAGGAGCTTCCATCGTGCATCGCTTTGCTTTGCCGCTTTGCAAAGCACTGCATGATGGGAAGCAGTTAAGATATTTGTTATTTATTAATCCACAGTTTGCTGTGTGATGATTCCAGCGTTCTTTCTTTTATGACACCGTCAGTCGGACTGTTACTCTAAGAAGTATGCAAAGGTAGAACCAAATGAACCAGTGGAACGGATGAAACCTTAACAACTATGCAGAGGTATATCTTCAAATGAATCGGTGAAGCCAATGAAACCATAAAAACTATACAGACGTAGAACCAAATGAGCCAGCAGAACCAATAAAACAGCGTGGATGAAACCATAACAAATATGCATCCATAAAAACAATGGAACACTATCAACTAGGCTATGAAACCATTAAAACCATACAGACATGGAACCAAATGAACCAATGGAATTAATGTAACACAGCGGATGAAACCCTAACAACTATGCACAGGTAGAACCAACTAACCAGTCCACGGAAACAGCGGATGAAACCCTAACAACTATGCACAGGTAGAACCAACTAACCAGTGGAACCAATGAAACCACAACAATTATGCAAAGGTAAAAGCACCTACACTGGATGACCAATAAAACCGAAAAAACTGTAGAGACGTGGAACCACGGAAACAGAGCGGATGAAACCCTAACAACTATGCACAGGTAGAACCAACTAACCAGTGGAACCAATGAAAGAACTACACAAAACACTTTGTAGTTCAAGATCGATGTGTTGCCCTACCTTGGTGGCGAGCAGCCTGGTCAGGTAGATCTCAGAGACCATCTTGCTGCCGCGGTCTCCTTCCTTCTGGTCTCCGTGCTCGTGGTTCTTGACCAAGTGCCACACCTTCACGCCGCTCTCGAGATCGGGCGTGATCATGGGGGCGCGGGACCGGAGGCTGTCTGGACTGCCGGTGTAGCGGAAGGAAGAATCTGGGGCCAAAAAAAAAGAGAAGAACCTATCGTAGATGATCTGGAAACGTTCGGGGATTTTGCCGCTACGGCACAGGATCTCCAAGTGTTGCATGGACCCCCGTGAACCAGGAAGTAGCCTGGTACACGCTGCTACCTTCAAAGGCTACCATTATGGCTTCTTCTCCACCACACGGTGGCAAAGACACGCCGTGAACAAAAAAACCCCAAAGCCCCCAAAACCAAAGCAAAGCACCAAAAGGCCTCCCTTGTCCCTCAACTCTGCACTCGCTCCTCAGCGCCAGCGTGTGGATAATTAGCGAGCGTCTCCCGGCGCCGGGGCCCCCTGGAGGACTGGGGCTGATCTGAGGATCTCAATGCGGACCACTTCAGAGGCGCTACTAACTGTTGCTGTTTTGTGACGATAACGACTCACAAAGTGTTTGGAATGTTTTTGTTCACAGGCCAACGCTCGGGACAAGCAAAATAGGAAAATGCAAAAAAGCTCCAAAACTCTCCAAGGGCTCCTGAGGTCAAACGATATGAAATTTGCTCCCCCCCCCCTGACCTCCTCAGAGCTAAATGTAGCATTTATCAATGCATTCACATTGCGACAGTGTTTTGCTTTTTCCTTGGATTTTTGTGTCTTTTTTAGGCTTCTGTTTGTACTTTTTCAATTTCATATGAATTGCCTTACAGTTTTGGCTATTTCTCTTTTTTTATGATGCGACAGTTTTGACCCTGGAATAGATTATTAGATTCAGATTACAAAGGATTTCCACGTATTCACGATCCAGCATTTGTGGCCCTGCAAAAAACGTGGATTTTTGGTCCGGAATAAAAAAAAAATTCATTAAAAAATTCAAATTAAAAACATGAATTATTACAAAAATAATATAACAATAACAAACAATAAAAATATTAGGATTTTTGGTCCAAGAATAACTTTTAATAAAAATATTTTAAAAAAATACATAAAATAATATTAACATTAAAATATTTTTAAAAAGTAGTTAACAATAGTATACATAAAAAAAGGTCTCATTCACACTAAGCCCCCGCAAATTCCCTGATTTTTTTGCCAAACAAAATGTACACTTTTTTTTCCCTCTTTTCCAAAATTTTCAGGGTTCACATCTGGTTTTTATCCATTACTCACAATTTTTTTACTATTTGCGGCGGTCGCGGAAACAATGGGAGGGCAAATCTTATATTCGCTACATAATACAATAGAGGGGATAACAATTTTAAAATGAATAAGAAATCAAAATCTGGCCAACTTTCATACAATTTGCCTTCAAAATTATTCTTTTTACAATGTGTAGCGAAGCCTGCGGTGAAATGCTGGCTGTGTAGACGGGGTGAGCTCATCCGGCAGGTTTGCATGGGTCGTTTATAAAGTCGTGTAGTCCGGACCGGAGCACAACATGACCCGTAACGTGGACGAAGCCAAGCAGCGACTCACCGTATCTGCTGATGGACGAGCGGGATATGCTGGCTGAAGCCGGGATGTTGTAGGACGACGTCTGTTTGGGCACCAGCGCCACCACGCAGCGATCCGACACCTGACAGACCAAACGCAGACGTCAGCAACGTGCTCTCAAGCTCCGGATCCTGCAGATTTCAGTGTAGGCCCGTGAACGACAGCAAGGAGGGTCCATCATTTAATAACAGCGCCCGATGTCTTCATGTTTAAGTAATACGTACAAGCAGGCGCTACATAAGACGCCGTGCGTCATCCAAACGCACTCCCGCTGTCATGTCCGCTCACGACGTACCACCACTTCCCACGCAGGGGAGGCGAACGAGGAAGACAAAAATGGTTCGGATTCCGAAGTCGTAAGCAAACGACGCTGCAAAACCGCTAACGTGATGAAAATCACTCTCACACTCCCCAAAACACAGGCTTCGCTACACATGCTCAAAGGGCGGAGTCTGCAAACACGCTAGCCTAGCACGATGCCGGGCGTAATGTTAGCACTCTAGCGTGACCTAGCTATGCTGTGTGCACAAGTGGATTAAGTACACAAAGAAACGAGATGCTAAAGTGCTAAATAGCATTCAAGCTACACAAGCACTCGGAAACGGTCTCATTTTATCTTCCAAAAGACTGGAAGCTAAGAGAAGTTGAGAGGTCACATGTTCACCTGGGGGGCGCGGGATTAGCGCCGTGATCTGAGGGCGAGGTCCAAGAAAGGCGGATCTCCGCCCCGAGGGGGACAGGCTAGGGGACGAGGCGGGGGAAAGACGTCCGGTGGGAGTGATGGAAGGCGTTATCTCCACGCCATCCTCCCAGTAGCGTCTTATCACAGCTGCCCGCCGTCGCCCCCCACACTGGATTATCCCTGAAGGACGCCGGCGATCTCGCCTTCAATCATTTCCTCTTTATCTCCGGGAATCATCTCTGGCGCTCGCTGCCTCTGTGTCGGCACAAGCGGACCAGCTGGGCGGACGGAGGCTATTTCAGCGGGAATAATGGTGCGGGAGGTCCAACGCCGTTGCTTTATTACAGGACTGGAGTGAGGTTCCCCAGGCTGGTGAAGTTAGCGGGGTAATAACTTTTGCCGGCTGTTCCATATTTGAGCGTGAGGATGTTTTCCACTCAAAGATCCTGGAGATGCGAAAGGCAAGCCAGTGTAGGCCGATATATGCTAGTGCTAAACAAGTAGTGGGGCACAGCCCCTGGGGAGGCGGGGCTCAAGGGGGCAGCGGGGACTTTTGCTGCCAGTCACATTTAACATGATCGCACTGAGACAAATGGGCTAGCTCGATGCTAATTTACATTGGAAATCCCATAAACATGCGCTGAATTCCTCCACACATGACGGGTAATCTGACTGGGTGTGTCCTAAGTGCCCATGTTTTTTATTTGGCCTAAAAATATAATTTAACAAGAATAAAAACAGCAAAAATGGAACAATCTGCAGTAATTTTGCAAGACTAAAGTCAAAATATGAAGAGTGTAATCTAGTGAGAGCACGTTTTCATATATAACGCAATAGTATATTGTTGCAATGTTATGAGAATGAAATCAAATTTAAATTTTCGGAATATTATGTTTTTTAGCAATAAAGTCATTAAGAAAATTTACAAGAAAAAACAGAAATAACTGGGAAAAAAAAGTAAATTGGCAAAAATTAAAGTCATTAAAAAAAGTCACAATTATACGAGAAAAACATGTAATTACCTCAATTGCCTCAATTTCTGAGCTAGCTTTTTATATCCTTCCCCCAAACCATGATGTTGAACAATCTTTGTTTTCAGGTCATTTGACAGTTGTTTTGTGGCAAAGAGGAGAACTACTTGCTTCTCATGACCTGTGTATGTAGGTCAAGTGTCAGTGAGCTTACCATCAAAATTTTGTGTTCCAATAATTTCAATAAAGTGTTAAAAAATTAGGTTCCGGAAAAAGTCTAAATATTATGGCAATGGAGAAAAACTATTATGGGAATAAAGTTGTAATATTACAAAAAATGTTTTACAAAGATTGTTCAAGAAGAAAAAAACAGCAAAATTAGATACATAGATAGTATTTTTTGGCTTTCAACATGGCTGGTGTTCCGGCGTACCAGTAGGTGGAACCTGCGTAGCGCAAGTCTGCCATCGCAATGCAAATATATGCATTAGTGCTTTCACTGAAGGTGTGCAGGAGCAGTTACGTAAACCAATAACCTGGGAGGGGGGAAGGATGGCTGTGATATGAATTTTAATATCTCAGCCTGTGCGGCAGGAGAGTATTAGCAAACACTCAAACTGGAGTCTGCATCCCCCGAACACGCCTTTAAAGTATTTTATCTTTCGTACAGTTCCACTCCTCGATGCAAACGCGCGGCGTGAGCGGCTGGCCAGCGAGGGCAAGAAGTGAGGGGGGAAAAAAGGTAAACAAAAAATAAGACAGGGGCGGTTAAGGCGGGATGAGCGCTCAGCAGGGAGCCGTGCAGGGCGGGAGGAAGAAGCCTCGTGTAAGAAGAAGCAAACAAAAGCAGCGATTCGCCACGCTGACGCTTCGTGACGTCGGAATGCTCGACAAGCACTGGGAGCACGCTTTGCTGTTATGCTAGTCTTTTCGGTCGTTGGTCCAAACCCACGCGGGGTAAAAAACCAGTAAAGAAACAACCGACGATCAGCTACGACGCGTTATGATATGTACCACAAAATGCATCGCAATACAGCTTGGATGCAGTATTGTATGGATTGATATTGGCACCGTATTCCTCTTGTATGTGATACCGTTGTTGATATCATCATCTCTCCTCACTGACACTACACTATCAATACACCACCGGTACCAAATATCAATATTGCCACTATATCAATATTTCTCTCGTGTGATACTGTTGTTGATATCACGATACAGTATTTCATCATACACCACCGTTATCGAATATCAATATTGCCACGATATCAGTATTTCCCTTATGTCATACTGTTGTTGATATCACGATATCTCATCACTCACAGTACACTATCAATACACCACCGTTACCAAATATCAATATTGCCACTATATCAATATTTCTCTCATGTGATACTGTTGTTGATATCACGATACAGTATTTCATCATACACCACCGTTATCGAATATCAATATTGCCACGATATCAGTATTTCCCTTATGTCATACTGTTCTTGATATCACGATATCTCATCACTCACAGTACACTATCAATACACCACCGTTACCAAATATCAATATTCCCACTATATCAATATTTCTCTCGTGTGATACTGTTGGTGATATCACGATACAGTATTTCATCACACACCACTGTTATCAAATATCAATATTGCCACGATATCAATATTTCCCTCATGTAATACTGTTGTTGATATCACGATATCTTATCACTCACAGTACATTATCAATACACNATACTGTTGTTGATATCACGATATCTTATCACTCACAGTACATTATCAATACACCACCGTTAACAAATATCAATATTGCCACGATATCAATATTTATTTCATGTGATACTGTTGTTGATATCACGATACAGTATTTCATCATACACCACCGTTACCAAATATCAATATTGCCACGATATCAATATTTCTGTCGTGTGATACTGTTGTTGATATCATGATACAGTATTTCATCATACACCACCGTTATCGAATATCAATATTGCCACTGTTGTTGATATCACAATACAGTATTTCATCATACACCACCGTTATCGAATATCAATATTGCCACGATATCAATATTTCTCTCGTGTGATACTGTTGTTGATATCATGATACAGTATATTTCATCATACACCACTGTTGTTAAATATCAATATTGCCACGATATCAATATTTATCTTGCGTAATGTTGTTGTTGATACCATGATATCTTATCATACACCACCATTACCAAATATCAATATTGCCGCGATATCAATATTTCTCTCATGTGACACTGTTGTTGATATCATGATATCTTATGACTCACAGTACGGTATCAATGCACCACCTTTATGAAAGATCAGTATTGCCGCGATATCACTATTTCTGTGGTATGACCTGATAGTGCAGGAGCGTGTTGAGTCTCTTCCAGTCGTTTTCAATCTTGGTGGTGATGTCCTCGTCCTGCAGCACCACGCGAGCCATACGTCCTTGGCGCCACTCTACAGAAACACACAAGTCCACTTCCTGCCTTATGGATCTTGAGAGTAGCAAAGCATGCTGGGATGAACGTGAGCCTACCGAGGTCCATGTCGACGGCACGGGGGCGCTGAGAGTAGGGCATGTTCTTGTAGACGGCGTCCAGGATCTTCTCCTTCACTTGGGTGATGGTGTCGCAGTTGAGCACTTTGACCGGAATCTCTGGACTGTTTTCGTTGTCCGGGTTGACGCAGTTCAGGATCTACGGGATCACGAGGGCCGGAAAAGAAGGAGAAAAGGAGTCCCATCAGATTTGGGAGCCGTCTGCCCAAGGTTGACGGGACCACGTGTGCTGGTTTGTTGTTCTCTGACGTGCGTTGTTATGAAATAATGCATTTTTTACTGGCGCACACGTGCCAAGCATACATGACTGGAAAATGCACGCAAACCAGGGCACCATTTTTCACGTTAACCAAAAAAATAACCAAAATTCCCTTCCAGAAAGTCCGGCTGTGGCGTAACTGTGTTAGTTAGCAAAGAACTACATCTGCTGAAGATGTCATAAACGGGCGACAGAGCTGACTTCCGCTTCCCGTTTCCATGTATTAGCAAGACGCTAACAAGGGGGTTTGGTGATAAAAACTGCGTTTAGAACACAATTGCACTCCCACAGCATACAAGACGACAAAACGGCCGCCGTATTGTATGCTAACCTGGAAAATGTACGCAAACCGAGGCGTACGCTAATCAAGGCTCCACCGTATAAGGACGGAAACAAATATCCCACAAGAAGACCAAATGAGTCCACCGTATTCCACCTATTGGCAGTGAGAGCTGCGGCTGTAGGCAACCTCCTAATGTATTTGCTTTGTTTGTGTGGCGTACCAGCGTCTTGTACTCGATCTGCTGTCGTATGAGCTTGTCCTCGCTCAGGGAGTAGCGCGCCTCTCCCGTGATGGCGTCGATGGGTCCTTTCTCCATCTGCTGCTTGATGGCGCAGTAGAGCATGAAGAGGGGCTCGCCGGCGCACTCCTGCCATCGCACACAAGGGGGCGCATTAGCGATGTATAATTAGCCATACGCTAGCTCACGTAATTGTGTCAAATTAAGTATTGCTAATTTTTCATTAACTAATATGGTTGATTGTTGTTTACAATATTATATTATTATGTATTGTATTAAAATCATGAACATTACATTATGACATTCATGTGTATACTAATATGTTGTATTTATAATGTATAATATTACATCACATCGTATTATATTATACTAAACTGTATTATATTAAAATAATTAACATCAGTAGTGCCAATATTAATACTACTAATTACAATATTAGTATAAACCTTTAATAATATTATTATTAATAATACAATTTAAATGTGTAAGCTATATTAATATCAATAAAAATTATTTATTATTATCACATCCATTGTAAATATTGATAGTCATAATGCTAAAAAATACAAAAAGTTAATTTTACAATACCAATATTTATTATAATTATGAAATTTGTAATAATAATAATATTGCTACTATTACACGCAATAATTATGACACCGATAATGTTACACATTAATAATGTTCAACTATATCATGCCGATATTAAAGTTTATTAATGAGGTAGTTATTATTACTCACTTTAAAAAATGCTAAATAGTTGATATTAGAGTGAAAACAAAAAGTAGGAATACATAGAAAAGTAGAACAGTCTCTGTGGGATTATGACATTTATTAATTATAAAAGTGGTTCTGAAACATACGCATAAATGAATGAAATAGTAAATAAGTCATATGTATTCCATTCATAATAAAACAGCACAAAATGTAATAAATAATAAAATCAATCACAAAAAACAACACGATGGACGCAAACTGCAGTCTGCAATTTTAAATTCCAATACTTATATTATATATTATAATATTTTTGTTTTGCAAATCGAGGGAGACGACATGGACAAAAATAATGTGGGTCCAGACTGACCTTGAGGAACCTGTGCAGAAGGAAGGCGAACCAGTTGGTCAGCATCTTCTCCGCCACCGACTCTGTTCTGTAAAGAGGAAAACACACAATAACAATAATAATAATAATAATAATACATAATTTATCACTTTGTCGCTGACTTCCTGCTACCTCGGTGCTCGTAGAAGCTAAAAGCAACCAGAGGGGGTGTGTGTGTGTGCGTGCGCACGCACGAATGACCGCGGCGGGACACGGCGTCGGTGACAAGCCTCAGCTGTTGAGAGACGAGCGCTGTCACCGCCAGGTTACGCCCGAGCGCCGCCAACGCGCCAAAACGCTTTCTCATTTTCACCCTTGTTGCCCACGCACACCCCCTGGCCCCACAGGGCCCGCCAGCACCCGCCCACCCCGCCTGCCCGCTCACCGGCACCAGGTGGCGCTGGCTTCACTCAAGATGGAAATACATGTATATTCGCAGGTACTTTGTACGCAGGATTAATCACAGTAAAAACAGGACACATTTTTCACTAATTAATCTGGCTTAGATTTCTTGCAGTGTAGCGTGAGTGCCGACTAAGAAAAGGTGTGATCTTTTTCTTACTGCAGAATATAAACTCTAAGTAAGATGAAATACCGGGAAATACAGTAAAAACACATATTTACAGCTAGCAAGATGTGTTTTTACTAGTTTTTTTGCAAGGCTTCTTGCAATGTAGCGTGAGTGCAGCGTGTGATCTTTTACTTGGCTTTACACTGCAAAGTATAAACTCTAAGAGGAATTAAATACCCACAATTAAGGTAAAAACCAAATAAATATATATTTTAACTAATTACTTTTGGTTAGAGTTCTTGCAGTGTAGCATGAGTGCAGCCATGGAAAGGTGCAAGTGTGATCTTTTACTTGGCTTTACACTGCAAATATAAACTCTAAGAGGGATTAAACACCCAAAATTAAGGCAAAACCATGATATACAGTAGACATATTTTTACTAATTAATTTTGCTAAGAGACAAGTTCTTGCAGTGTAGCATGAGTGGAGCATTGGAAAGATGCCAGTCTGATCTTTTACTTTACATTACACTGCAAAATATAAACTCTTTCTAAGATGAATTACCTACAAATAATGTAAAACACATATTTACAGCTGTCAAGATCTATTTTTTTTTTACTACTCTTGCTTCCATGTCTTGCAGTGTAGCATGAGTGCAGCCTTGGAAAGATACAAGTCTGATAATTTACTGTGCATTCCACTGCAAAAGTTCAACTCTAATTGACATTAAATACTTAAAATTAAGGTAAAAACTATATAAATGTATATTTTTGCTAGTTAATCTTGCTTAGATATACATTCATGCAGTGTAGTGTGAGTGCATCATTGGAAAGATACAAGTCAGATTTTTTACTCTGCATTACACTGCAAAAAATAAACTTTAAGTAAATACCTAAAAAATAAGGTAAAAACACATATTTACAGCTAGCAATAAATATTTTTTCTACTCTTGCAGTGTAGCATGAGTGCAGCCTTGGAAATGTACATATTTGAGGTTTTACTTGGAATTACACTGCAAAATATAAACTCTAAGCGGGATGAAATACCTAAAAAGAAGGTAAAATCACATATTTACAGCTAGAAATAAATGTTTGTTTTTTTTACTAATCTTGCTTCCATATCTTGCAGTGTAGCGTGAGTGCGGCCTTGGAAAAGTTTGGAGGTTTCACTTGAAATTATCCTGCAAAATCTGACACCTAAGAAAGATGAAATACCAGAAATTAAGGGTAAAAACATATATTTACAGCTAGCAAGAGATATATTTTTTACTAATCTTGCTTAGAATTCTTGCAGTGTAGTGTGAGTGCGTCCTTGGAAAGGTACGAGTTTGCTCTTTTTACCTGAAATTAGGGGGCATAAACACATTTTCAGGTAGGAAGATACCTTTTCCTTCGTTGAAGATTTCGGTCCACGCGTGCACTTTTGAGGTTGTGCTCCGTTTTCTTTCACATATTTTTTACATTTTTTTGCCCTCCCTGCCCCCCCCATAAAGGCCCCGGGTGCTCCGAGTGGTATGATTGTTGAACGCGTCGGAAGTTAATGGAAGCCATTAAGCATTTTAATAAGCTCAGCCGGCCCCCAAGACCCAAGTCTTTTGTGCCGTCCGCGCTCCTTTGTGCGACATGTATCTTTACTTTTTAAATGTCAATGGGGGCGGGGGCGGGGGCGGGGGTTCCCGGCGAGGGGCCTCACGTTGTTCTTTGTCGTCAAGCCATTAATTGAGTTTCATTAACGAACATGCGGCTTTGATTATCCCGCACCGCACCCGCCGACCAGTCACGTCGCGGGCCGCTGTCTTTCCTAATGGCGAGGACGGACGGATGAAACCAACGCTGGGTGGGGTGGGGGGCTCATCGCATTAGAAAAATGCTGAAGAGAAAGAAAAAAAAAGTCATGGAGCGTTAAAAGGACTCCTGGTGATTGAAGCAACGTTCTGTGATGCCATTCAAATAACATTTCATGACCACCGCTGGCGGGAACCTTCTCTGGGGGGGGGGGTCACCTTGGAAATAACGGCCGGGGGGGCGGGCGCATCGCAAACTGTTTTTACAGTAACGGCGCCGACTCAGAGAAAGCCCAAAAAATACATTTGTAGTTGGATTTTCCCGCACGGAACATTCGGAGCGGTGCTGCCTTGCAGGCCAGTGGTTGCGCCAAGGAGGAGTCAGGGCTTGAAAAAAACACCGTTATTAGAAAATCCTACATTTACAAGAAGGAAGTTGCAGTCTAGCAAGTTGAAAGCTGCGATTTTCACGATAAACAGTCAACATTTGTATGAGAAAGTACTGCCATTTGACCGGGAAGAAGTCGGAGTGCTAAGAAAAATTTTATAAATTGAAACAGCGACAGCTTCGACAAAAATCCCCCATCATTTTACATCAAATAAGTTGCAATTTTGGTGGTGGGAGTCAAACTTTTTTGCAAGAAAATACTGCTTTTTTCCGGAAAAACTGTACCAACAATTACAATAATTTTACAAGATAACAATATTACAAAAAAAAACTTTACCATAATTTTACTTTAAAAAAGTTCTGGTTTTTGATGGTGAAAAATCCCAATTTTTATGAGAAAATTTATACTGGCCAAAAGTCAGAATGTGGAAAAAAACACTTTACTTTGACCAGAAACGATTGTGATTTTGACGGTTGTGGTTTTACAAGATGAAAATATTCTGAAAAAAAAGTTGCAATTTTGGTGGCAAGAGGCAGTTTTTCCAAGAAAATAAAATTTTACTGGGGAAAAAATACATTGTTTTGTGATCTTCAGATGAAAACATTACAAAATAATTAGCTTAATTGGAATTAGAACATTCAAAGTAAGTGCAATTTTACAGGGAAAAAGTCAGAACGTTGAAAATATTTTAAAAACTGACCAAAAAAGATTGCAAAAACTAACAAAAGAAATGTACAAGAACTCCTAATTTTACAAGGTAAAAGTCACAATTTTTTTTAGATAAAAATAAATAAATTTAAGAAAGAAATTAGAAATTATTGCAATTGTACAAGATGAAAATAATTACTCATAAAATTTACAAAAACTGCAATCTTCCGAGAAGAAATCGCAATTTTGTAAAATAATTTCAAATTTTAAGAGATTGATTTTCATTAGAACAAAAGTAGTGCTCCTGCAAGGAAAAGTCAAAACTTGCACTATTATTAATGCCATCATTTAAATATATTAATTCATTGTATGAATTATGTTTTGTGTTTATATATACAAATATGTTTGCATAAAAAATGTCAAACGCAGACAAAATAAAAATCCGAATATAATTAAAAAATGTTTGAAAAAGTGTAAACAAACATGCAAAATATTCATACAAATTGTCATTTGAAAATTGAAATAATCTAAATTGTGCAAATACATTAATATTTGAAAAAGAAAACATAATGCATGAAATGATAAAAAAACATTCAACAACAGCGCATGCTGTATTCATAATTTTAATGTATAAATATTTATGCTCCGCCTCCCCATGGATAGGGAGTGACGATGCATCCCCGACCGTGTTGCCTGTGCTGTTATTTTTGGGAGCAACGCACCACACGGTGGCGCGGCGGCTAAACCCCATAGGGCGGACTGGTTTGACTTTTCTCACACGCCGCAAAGGCACACGGTCATTTTAGACATCTTGCTAACTTCTCAGAGACACACACTCACCCAGCACAATCAGAGTTGCGCAACACTTGACTGGGAGACTCCCACTTTCGCTTGCCGGGCACACAGGCTTAAGTTTCACCCTCCAGAGGGCTGCGGAAACTGCTACGTGCTTTTATTTTTTTTTCATATGAATAGAAAACCTTTGAAATTGAGTGATCGCTACGTACTTCCCCGATTGCAACGCGATCCGAAAACCAGGAAGAAAGGCTAAAGACTGGGTGTTTAGCCCAATCATCACAAAATGTAGTACACACCTTTTGGGCCAGGCAAGCGCACGCGTGTAAAAATTGAGCGACATTGCTTGAAAAACATGGCCCCTCTCAACCAAAACCGTCGGCGCGACAGATTGTCCGTAAGTCATCGAGGAATTGTCGAATGACGATAAAACTCGGAGTATATCTGTGTTACGTGCGTGCTAGCATGTGTTCCAAAGCATTTTCACCGCTACCCTTAGGGGGCGCTGCAAATGTCGTTTACGGTTGCGCCTTTACAGTCAGTAGACCAGTATCGTCCCAAGAACTTCCTAAGTCAAATTCATCAACGCGTTCTTAGACAGTCACAGAGCGTTTAAGGACTTTGATGGGAAAGCGTGGAGTGGGTTGTTCCGCTGCACGATCATTGGATAAATACTGGGCTTTGTCCCGCCCACTGGACGCTCAGCGTCTCTGGGGGCGTACGCTCGGCTTCTGCATGATGATTGGATGATCTATCTGAGGCCGAATCCCTTTTTGATTGACAGTAAAATGAGCAAATTAGCGATCCTGAAGAAAGAACCTTTTTCATTCCGCCGTTCTGAACCGATCCAGAGGCTTTACCGATCCCCAGCGACGTTGTTTTTGTTAAAAACGACTAGGGATGGAGCAGTAAACAAATACATTCATGATGCACGACGTAGGCCGATGAAAAACGAGCCTCCACTTTTGAATGACCGGACGCCACCACTGGTTTGAACCATCGCCATGGTTATGCGACAATTGCTTACAACACAACAGGGTGGGAGAAGTAAATGTGATAAGTGTGGACTTCATTCTCGAGGCAGAAGTACGGCATTTCAACTGAAGCGGCTCTGAAACTGGTTTCGGTGCTTTTACAGGCACCAACCGAAGTCTGTGGGTAGTCCAGATCACAATCAAAACACGTTTGGGTGCCTCGTAGCAAAAGTCAGAGAAAGTCAGTGTTTTGTAGATCTAGAGTGACGAGATACTAGTCCAAGTCAAGTCTCAAGTCAAGACATGATGAGTCAATCTGAAGTCAAGCCCTTACAAGTCACAGGCGCTGAAGTGTTTACAAAACAAAATGCCGTTTGAACACTCGATTCAATCTGACAGATCCAATCATCACATTTTGAATTGTTTTTGTGACCAGACCGGTTTGGCTGACATACATTATCAGTCACCTGTTTGCTCTTAAACCTGATTGGACGTTAACTGAAGCATTCAATGGGTAGGGCAGTGGTTCCGCCCCCCTTAAGGAGATAAAATTATTTTCTGTCCCCGCCCCGGAGAAATATGGTACTGATGAAACGTGTTTGTGGTAGCCGCCCCCCCCAGTTTGAAAACCACTGGGTTAGGGATAAGGTTGGGAATCTGTACGAAAATGTCTTGCTGGAAATGACACCGTAACAGATCCCAGTTGAGAGCTTTGCCTACCGGTTCAGCACTACTGCAGACCCTGCACCGATCTGTCTGTTGACCTCACGCTCCAACCTTCCCTCACTCGTGAACAAGACCCCGGAGATACTTGAACTCCTCCACATGGGGCAAGACCTCAGTCCCAACCCCGAGGGCTGCAATCCACCCGTTTCCGACCGAGAACCGTGGCCTCGGACTTGGAGGTGCTGAGTCTCGTCCCAGAATCTTCACACTCAGCTGCAATCCTCTCCAGTAAACGCTGAAGGTCACAGCCCGATGAGGCAATCGGGACCACATCGTCCGCAAAAAGCAGAGACGAGATCCTAAGACCACCAAACTGCACCCTCTCTACGCCTTCGCTGCGACTAGAAATTCTGTCCATGAGAGTTATGAACAGAAGCAGTGACAAAGAGCAGCCTTGGCGGAGGCCAACGTTCCCCGTAAAAGACAGGCTGTTATGACTCGCTATTATGTGAAAGAATCCTGGCGTTAGACCGTGCTGAAGACCGCAACTGGTCAGGCAGCCATTGCTCCCGACACAACGCTGCTTGGCACCCCTATCCTGGAAGGCACTGTCCCACTTCTGTAACGGCTCGGACATCATCTAAAACCATCCCAGCTCTAGACCCGTGCTGAAGACTGCAACTGGTCAGGCAGCCATTGCTCCCGACACAACGCTGCTTGGGACCCCTATCCTGGAAGGCACCGTCCCACTTCTGTAACGGCTCGGACATCATCTAAAACCATCCCAGCTCTAGACCCGTGCTGAAGACTGCAACTGGTCAGGCAGCCATTGCTCCCGACACAACGCTGCTTGGCACCCCTATCCTGGAAGGCACCGTCCCACTTCTGTAACGGCTCGGACATCATCTAAAACCATCCCAGCTCTAGACCCGTGCTGAAGACTGCGGACTTTGGCGTCGGAACGTCACGGTCATGCAACCATTGCTCACTGATACCAGACCGTACCGCGTTCTGCATGCTTTATAAAAGGCTGTCTCCCCCCCGTCTTCTCGGGCCACAGCGTTACTACCTCGGGAGAGGCGACACAAAAGGCGGCCAACGTGTAACGCCGCTGAGCTCCGTGGCCAATATGAGTTGTTGGGATGGCGAGGACCGAGTCAAGGCGGCAGTCGGCCATGTCTAATCGATAATCCCTCACACATGCTTCAGGATAAAAAACCATTAAAACTACATAAGACCCTCCAGGCAGCGAGCGGCTGAACATTCGGTGCCACGGTGCTTCTAAACAATGCATACTAAAATGGCGAGAGGCCCCCTGCTGTCACGTGACATAACAGCTTAATCCACGCCGGACGCTCTTCTTCTACTGTTCGGCTACAGCGCCGTCTGAGCGCACTTTTTTTTTAGACACACAAGGAAAATTAGCATCACAATGAAGCAGCTGCTCTTTACACGGAAAAAAAAGCCATCGACTGGGATGTCTTGCAAGACGGCGGCCATGAGTACAACGCTTCCAGTTCGAGTACAAAGTAGTGATGGGAAGTTCGGATCATTTTACCGACTCAGATCTTTGAGTCCCGTTCAGTAAAAAGAAGGAATCTTTGTTCGAGTCATTTCGTTCATTTAAGTACAATATGGTTAAAATGCAACATGTTTCTTCCCTATCACATCTACTGCTTACACAAACGTTAATCACACTACAAACAAGACAAAATGTACCCGGGTATTTTGTCTATGAATCACTCACCTCACCTCTCTGGCCCTTTTCGAGTCGTTCGTTCGTCACGTGACAGCCCCATAAGCCTAACCTATGCTGCATGAGCCGGAAAGAGAGTTGCTTAGTTCACCTCTCGAGTAAAACTCGGTTTGGTATATGTACGATCATATTTAAAAACCGTCATAAAACTATCAAAAGATGTGTAAAAGGCATTTTCCTCATTCGTGACATTGTAATTTTGTTAATGTTTATTGAGAATCTGTGGTGGTTTTTTTATGATTAAAAAAACGGATATGAATGAAATATTAAGTTGCCTAATTTGGTATTTTTTTGTCTTTGTCCATCAGTAAGCAAACCATAACCTGATAAAACACTCAAAGCCTACAATTTACTTATATTTAATAATTTACTTATATTTAACAATCATACATTATTTTATGGTAGTGTTCATTTTTACTGTATAATAATTGTTGACTTGATATATTTGTATAAGAAAATTGGTCAAAAAGAACGGCTAATGCAGCATAGGTTAGGATTATGACGCTGTCGCGTGATGAATGAACGACTCAAACCCGAAGACTCTAAACAGGTAAACTGATTCCACTACAGAACAGATTGAATGCTACGCAAATGCGCATTCGTTCTCCCCGAGTCACATTTAAGATTCGTTCAAAATGAACAAATCGTTCACCCTCTGGCATGTCTGAAACGTCTGAAAGGTTGGCACGGTTAATCAGTAACCCACGTATCATTTCACACCGAGCTAACCACTTTCAAGTCTAGAATTTGATTGCGATTTATCGGTAAACTGTACGCCGTTTCATCCCTAGCTAACATGTTTTTGATTGGACACCGAACTTTCAGACACTAGTCACGGTATAACGGTAAAGTACGCCGATGACATTAAGAAACGGTACGATCATTAAAATCATATCAATAAACTGCATGCCGATTCATTGCTAGCTATTTATCAGTGTTTGTTGATATAATTTGGAACATGTTTTATTCCGAGCTAAGAACATTTTTGTTTTAATAATAGGCATTAAAAACGGTGTTTGGTTTAGAGACAGTGCCGCTGAAGAAAAGACAGGAGGCAGAGCTGCAGGTAGCAGAGATGAAGATGCTGAGGTTCTCTTCGGGTGTGACCGGGATGGACAGGATCAGAAATGAGCACATCAGAGGGAAAGCACATTTTAGAGGTTTTGGAGATAAAGTCAGAGGGGCCAGACTGAGATGGTTGGGACATGTCCAGAGGAGAGATAGTGAATACATCGGTAGAAGGATGCCGAGTTTTAAACTTCCAAGCAGGAGGCCCAGAGGAAGACCAAAGAGGTTAATGGATGTAGTGAAAGAAGAAAATTAGGGTAGTTGGCGTGAGGGAAGACAGGGTTAGATGGAGGCAATTGATTCGCTGTGGCGACCCCTGAAGGGATAAGCCGGAAGGAAAAGAAGAAGACTGGACTCCCAGACACTAATCATGGTAAAACGGTAAGTAGGTTAATGACAATCTGAAATGGTACAATAATAGTACAATAACCAAAGCAGTACATGATTTATCAATAAACTGTGTACAAATTTATGATTGTGCACCGAACTCTCAGACACAAATCGCGGTAGAACAGCAAACAAGGTACATACGGTTTTACATTTTGAAACGGTTAGAAAACGTGCTGAAATAGTGGCTTGTGTTGAAACACTTTTATTTGATAGTTCAGGATCGCGAGAAAGACTCAGACACACAGGTAAGTGTAAAATACAGCGTCTTTATTCTACCCCTTACACCGAGTTACAAACAAGCAAAGGTTGGTTATGCACAAACCAGAAACGCGCTGGGTTGGAGAGCCTACAACCCCTGGTAGAGAGTGCATCAACCGGCTGGGCGTCTGCACACGACCTGCAGCAGACTCTAACAGGAAGTGGGCTCCCCGCCTCCTTTATACAGGTCTGTCAGCGAGAGCGTGAGACGGGGGTGGCCAGTCGGTGCCCCCACGCTCCCAAGACACAGAGCTGTTTCCCAAGGTTAACAACAAGGGCGCCAGTCCGTACACGGTGTCTGTTTAAAATAGTTGCCCGCGTAAGCTGATTGTGAATTCCGAAGCAAGGTTACGAACAAGCTGCATGGTCTCTAGTACGCAAGAGGGGAATCAAAACATCATAACAACAAACGTTCCCATTTCTTGGCGGCACTCTACCTACAGGAGGGGATTAAATACGGGTTGGGATCAAATTTGTGAGGACCATCACTCTGTGTGTTTCTTTACAAAGCGACATTGCCAACTACCGGCCTGGCATGCACACTACACTCCTCTTACTCCTTTTTTGCTTGACCCGACTCCACCCTGCCCGTTGTCATGTAGACAACGTATTCTACGAGACGTTTCCTCGCGCCAGACCACTTCCAGAAGCTTCAGGGCCTGAAGACACAAAGAGGCACGGACCTTGTAGCTGTTCAAAATAAAAATAAAAAAGAACGCCCCCCCCACACCCAAAAAAAACTGCACCGGAGACCAGAAAAGGAGAAGTGGAAGTGTGAATGTTTTATAAGGCACTGGAGTCTGGAGGAAAAGTGAAGTTGACACGGAGAGCGATGCGGACGGAAAAAAACTGAATGCAAGCGTTTACTCTGCGGCGTCACCAGCTTTACGTCCATCAGCTGCAGTCTGTTCGGAGCATATGGGAAACATGGATGTCCTTCCAAGTCTTGCCACTGCCTATGAGAAGGCATGATATGCTGTTTGTTTTCCTTCGGTCACACCCACAGATCACCACCACTTAATATCCAGCATGTAGTTTGGTGCAGAAACCTGAATTCCTTTGCATTTCTCATCAGATGATCTCCAAACTTGGTGGACATATAGCTGGTAGGTCAACGACATTTGGTGGCGAATGACCTTGACATTAAGGATATCGCCAAGATCAAAGTTCACCAAAAACAAGATGAAAAATCAAATTGTCACACCGAGTCATATATCGAATTCCAGCACCAGATGAGGGGTTTCCTATCACGTAACAACAGTACGTGAAAACGTCATACCCTAAAAAAAACACGCTTGAAAGGTTCCCCCCAAACCTCTGCAGTGGGCAAATTGTCCTGGCTCATTCTGAAATGTCTCCAGAGATGAACGATACCAGTCTATCATGCATTATCTTGGCTAAGTGGAAGACAATGCATGACATGCCGCCTCGCTTGTGTGTTGCTGACGTTTCACTTTCTCACACGCACACCCCAGCATCCAAGTACTTCATACCCACCCTGAAAGGTCTCGGGTTCCAGAACTTTCCACAAGTGAAACCATGATGGCCAAGCTCAAAGGTCAAGGTCACAGCAGTATCAAACACAAACAAATGTTGTCACTGTGACCAATTTTTACCCCATCATCTCCAAACTAAGGTGGTAGGGAGCAGGTAGACACTCGCTCGGTTGACTAGTTTTCGATATAGAATGACATCGACTAGGACAGACATCTAGGTCATTTACGGGTCACAAGGTCAAATAACCAAATGCAGCAAACCACATCGAGTCTTACCTCAAACTAAAATCCCTGAGAAGGGCTTTGCATTTTCTGTAACCATCCAGTCGGTATGTGGATGGTGACCTTATACCCAAAATACCTACTAGTCTTTGAAATTCCGATAGCACTGCTCTAGCCCAGACATGGAATATCAAAATAGCGGACAACTTCAGCGTTCTGGCCTACCTGCGCAGCAGCAGCTTGGGGTGGTTCTTGCTCTCCAGGTTGCGGCCGATGAGGTCGGAGAGCAGGTGCTTGAGGACGTCGGTGGCGTACTCCAGGCGTCCCTGCAAGGCGGTCATGATGAGCGAGGCCACGTTGCCGCGGTCCCTCATGGAGAAGGAGCGCTGCGTCTCCAGGGTTCGGATGAAGGTGAGCAGGAAGACTTTGTTGTTGATGAGCTGGCCAAAGAGCTTGAGGGCCTTCTCCACGTTCTGCTGGCCATTCCCGGACACCTGAAGAGAAGACGATAGAGACTATTAATGTCAGTAACGAGGAGCTCGATGTGTTTTGGGGAAAGGCTGTTCAGTTTTCAGTCTGACCTTGACTTTCTTTCCCGAAGCACCAAACCCTTAAGCGTATTCTCCAGTTTCACTTTAAGCAAGCAGACAAGGAGCTCATGGGGAGTAACTGAGAAGATCGTAATCAATTATTGACCGACGTCTGTTAAGGAGCACGGCGCCCTCAACCAGCAGCCAAATGTCGAAAGAAAGGCCACGAGAAAGACGATTCCAGTGGCCAAAGTCCGCGCGTGTTGCCAGTCTTACCCGAAGTGACCTCCGCCAAGGTCGGCCAGAACTGTTGGTGTAATCCTGCAAACTGTGTGTGTGACATGGCAAGATACAAAATCTGGATTTTGGAAGAGCTGTACAGTTTTCAGCTCATCCTAAAGCTGTTCCTCTTTTCTGACCTTTTAATATGGTTGTGTTCTTGCGTTCAAGGATCCCAAAGTGTCAGATATTGAGGTCTGCGCATTTGGAAGTGAGCTCTTTGGATGGCTCCGCGTGCTGTGCATGTTTCAGACGTGACGCAACCCGGACTTCCTTTTATGGGCAACGTAGAGCAATGGGCTCCCGGGAAATGTTTGCTCGGGTGTGAGGGAAAGCTCATTTTGTTTAGCTTTCCTAAAGAGGCAAGCATCAGGCAGAAGTGGTCGGAGATGCGGATTCCCGGCCAACAAGGAAAAAAGATGCTCATCCGTCAACGGTACTTCACACGGGACTATTTTGTGAACACGGACCACTACGAAGCCAAACGGTTGCTGGAGTCCGACGCCTTAGCTACTTGGTGGAGTTGAAGCGTCAGACAAGCAAGGTGCAAGTACCAATTTATCTGTGTGTTTAGTTTGGGGTTGTGTGATAGCCGCTTAGTCGACTAGTTTTCCGTGTGGAATGACATCGACTAGGTCAGAGATTGTCATTCCTGGGCTCAAAGGTTGAAAACCCAAACGCAGCAAACCACATCGAGTCACACCTCAAACTGAAGGCGCTGAGAAAGGCTTTGCTAATCAGTACCAACGCTGTCATTAAGCGCTAATGTGGTGACCTAATAACAAAAAAACAAATATTATTCCGCTTAAGACGTCTCTGAAAAGTCAAATACACTTTTAGTTGTATTATTATTTATGAGTCTTGTTTTGTTTTTAGGTCACTTTATTATTTTTGTTTCATTTTTTTTAAATTTGTTGCAATTTTTACATATTTATCGTATATTAAATGTATTAATGTGAATGTATATAGACATTAAATATTACAATATTACAACAAAAATATTATAATACTATATTTATATTATATTGCAAAATTAGTGTATACAATATAATAATAATATTTAATGTAAATATACCACATCATATTTGTAATATTTTATAAAAAATATACCGTAATAAGATATAAGGTGTATGTAAAAATGTTTTTATCAATTTCTTCTTCAACTAATCACTTAGCTTGTTTTGTAAGTTATTATGTATGTTCTATTATTTTCTTTCTTTTGAAGGATTTCCGTTTCTATTCACTTTCCTCCCCCGATTGTTTCAGTTTTTATGTACATTATTACTTAGAAAAAATCTACTCGCTTTACTTGCTTCATGTATTAATTGCGTATTATTATTATATATTTGGGACCGGGATAGGCTCCAGCATATGCATAAAGCGGTCATGTGATGCCAGCAGGTGGCGTTGATCCCAAAGTGATGGAGGTGGTTACCTCCAGCTCTCTGAGGACGGGATGATCCTCGATGCCGGGGAAGAGCACCCTCATGGCGTAGGTCCTGTAGTCCAGATGCGGGATGCCGGCTCGGTCCAGGTCGCTGGTGAGTTCGTTGATGTCGGTCTGCAGCTCGGCGAAGGCTTGATATTTATTCGTGGGAGAAACAAAAGGACGTCAGCACGAGGGAACGCTTTCGCCATCCCTGAGGACCAAATTTGCTCCTTCACGCAGACGCCGCTACGATGAAGACCAAGGTGGTCTTCACTTGAGAGAAACTCGATATTTCACGTTTCACAAAAACACACACGGACCCCCCGCCGCCAATGTCAGCCATTTTATCTGGCAGACGGTAAATTGGCCCCGGCAGTGTGCGGATCATCTCAGCGTGAGGCTGCAGGTGAGTGCCGCCTAATTGGCTGCCATCCCGACTCCTTGCTGTACACCCTGGGGCAGCCCCCCTCCCCGCCCCACCCCCACTCCCTGATAGGAACCTATCACAGGAACAGCAGGCCCCCCCCCCCCCCCCCAACCTCCCGCGTACTCACCCCGGCCGGCCTTAGCCCTCGCCCCGCTTCCCCCGTGGCACAGAGGTGCCCGTCTAAATCCATCCCAGAGGCGCCGCTCTGCTAATCTTCTCCTTCCCGAGGCTGCTCCTGATCCTGTCAAGAAGTTTCCTGGACTACAAGTTCAGCTGATGAAGCTTTGTTCAAGTCCCGGGATGTTCACCTGGCGGCCCATGGGCCAAACCCGGCCGGTGATTGACATCAAGACTTACATTTTTGCAGCAGATTCCTCTACTACAGCCGTATAGACAATCTTTGACTAGCATTTTGGCAGTGGGTCTTCAAAAACAGCAGTGTCACTTCGCCATACAGAGAATTTTTGTCTTGTGATTTTGTAATATGTCCTAAAACAAAACAGCAGAGCGCTCCTGTCACATAGAGGATCTTTGATCATTGTTGCAGTATACTGTGTTCTTAAAACAGCAGATCATAGAGATGATCTTTGACTAGCATCTTCAGTAGATTCTCAAAAAGAGAGATTTTTCACTAGAATTTTTTGTATTAGATCCTTGAAAAGAGCAGATCACTCTTGTCATATTATTGATCTTTGACTAGCATGTCTTTTTGTAGCCGATCCTTACACAGAACAGAGTTCATCCTTAAAAACAGCACGAGAGCTCCTGTCCCACTGAGGATCTTCGACTAGCATTGTTTTTGTAGTAGGTCCTTAAAAAGAGCGGAGCACTTTGGTCACATAGAGGATCTTTGACTAGCATCTTTTTTGTAGTAGATTCTTGAAAACAGCAGATGACTCTCATTACTGAGCTTTAACTTTTTCAAGGATCTTTGATCTTTTTTAGGACTCCTGTCCCACTGCGGATCTTTGACCAGCATTGTTTTGTGGTAGACCCGGCTTCCTGGAGTATCATGCGCCGCTCCGCATGCGCCGCTCCGCATGCGCCGCTCCGCATGCGCCGCTCCGCATACGCCGCCTCTCCATGCGCCGCCTCTGCATGCGCCGCCTCTGCATGCGCTCTAAAATGTTGCTACTCAGCTTGTTGGTGTGAAAGGCGTGTGTGGTGCGCGTGTGCTACTCTTGCCTACAATCAGGTCGTCAGCGCTGCTGCTAATGCCGACTCAGCAGTTTGATGTTACAACACCGGTTGTGTTGCCGCTGTGTTGTACAATACACTTGTTCACAAATGGCCATGTGGTCCAAAGACTGCTACGTTTTTCTTTCTACCTTCTCATGCAGTCCTAATTATTATTCAATCAAAACAATTTGAGGGTGGGGCCACATATATCAAGTACAGAGCAGATGTCACCTTTGGGCAAAACCGTCGCAACCTAAGGGCACCAGCGTCAATCGCCGTACCTTCTTTGCACTCCAGCGCCACGCGGGACTCCAGGTTGTCCATTTGCATCTGCAGGCGCTTCAGCGTGAGGTCGTTCTCGCGCGACTTGCGCTTGTAGGCGATGAGGACGAGGATGACGATGATGAGGAGGAGCCCCCCGCCGGCGGCGATGCTGACGATGGCCGGTAGGGTGAGCAGGCTGTCGGACATGATGTGCACGGCGCCGGGAGACACGTGGAGGCCGCCCACCTGGACCTGTGGAGGAACAGCTGGGATCTCAGGGTGAGGGTGGACGTGTTTGCATCTTCTTCATGACGCCAGCGGAGCTCCTGCTTTGTTCGCCATGAGAAATGACATAAATCATCACATTTGCTTAAATATGTTATATATTGTTTGAAATTGTTCCATTTTTGAAAGCCAACGGTAAATTTGCAAATACTACTTTTATATATGAGTATATTTTTTGTCATCAAAATAGCCAAAACGTTGTGTTGCTGCTGGATGTTCACATCATCTGAGTGATACTGTCAGTTTGTTTTCTTTTCCAAAAGAGGAAGGTGTAAGACAAAAATGGAATGTGCAGCGAATGAGCCCACCTTCATTCTCGGCGCTTTGAAGGAACGCCTTCATACAAGAAGCATTTGGCTTGAAAGTAAGTTAGGAAGGCATTTTGCAAAAGAAAAACGAGACACCAGAACAGAGTCAGAACATGTCATGTTCGCATATTCTATTCGAAACACAATCCCACCATAGCGACAAGGCTGCAAAACATTATACATGTAAACATCTTTTTAGGCGGCAAATTATGATTTAAAAAAAATAAATGTACGTTTAGTGAATTGAATTACAAATAATATATAACATTTTTAAGCAAAGGCGATAAAGCATGTCAGGGACCCTTTAATTGCGTCATTAGAATAGAATTTTATTACATTCCATTGGAACTCTGATTGCTTTTGGGTTTTTTGTGACAGATGAAATTATAACACCTGATATTGGACGGCACCACCACTACACACCTTACACCTTCATCGTCATCATCACTTACCTTCAGCGACAGGCGGGCAGAGGTCGGGTGAGTATTCCAAATCGTAAGACAAATAAACGTATTATTGCACAAACACATGCGGCCTCAAACACTTCCGAAGGAAAACCTTCACGAACACGCACACACACACGCGCACGCACACACACACCGGGCTCTCCTCCCAAGCCCTTTCCCTCGGCTGAAAGAGCAATGGTGACAGCATGAATAATGCACTTTGAAGGTATAATGAAGATGAAATCCCCCCCCGACCCCCACGCAAGGACAGATGGTGAGTAAAAGTTTGACGGGTCCACACTGACCATGACTTTGTATTGTCCGGTGAGGTTGGGCGGCTCGCACAGCAGCTGGCTCTCGGACACGGTCACCGAGCAGGGGGTCTCTCCAATCAGCACCGTGTAGTTAAGCTTCACCCCCCCTGAGGCCGGGGGTAGCAGGTTTCTGCCCTGTGGGTACACCGGGAGGTGGGGTCGCAATTAGGAGGCGCGACGACCATCAAACACGCCGCAGAGTGGAAGTAAGATCTCAAAGGATGAAAATGGAACCCGAGCCGCCTGTCAATAAGATGAGAACGTGCGCGAGCAGCTGAGGTCGAAAAATGTGAAGGAAAATCAAATAATTCATTCTGGGGAGTGGACACAAGTAGATGGGTTCAAGGTAAGAACCCTGAGGGACTCCACTCTGGAGAATACTTGTTTTTGATTGTGACATTTTGTTCTTTGTATTAAAAATGGTATAAATCATCACATGGAAAGAAAACTCAAGGACACTAAGATGAGTAGGTGGTGGTGGTAACCAGCGGGTGGCGCTGTTTGAAGGGTGAAAAACCTTCCGTTCCATTTTCTTCCGCTTATCATATTTGCCCCAATTACTGTATATGACCAGATTTTTGGTTTATTAGCAATATTATTTCAATGTTTAAATACATTTTACATATGTAGCAATTTACACCATTTTCAGTTAATTATTTTTAATTCAATGAGTTGTATTCGTATTTTTATTAAAGCCAAATTCTAATGAAAATGGTCCAATGGAAAATTCTACTGCGTCATTGTTTTGCTTGCTCACTCAAAAGAAACTTTGATGAATACTCGTACGTACATTACCATGGCAACAGTGGAGTTTCAAAACCTCAGTCAGCGTGTTTTATTCCATGTGTTTCTACACGCCGGACCACTCGTGTGCACCAGTGGACTACCTTGAGAATGACGGGAGATCCTGGCTTTTGCTCCAGGACTCCGGTGGTGCTGAGAGGCTCAAAGTAAGGGTTGGGGTAGTAGAGCAGGTTGGTGTTGTTGTAGACCAGCAGCGCCTGCACGTTGTTGAAGATGAAGCCAAACTCGTCGGCATGCTTGACCGTGTCCGGCCCGGGGTGGTAGTCCTCCACCAGGGAGGGAGCCGAGCAGGTCATGCTGGTGGTGTTCAAGACTTTACACACCTGGAGGCACAACGGATGCAGATAAGCTGTACTGTTTAATGAAGTGCGGTACTGCACCTACTGGTTACTTGTTTGCCGCGTAGCAATACAAATATACTAATACTTCATCCGGTGATTCATCTGCTTGACATAAAGTCCATCCATCCATCCATTTTCCTCCGCTCATCCGGGTCCGGGTCGCGGGGGCAGCAGCTTCAGTAGGGAAGTCCAGACTTCCACCGGGAGGACACCGAGGCGTTCCCAGGCCAGCTGTGAGACATAGTCCCTCCAGCGTGTCCTAGGTCTTCCCGGGGGCCTTCTCCCGGCCGGGCGTGCCCGAAACACCTCACCGGGGAGGCGCCCGGGAGGCATCCGGACTAGATGCCCGAGCCACCTCAACTGGCTCCTCTCCATGTGAAGGAGCAGCGGCTCTACTCTGAGCTCCTCCCGGATGGCCGAGCTCCTAGCCCTAAATACATAAAGTTGACATAAAATTCCTACCCCTTCTGCAACGTTCCTCAGAATTTGGTAATATTTAACGCTTTGACAAAATTCTCCGGTATTCCTCATCATCCAGCGTTCAACAATCTTGGAAATTCTCAGCTTGGCATCATTCTCCGTTCCTCCAGTCAACACAACATTCTTCCCCTTTTTGCCCAACGTCCTGCACCCACCAACATCCAGCATCACGTCAGCATCATTCTCCAACGTTACCGAACAGTTCTCCAGCATGCATTACCAGTCCGCCACATTTCCTAAACCTCATCGGCGTTCGATATTCTTTACCGTCGCTCTTCCACATTGTCCAACGCGCTCCGGTTTTCAACGTTCTGCAGCAATTTCCGGCATTCACACATCCGTACTTTCCCGCAGAATTCCGCAAAATAGTCCAACATTCTTTGATTCAACAGGATCGTCTGTTAATATTCTCCTGGCGTCCACGTGTGTCAAGTACTTCAAACTTCTATAACGTTCTCCAGCTTTCAGTATTCTACAGCCCTCTGCATCGTTCATCCGCATGCACATTTCTTTCACATTCTCCAAAGGTATTAAATATGAATTAGCATTCTCCAACAAATCGCTCATAAAGATCGACCAACCTCCTGCAACATTCAATAGTCTTGGTTCCCCGCAAAGCATCTCAGCATCTCATTAAGGTTTGTTAACATGCTCTAACTTTTGTAGACCTTCTCCACAAATCTATGGAGAACTTTCTCCAACTATCACTATTCATCCACGTGCTTCCAACATCCCCCAAGCTGTCCATCCACCCATTTGATGGGCCACTTATCTTCGGTGGGGTCGCGAGGGTATGCTGGAGCCTATCCCAGCTGACTTTGGTACACCCTGGACTGGTCGCCAGTCAATCGCTGGGCAGACAAGCAAGCATTCACACCAATGGACAGTTAGAGCGGCCAATTAACCTGACATGCATGATTTTGGAACGTGGCTGCCATCCCACATCCCTTTTGCGTCCAGGTGTGGGAAAAAAAATCAGTCATGCTGGTTTCATTGGGCTGTGATCTTCAACTCTCATTGGACCGGTTCGCAGCCAAGTGTGAAGTGGCCGGGATGAGAATCGGCCTCTCCAAGTCCGAGTCCATGGTTCTTACTTGGAAAATGGTGGCGTGCCATATCTGGGTCGGGGATGAGTATTGTTCTCAAGTGAGGGAAGCCAGATTGGTGCAGCATCTGCAGTGATGCAGAATCTTCCGTTGTGGTGAAGAAGGAGCAAAGCCGAAAGGCAAAGCTCTCAATTTACCGGTCGACCTACCTTGCTACCCTCACCAATGGTCATGAGCTTTGGGTAGTGACTGAAAGGACAAGATCACAGCTGGGCTCTGCCTTAGGCATAAGATGAGAAGCACTGTCATCCTGGAGAGGATGGACTGCGGCTCGTTTGCATTGAGAGGACCCAGATGAAGTGGCTCTGGCACCTGGTCAGGGTTCGGGCAACTGGTAAAACGGACGTAGGGAAGACCCAGGACATGATGGAGAAACTACTTCTCTCATCTGGCTTGGAAACGCTTTGGGATCCGCCGAGAGGAGCCGGAAATAGTAGCCGGGGAGAGGGAAGTCTGGACTTCCCTGCTTAGGACGCTGGCCCCGCGACCCGACTTCGGATAAGCGAAAGAAAATGGATAGATACGAGTCGAGGTAGGAGGCACCAATCAGTTTACTCTCCCCTGAAAAACATGCAACAGGTCTTCAGCAGCAACCAAGTGTCTACAACAACCTCAACACCCGGAAAGGGGAGTAGAACCTGTCTCATCATTGCCACGTTTGGTGACCCTTGGCATGGGTAAAATGTCGCCTGACAACAGTGACAAAAACAAGGTTCTCCAACTTTCTCCAGCTTTCACGCTCTCCCAACGTTCCCCGAGCATCTCCAAACTCCAGCGTTCTCCGTTATTGTCCAGCAAACAGGGGCGAGGAGCGCCGCTACGGAACTGAACGACGAAGAGAAGGTGTTTTTACAGTCAGCAAGCAAAGAGCAAAACTAAACGAGGCAGCGGTTGGTCGCTTTTGTCTGCATCATCGCGTAATTTACACAAATCCGGAATAAAAGCACAATAGGAACGAGCATGCTTTCCCCACCAAGTAACAATTACCCAACAGATACCAGTTTAGGGAGTAAATAGCCGCCTCTGGCCTTAGTGTGAGATAAAAATGTTAAATCACAGCCTTGAGATGCGATCTGAGATGTGGGCATTGTCGATCTGGGTCAATCCCGACGTGCGGGACGACCGGGAAAGACGCAGGAAGCCCATTAGGCTCATATTTGGTCTTAGCACGCCTCGTCCTTTGCGGGGAAAATGATTTACAGCCGTCATTAAATCAATCTCCATCGCCGTGGACGCCTCCATTAACTGAAAAATAAACAGCCGCCGGCCACAAAAGCACGGAGGCGCTGGCTCCTCCGCCTCCTCCGCAGCTGGAGGCTGCGAGAGGGTTGAGCTATGGCTCTTTTATTACTTCTCTCCAGTTTGCCCAGATGAGAGAGCTGTCTCCCATCCATAGAGGGGGAGGGGGCTGGGGGATCGCGGAGAGAAGCCGGGGGAGGCAAGGATTGATTGCCGAGCAGCGAGTCCGCTCACAGAGGTTTTTTATCTGCTCTCATTCCCGGCCTGCTCGCTCTCTTTCTCTGGGGAAGAAACTTAATTAGAAGCAAATATCACCAGAGCTGCTGAATGCGAGCAAATACCACGCCTTCTACCTGTTGTGTGCGGGGCGAAGCGCCCGTCTGGGGAGATCGATGCCAGACGTGCTTTGTGTGCACAGGAGCTTCTCTTTTGCGCGGCAAAGCCGGGCTGTGAGCGAACTTGAAATGAGGCGACGACTGCGCTGCTTCATTGTTGTGCTCTTGTCGTCCCCCTCAAGCGACGGCATGCAAAGCCCCCGATGTGATGTTTTCTAGCGCCGTCGTCTTCGGCTAGAAACAGCAATTCCCTCAGAAATGACATCGGAATACGGTGAGAGGCTGTCGCTCGGCGGAAATGGCCGAGAAAGGAATTACTGTATTGTACTCTGTTACTGAACACAGGATGGCGGGCTTATGGAAAAATAAGACACGTGGTCTACGCTGCCTCACTCTTTATGACGGCGATGTTCAAACACCCCAGACCGTTTCCTCTGCATTTCAGCCTTCCTACAGTTACCGTGGGTGAGAGTGTCGGCAAGGACAAAGGCTGGAGGTGGCGCTTCCGTCCTGACTGAGTGAGAATAACAGCTTTGAACAAGGGAAGGTGGTGCTTGAAATCTTTGCTTAGAATGGTAACACTAGAATGGTCACCTTCAAGGAAACACGGGCAGTCCTCATGGCCTACCACGGGAAGGGCTTCCCGGGCAAGCATTGTAAGACTGTACCCAAGCCAAGCATTTATCAGACCATTAAGAGTTTAAAATGTTTGGGAAGCAGGCTCCAGGGCACCACCAGTGCAGCGCCTGCTCAGGAACGGTGGCCGTCAGGCGTGAGGCCAAGGATTTTGGAAGATCCTGAAGATTAGGGTAAAGCATTTTTTCTTAAGGATCCGCTTTCTGATTGTTGGATCCTTACACGGCTGCCCAAGAACACATCCACGACTAAAGAACAGTAGCAAAACCACCTTCGAAAGCAACTTCTCCCAACCATCCAAGAACATTTCGCTGATGAACTCTGATTTTTACCGAGGCAGAAGTCATGACTTAGTGGCTTGGAGAACAACATCTGACAAAAACATCTAAAAAGACTCAAGCAAAACCGCTGCTTGTGTCTTTCTCAAAACTTATGGCCAGGACTGTAGAAATCCGATGTTTCATTTGATCGGGTTCTCCTCTGTCCTGGACTGCCCTGGCATTTGACTTGAGACCCGTAAGGATCCTATCATTCATTTGTGCATTCGGATCCATCCCTTCAATATTTTCTCCATTGCTTCTTTCACTGCCTTAACAGTGGCGAGACAGCAATATCATCTAGTAGTATCTTGATATCATCCAGTAGTACCCTAATATCATTGCAAAGTGCAAAAGGGGTTTAGACCTGCTTATGAGTAGCGTGCAAGGCAACACTATCATCCTGTAGTACCTTTATATCCTTGAGTTCATTGCTCTGTTTGTCCTCCTTAGGGTGTTCGACCATCTCAGAGAAGCTCCTCTTGAGGCTGTTATCCTTTTTTCAGTCTTAGTTTGTCTTCCTTCCCCACTCCGTTTCAAGCCTATTCCTAAGTTTAAACTAAATAAACTGGGGTAGTTAGCTTGGAAGATTGCTATTCCTGAAGCAGCGGCCGTCTCATGTCACTTCAGGGATCTCACCGCATGCACATAAGCGGTGCGCAAGGTAATGTAAACAAAGTATTGTCGGCATTTACATTTATGTACATTATCATGTCTACTATGTTAGCTAATTTGAATATAAAGGTGACCATAGGGGTGTTATGTTATGTCTACAGGGCTTAAAAAATGTCAAAAATGGTTGGTTCCGGGACTAATAACAATCGATAAATGAGGGATTACTGTATGCTTATATTTGTGTCAGCACGGACGCTGGTTAAATTCATCATAGCATCTCGTAGTGACACTTCGACGCTACTCAGGAACTCAAGAGACCAGCCGGTTCCAATTCCATCCAGGTAGGGACTTGATCCTGCATCCATCAAAGCCATTTTCCAGTCCAGACAAAATACCATAATTTCCAGATTGTGAGTGATTTATGTAATCATGTAATTGAACCCTGCATCTTAAACAATGATGCGGCTACTTTATGGCTGAAAGAACCACAGTTCCCATGATGCTTAGTGTGCCATATCAAAAAGTAGCTTATGCTCAACATGTTACATTCAATTCCAATCCATTTTCTTCGGCCTATCCGGGTCCGGGACGCGGGGGCAGCAGTCTCGGTAAGGACGCCCAGACTTCCGGGTCCCACACCCTGATAAGGCCATGAGAACCAAAGATCCTAAGGCCCCCAAACTGCACCCTCTTGACGCCCAATTCTGTTTGTGAAAGTTATAAACAAAATTGGTGATAAACGGCAGCCTTGGCGAAGGTCAACGTTCACCGGACAATTGTTTACCTTTTACCAAGGTTTTCAATACGTTTATAAAATGTTTTTGAAATCTTATCCGGGGATCATGTTTTGATCTGACAAATCTTAGAAACGTTTAATCAAGTGTAGAATTACTGCCCTGCAATTGACTGGCAACCAGTCCAGGGTGTACCCCGCCTCTCGCCCAAAGCCAGCTGGGATAGGCTACAGCGTACCCGCGACTCTAAAGAGGATAAGCGGCATAGAAAATGAATGAATGAATTACTGCCACTTCTGCTTGGACTGCTTGGGAAGCAAAAGATACGGAACACCAATGGAAAAACAACATATCACGTCGCATCACCATGCTGTGGACACCGTGTGCAGGTAGATTGCAAGGTTTATATTTACACGGCTTTCTGTGTAAATATCCCATGCGGCTTATAAGCGTGCGGCCTATATGTGTAATTTTTTTTATCTTTAAATTTCTACACCATCTTCGCCCTCCAGCTACCATCTGTTCCTCTAATCTCTATCCCAACCCGACTGGTCGAGACTGACAGCCGCCTCACACAGCCCAGGTTCTGCTGGGGCCTCTTGCCTCTAGGGAATTTTCCCTTCCCGGCGTCACTAAAGGCTTCTCGGTCTTAAGTGGCTTAAATCCGATCCATACAATTTCTGGGAGAAAATCCACGTTTCTTTGAGTGTTTCTGGCAAACGTCGGCTTGTTAAAAATCCCACTGACTTGACCCACGGCCGCTGAACAAGGCGTGTTGGCTCGTGCGAATGGATGTTAGGTTTGGACCGGATGCCAGCGCAGCTTGGCAGGAAAACCACGTGGGAGTAACAACACAACACGCCTCTGGAGCTGCCAACCTGCTACCAGTGCTAGCCTTTGGTTGACCTCTGACTCTTAACCTCCGCCGTCCTACGCACATGAAGCTGCTTCTCTTTTCTCGTTGCTGGCCCGGCCAGAGACCTTTAGCGTGCTGTGGGATCACCGCGACACGGGGTGGTGTTCATACAATCAGCCAGAGGCACACTTTAGATCCAGTCAGCTGCCCCATTTGAGCACAATTTGTTTGCAGGGTCACAGAGCGAGAACATCACACCTGGTTTGATTTGGATCTGATCCATATTGCACTCGCAACC
This sequence comes from Oostethus manadensis, assembly GCA_024372805.1. Classification (NCBI taxonomy): domain Eukaryota; kingdom Metazoa; phylum Chordata; class Actinopteri; order Syngnathiformes; family Syngnathidae; genus Oostethus; species Oostethus manadensis. Next base: position 395,644 of record QODF01000292.1, read on the forward strand.
TCATTTAGACGATACGGACAAGGATAAAAGCCTAAAAGCCGCACAGCGCCGCGCCGCAAATGCATCCCCCGCTCAAACAAACACAGTACGCTGATGTTCTAAGCACCGCGCGGGGCTTTCCAAAGCCTGGTGATTGACAGCCATTGATAGTCCCACCCTCCAGCCCGAAAGCACGTTTGCTCATCAAATCCCTAGACGGCCCATTTATCCATCACGATCACGTGCTCCTCGCTTTGGATTCCAGCAGTGTGGAAATAAAGCAGCCCTAACTTTGGAGTTTGGTCTTCCGATCAGCCACATTATTTGAATGCACCTCTGCATGCGCTTTAAATTATTGCTATTCACCCGTTGGGGTGAAAGTCATGCGAGTTATACTCGTTGTTTACAACCAATCAGTCGGTGACAATAATGCTGCTTCGAGCAGTGCTGCCATTACAACACCGGTTCTGTTGCCGCTGTGTTGTGAGACGCTTACAAGCTCCAACTCGCACCTCACACTACAATCTACAAAAAGCAAACCAACACCAATAGATGGTGAACATTCAGTAGCTTCACCCAGCTCTGCATGCGCTTTAAAATGCTGAAACTGAGCTCTACGTGTGACCGATATTATAACAGCGGTTCTGTTTTTGATGTGCTGTGCAAAACGCTTAGAAACGACACCTACGCTTTCCTTTACACTTTTTCATGCACTCCATATCATTATTAACACAATGATAATATTTAATACATTATTAAGATAAGGGCATATGTCTAATATATTTCCAAATGTATTTCATATTTCAACTTTAAAAAAAATTTTTTTTTAAGTCCATTGCGGACAAACCCGCTGCGGTGACAAACGACAAACAGCCACTAAAAATGCAAACCGCTTTTTTTCAATTTGTAGCGGGGTAGGGAGGCTCGCCGACTCACGTATTGACTCATAGCAGCAAAAAAAAACCCCCCAAAATGTTCTGATCAGTCATTCTCACCCTGCGGGGAAAACAACACGAGGTGCTGAAACGGAGACGTGTGCGGTGCGTTCACGGCACAATAGAACATTAATGAGAGGGTGGAACGTGCCGAGCGTCTGTTGCGGTGACGGCGATCCCACCCTGAGCGACACAATAACGACCTCTCATCAGCTCGATGACGTCAGCTTTCAGTAGGCACGTCCTCGCTGTCGGAGTAAACACTCCGGCCTCATTTGTGATGTTCGGTCCCTGAGCGAGCGGGACTCTTGAGTTGGCGGTGTCAGAAGCGGGATGCACACATAGTGACATCTCCTTTTGTTTACCGCTCCAATGATATGACCTACTGGTCTGGGAACGTCTGTAACTAGATACCAGGAAAAAGTACGTTTGCTGCGGCTGACGTGCCATGCCGGGGAACAAAATCAAAAGCCGTGCACTAAATCCATTGCTCTTCGTGCTGTTAGCCATGTCTGGAAAAGCCAATCTAACCCAGGGTTCAGCAGAAACTCAGAAGTTAGCAGTCGTTTTGCCAGAATAAAGTCAAAATATTAGGAGAAAAAGTCATCATTTTACAAGAATCAGGTGAAAATGTACGAGAATATAATAATGAATAAAATAACAAAAGCAGCTGTGTGTAAAAACTAGCTGTATTTTTACACTAAGAAATCAAAAATAAAGTCAAAATATAAAGTAAAAGAAGGAAGTCAAAATATTCACAAAAAGTCCTATTCTAGGAGGAAAAAAAAACCTCCTAATATTAATAATATACCCTCCCAAAAACAAATAAATAAACAAAATAAAATTGTAATTTTAGTCAGGAAAAATTAGAAAAAAAATTAAATTATAGGAATAAAATCCAAATAATACAAGAAAAATAGAGTAAGAATATTTAAGAAGCAAGTAAAAAAAAACAGCGGAAGTGACGAAAAACAGCTGTAGTTTTACAAGAATAAAGTCAAAATACTAAGATAAAAAAGTTGTATTCTCATGAACACAAATAAACGTGTAATATTAAAACAGATAATATTATAATATTATGGATAGTATTATGAGGTAAAATAATGTCTTTTTAGTCGCAATGAGAGTTGAAATATTAAAATAAAATATATACAATATTATAAGAAAAACAAAAACAAAGTTATAAAGGAATTATGTTATGGGAGTAAAGTCAATAAATACAAGAAACAAATAGTCAGATTATTTAGGAAAAAAGTCAAAATACTTGGAAATGAAAACAAATAACAGCAAAAATTAAAAACAAATGCTGTAATTTTACGAGAACAGTCCAAATATTAACAGAAAAGTCATTCTAACAAAGAAAAAGTCACAGTTTTACGAGAATAAACTCCTAATATTAATTTTATTAAATGAGAAACCCCCGCCCAAAAGAACCAAATTTCTTTTGATTGATGATTTAAGAAAAAGTACAAAAAACAGCTGTAGTCACCACAATAAAGTCAAAATATTAAGAAAAAAAAAAGTCATATTCTCGTGAAGAAAAATCCCAATTTTAAACACAAATAAACACGTAATATTACGAGGAAAAATGATGTCATTTTAGTAGCATTGAGAGTTGAAATAGTACAGAAAAAAGTTATGAAATGATGGAAATAAATACAAAAAATACAAGAAAACAAAAGTAAGATTACTTAAGAAAAAAAGGCAAAATACTTGGAAATTTTAAAAGAAACATTTTAAAAAATGCTGCACTTGTACAAGATTAAAGTCAAAAAACAAACAAAAAAGTCACAAAAATGGCCGACGTCTGCGGACCACACTGCTCTTTGTTGCCCCCTCGTCTGTTGAATCCATTGCTCTTTGCTCGATGCGTTATGTCTGGCAAATCCACCAAACCCTCAAAAAGAGGCCCGCTTTGCACGCAGTAGTTATTCCGTCATGCGCGAGATGGCCGGCCGGATGGATTGCTCGTCGTGCAAACCCTTTGAAGTGTCAATATTCCTTTCGTAAAACGTTTAGGAAACATGGGAGGAATCTGTTTGTCGATATTTACTGGATTGAATCCTTCATTCAGCAGCGGCCGCCTGCTATCGATAGTCTGCCCGAGCCGTTGCTCTTTGAGCAATTAGTCGGGCCTCAAAAGCTCTACCGGTCAATATTCATTTGATAACGCGTCGAACGAGGGGGCCTGCTGTTGTACTTCTGCTGAATCCATTGCTCTTTGTGCAACTCGCCGTGGCTTTTTCATGTAAAAATGCCATCTCGGTTCCTTTCTGGTCCTTCCAGTTTTTCGTTGTTGACGTTCCGCCCGCTTGAAAAGTGTTCACCACCTTTGGTCGGGTAGAGCAGCCGTCAGTCACCCCTGGTCCGCGGTGTGCAGTCGGAAGCTTCCCGGCGTTCCCGCAGCGCCTCCTCCTTCAAATCCCATCCTCCTAATTAAAAAAACACGGCCCCCGGGACGGCGGCTCAGACGCAATTTGTAGCGATTCCCCAACGCCGGGATTGTGATTAAACGGGGTCTTTTTATGCTGACCACCGACTTCCTGCCGCACTTAATCTTCCATCGAAAGCCATTAGAGGCTCTCTTGACCCCCGTCACGCCCCCCCCTCCCGTGCACGCCCCCCCCGCTCCAATATCCGCCGCGCTGCAAGCTGCAGCTAAACGCGTTAGTCCCCAAGTTTGAATCAAAAACAGCAGACATGGCCTTGATAACCGCACTTACGTTGACGGACTCCTTGCCGGCGTACTTGACCCGGATCCTGGGCTCCTGAACCACGTCCAGGTTGGTGCCGGTCACTGTCAGGGGGGTGTGGCCACTGGGGAACGCCACAGGGAGACATTAGCGACGGGCGATGTGGACGCTCTCACGCCGATATGGCTATTCTCAGATGTCCATATCAATATTTGTACATGTTTGTGGGTAATGGTATCAGTACCGGTATCGGCAATATCAAGCTCTATTTGACTGATGCTAGGTCCAGTCCACTTACTACCATTTCCAACCGTATTCAGCCAGAGCCAAATATGCTAGCTATGCTAAGAAGTATCAACTTTTTATCCTTTTTCCCCCAAACATCTCAACTTTTTTCCCAAATAATCTTTGCCAATTTTCCTTTCATAATATTCGGACTTTTATTATGACTGTCCTGCTCCACTGAAAGACTGAGCAGATCATTTATTTTGTAATATCTTCTATCTTACCTTTCATTTTCCGTAGTTTTAAGTTGATTATGAGCCTTTTGGTGAGCTGCTGGAATTGTGAACGTTGCCTTGCAGATCAATAAAGTGTCTATCCACCTGATCCCCATAATACTTTGATTTGATCGCCCATAATACTGTACTTGGACTTTCCCCCCCACCCAATTTTCCAAAAATTAAATGTCATTTGGTTTTGTTTCTCATTACATTGGGGCTTTTACAAAAATATATATTCTTCAGTAATATTTCAAGTACATGCGACTGAAATGTTATTTAAAAATCATAATATGACATTTTTCTTGTTAAAAATGTGACTTTTCCCCGTCAAATTTTGACTTTGTGATCCTAAAATTTCAGCACTTATATCCATTTCTACTGTTCTGTTTTCCCACAATTTCAGATTTTTTCGGTTAATTTTCTTCTCGTAGTTATGACGTTATTCTCTTACATGTTTTTGCAACCTAATTTTCAAAAAATTGCAACTTTGTTTCTAGTTTGGTTTGACTCTCATATTAAAATTTAAAAACACATTTTCTTTAACACTTCAATGCTATGCTAGCAAAACGACTTTGAATTTTTCCTCATCGTATTATGCATTCATTCTGGTAAAATAAGGATTTTATCCACTTCTCCTGTTTTTTTTTTTTTACATTTTCCGACTATTTTGGCTTTTTTTTGTACATCTTCTCTCGTAATAATGACTTTATTCCCATTTTTTGACTCTATTCTTGTAACATTCTAACTTTTTCTCAACCTAATTGTCAAATAAACTACAATTTTAGCGGATATTTAGTTTGTTTCTCCTAATATTAGGACCTAAAACAAAAACGTCTTTTTCCTTTCATATTTCAACGTCGTGCTACTGAAATGAGGCCATTTTTCCCGTTATGCGATAATTCGTTATTGTCCTAAACTTTTGTCAAATCATATTTTGATTTTATTCTTGTAAGATTGCTGCTTTTTCGTTTTCTTGTTAAATTCGCCTGCGCTTTACCTGGCGATGCTCCAGTCGGGGTCAATGCGCACAACGGTGGGGTCGTCGATGTACTCGAAGGTGAGGCTCTCCCGGATTTGGGCGCGGTCCACGCTCACGCTGATCCGGACCGGGCCCACGCCCGACGGGGACGGCGCGGAGCAGCAGACTATTTCTGTCATGGTTCGACTGAGAGGACACAAAAATCGACGAAATGAGTCAAAATAACCAGTAATATTGCGTATCAATTTTTAGCTATAAAAATTGCAAAATTGTCTGACTTTTTGCACTCATATTGAAAAAACCTTCAGGCGGGGACGCCAATGAGTCAACAAGTCCAACAAGTCATTAGATTCTCGCAACTACAAAAATATAAACTGGAAAACTGGATTAGGCTCAAGTTATGATATTTTAGATTTTGTTTTTTCATTATTTACGACACTTTATCATAATAATATATTGTTATTATATTTACTATTTATTTTTCAGGTTTGTTTATTTTCTTTTATTATTATTCATTAGTTTTTATTCAATTAAATAAAAAAATAAATACACAAATTAATAAATTGGGAGCTGAAAGATTTACCCATATAGCTCCAAAAAACATTAAAAAAAGAGAATAATAAATAATAATAATAAATAAAATATGACACGCTACAGCAGTAAAACAAAACAAACAATATTTAAAACGTATGAAATATAATCAAATAAACCATTGAAAGTTACAAGTCACTGTGATTCTTGCAACAACTACAAAATAACAAAACAAACCCCCCCCAAAAAAAACGGATTATGCTCGCGTTAAAATATTTCCTAAATTCGGGAGCTGAAATTTTTACCCGGTTCTCCATAAAAAAAACCCCAAATGTATTGTATAATAATAATAATAAATATAATAATGTAAAAAATATACAACAATGTTACACTTGTATTAATATTTTATGATGTATTGAGTAAGGTGTACAACACATTGTGATATTTGATTACATGAATACAAATACTATCATATTTTAAACGCTACTATTAATAATATATTTGTAAAATAAAACTAAAAAGGCATGGCCGCAGACGACCACAATGTTCCCCACAGGGCATCCCACAATTGTTAGGACAATATGCTTTGTAGTAAAAATAAAATAAAATAAAGTTTTGAACCGCTTTCCCAGAGCTGTTTCCAAAGACTAGTAAGTATTTCGGCCTTGGACCGCAAGCCGATATTTATGAGGAGTTATACATGTATATACATACGGTACATAAGACCACAAGCGATGTCCTCAATCCACTTCTTTAGCATTCCTTGTCCTACCTGCTGCCAGCTCATTAGCGGTATCTACCTCGCATGACACACAATCCCAGTAATTATCCCGCTGCCTCATTAGAAACAAGCCTGGCTCTCAACCTTACCCTGTACGGCAGTCAAGACTCCGCGCAAACGGCTTAAAATAGACGGAAAAGTAGGAGGAGGGCATGTGGGAGCAACCAGACGAGGGAAGGAGGAGTGCGTGAAGAAGAAAGACAAGGTTTGAATTAACAAAAATATAAATATATATATATAGGGAGCGATGTCCACAGGATCTTCATGCTGCAGGCTATTAATAGCCGGTGCAGCTAATGCTACCAACAGCTAAGGTGAAACATCTGACTCTTGCAAATTATGAACGTCATAAGAACAAATCAAAACACAAGCGATCTGTTCCAGGATCAAACTGTTGCCATGGTGCACTCTTTCAAAAAAAATACTGCGCAAGCAATGCAAGTGTAAAAAGAAGTTAACCAAACAATACAACGTTGGTTGACGGAGACTGACCTGAAGAACTCGCACGTCTGGTTTCCAAACTGAACGCTAACGCTGCTGCCGGCGCCGAGGTTCTCTCCCATGATGGTGACCTTGGTTCCCCCGGACTCCGGGCCTCTGCTGGGCGACACACCAGTGATGGTGGGCGTCTTTAAAAAACCACAACAACTGGAGGTTAGCATGTGAATGGAAAATGACGGACAGACGGGAGGATGGTGTGGTGGTCATGTGCTGTACCACGAAGGAGTAGAGTTGATTGGATCGAGCTCTGAGTTCGGGTCGGCACTCCCCGACGCAGAGCTGAACCGGACCGGGTCGACTGTCTGCGGGGGCCGCGTCCATCTCGCACACAATCCTACAAAAGCAACAAAGTTTGAAATTTTGGTGTAGCGTGTGGAGCCGAGGCATATCATGGCGACTTTGGTAGTGATCGGGGGAACTGCCTACCAGGAGTTAGTTCAGGTAGGACCCTTGGTTTTGCCCACAATACCCCCTTCAAATTAAAACAGCCAACCAGCTGTTTGTTTTACAGCATCAGTTCTTTGGTGAGCTTCGCGCGTCCTGTCAGGACAATCACCTGCACCGCATTTCTTGTCTTCTGCTAATAGTGTACAACCCACCCTGGAACCTGGGGCGCTTCAAGTTTCCCCCACATGCTGCAAAAACACTTATTGTGGACCAACTGTCTAGTGTACTGGTTGAGTTTTGTGGTCCATCCATCTTCTCCCACTTCTTTAAGGTCATGACGCGGGGCAAGCAGGGAAGCCCAGGCTTTCTTTTACCTGGCTACTTCGTCCAGCTCTTCCTGGTGAATCCCAAGGTGTTTCCAGGCCAGTTCAGAGACATAGTCACTCCAATGTGTCCTGGGTCTTCCTTGAGGTCTCCTACCGGTTGGATTCGCCCTGACGACCATTCGAGGGTGGCATCCAAGAGCCATCCTGATCAGACGCCCGATCTGGTTCCTCTCAATGTGGAGGAGCAGTGATTCTACTCAGAGTTCCTTCTGGATTAGAGTGATTCTCACCTTATTGTCTAGGGAGAGCTCAGCCACCCTACGGAGAAAACTCATTTTGGCTGCTTGTACCCAAAATCTTGTCCTTTTGATCCCATCCCCAAAGTTCATGACCACAGGTGAGCGCAGGAACATAGACCAAGCGGTATATTCACCAGAACGGACAGATGTAATTGTCAACTTCGCGTTCCGTCCTTCACTAACCCGTGAACAAAACCATGAAGTACTTAAACTCCTCGAGCCAGAGATAGCACTCCACCCTTTTTTTGGGTGAGAACCATGGACTCAGACTTGGTTGTGCTGATTCTCATCCCAACTGCTTCACACTCGGTTGCAAACCAATCCAGTGACAGTTGAAGATCACGACCCAATGAAGCTAGCAGAACCACATCATCTGCAAAATGCGAAGACCCAATCCTGCACAAACCCAAGATCCCATCAACACCCTGGCATTGCTTAGACATTCTGTCCATGATACTAATGAACAGAATCGGTGACAAAGGGCAGCCCTGTCCGAGTCCAACCGTCACCAGAAAGGAATCTAACTTATTGATGGCATTGCGAACCTAACTCTGAAACTGATCATACATGGAGTGAACCGCCTGAATTAGGTAGTTTGGTACCCTGGACACATGCAGTACTCCCTGACAAGATTCCTCGGGGAACATAGTTGAATTCCTTCTCCGTGTCCACACAACACATGTAGACTGGTACGGCAAACTCCCATGCACCCTCAAGGTCCCTGACGAGAGTATGGTTGGTCCATAGTTCCACGACCAGGACCAAAACCACACTGCTCCTACTGAATCCGAGATTCAACTATCTGAGGATCCTTCGGTCGAGAACCCCTCAATAGACCTTACCGGGAAAGCTGAGGAGTTTTGTGGTGATCGGATAAAGTCCCTAGGAGGAGTATGTTTGGGTACAGCCCCTGGTTATGGCTAGAATCCAACAAAAATGGCACATTCAAACCAAAACGGACAACTACCCGTGTTTGTACAGAATAGGTTCTGGAATGATTTTTGTTGGTCCTGTATGAATCAACATGTGCCCATCCGAGTGTTAACATACGTTACGACTCCAGGGGGCGCTGTGTGACCGACTGTACTTACTGTTCAGCGATGATGTAGCCGTCCTGCACGGGAGCACACCTCACGCCCGCCACCTCCACATTTCCCACCACATCCGAGAAAGAAAGACCCAGGTTGGTGCCGTGGATGGTTACCCTTGTACCGCCTTCGGGGGGTCCAGCCATTGGGGTCACCTATGGGGGCGGAAGGAAGATGATGGTCAATGCTTGCGACGACTAGCATGCATTTTGCAACGACAAGAAGTCGCCAGGCATGCGGCGGAGTAGATGCAGAGGAAAAACAATCAATACGCTACTACTGGTCGTGCAAGCTGAATCCGAGAAAACCAACATTCGGTGTTCCCTCTCCCTCCCCTTTCCGTGTATATGCCCACTGGGGGATTTGCGGCTTCCCAGTGGGACACTGGCATTGTAATCTAGATTCTGTGGACATTAATTGCTCTGGATGTAAAAGTAAGTGTGTCACCGCACCGCCTAAAGGGCTTGAGTACGTATAAATCTTTCAGCACTGCTTGGGCATGCAGGGTATGGAGGGTTGGGCGGGTTGGGGGGGGGGGGTGTTAGAATAGCTAAATATATTCAAGTCAAGATATGGCAGCAGCTATTTGAGTAGACTTAGGAGAAAGTTACATAAGCAATATGCAGGCTGGAGAACAGATCATAGACACAGCAAAGACTCGCTTTGGTTGCCTGTGTTTTTATTTTTTATTTTTTATTGGACAAACAACACCGCACCACGCATGATATGCTGCTACGCCTCCAGACAAAGTCAAGGGTGGTGACGGATGAACTACTGTGTCCTTTGTTTGCTTTAGTGGAGGACAGGGTCCGGACATGTTGTTTTTCATGGGAGCGCTTTGACGACACGGGAATAGTTACAACTGTGCATGATATGCTGCTACGCCTCCGGAACGACAAAAGTAACGACGGAGAAACTACCGTGCCCTTCGGTTACTTTAGTTGAGGACAGGGTCTTCAGAAGTACCTCGATATAGCGCTGCTGGTATAGTCACAGCAGTGCATGATATGCTGCTACGCCTCCAGAACAGACAAGAAAAATGATGATGGAAAACTACTGTTTCCTTTGTGTCCTTCAGTTGAGGACAGGGTTTTCTGAGGTGCTTACATTATGTTTGTATTATCATAGGAGTACTTTGACCATGCTAGTATAGCCACAGCAGTGCATGATATGCTGCTACACCTCCAGAACAAACGAGAAAAAACACTGTCCTTTGTTTACTTTACTTGAGGACAGGATCTTTAGAAACATCTCAATGTTTGTTTCATCATAGAAGCGCGGGAATAGTTACAACTGTGTATGATACGCTGCTACGCCTACAGAACAATAAAAGAAACGACGGAAAAACTACCGTACCCTTCGGTTACTTTAGTTGAGGACAGGGTCTTCAGAAGTACCTCGATGTTTGTGTCATCACTGGAGCTCTGTGACAACACTGGAATAGCTACTATTGTGCATGATATGCTGCTGTACCTCTAGAAGAAAGAAAGAAAATGATGATGGAAAAACTACTGTTTCCTTTGTTTACTTTTTTTTTGCTGGTTTTTCAGAGGTACTTTAAATATGTTTGTATCATCATAGGAGTAATTTCAAAACTGTAGTCACAGCAGTGCATGATATGCTGCTACGCCTCCAGAATGATAAAATAAATGATGACAAAAAACCCTCCTGTGTCCTTTGTTTACTTTAGTTAAAGACAGGGTTTTCTGAAGTACTTCAACATGGTTTGTATTATCATGAGAGTGCTTTGACGACACTGGAATAGTTACGATCGTGCATGGTATGCTGCTACACCTACAGAAAGAAGAAAAGAAATGATGGAGGAAAAACTACTGTTCCTTTTGTTATTTTAGTTGAGGACAAAGTATTCAGATTAATCACAGCAGTGCATGATATGCTGCCATGTCTCCGGAGCAAACAAAATAAATCATGGGGGAAAAACTGCGGTGTCCTTTGTTGTTGAGGGCAGGATCTTCAGAAGTACTTTGACGATGCTTGTTTTATCATAAGAACAGGGTACTGTGATGATGCTGGAATAGTTACAACCATGCATGGCATGCTGCAATGTCTCCAGAACAATAAAATAAATAAATTCTGATGGAAAATCAACTGGTTCTTTGATTACGTTTAGTTGAGGACAAAGTCTCAGAAGTCAAAGTTTGTTTTATCATAATAATAGGGCACTTTGATGCTGCTGCAATGACGCTGGAATAGTTACAACCATGCATGGCATGCTGCAATGTCTCCAGAACAATAAAATAAATAAATTCTGATGGAAAATCAACTGGTTCTTTGATTACGTTTAGTTGAGGACAAAGTCTCAGAAGTCAAAGTTTGTTTTATCATAATAATAGGGCACTTTGATGCTGCTGCAATGACGCTGGAATAGTTACAACCATGCATGATATGCTGCTATGCCTCCAAAACGACCGAGTGACGACATAAAAACTGCTTCGTTTAGTTTAGTATGTTTTAGTCGGGAGTATTTTGCTGTTGTTTGGTTGAGGTGTAAACTGAGGGTGCTAGATTAGTCACAGCCGTGCAAGATATGCCGCTGTGTCTCATGAGCAAACAGAATAAATGATGGCAGAAAAACTGCTGTGTCCTTTGTTTACTTTCGTTGAGGAAAGGGTCTTTGACGGTGCTTGTTTTATCATAAGAACAGGGTACTTTGATGATGCTGGAATAGTCACAACCAAGTATGGTATGCTGCTGTGCCTCCAAAATGACCAAATGAAGTGACGACGTAAAAACCGCTGTCCTTCATTTAGTTGAGGACAGCGTCTTTGGGAGTACTTTGCTGTTGTGCGCTCTAGAGGGTGCTAGATTAGTCACAGCAGTGCATGATATGCTGACCTGCATGTTATTTTTTTTAAATATTTTTTTTGTGAATTTCTCAGATTACCCAGCCCTAGATGGGATGGAGGCAATATGGATGGAGGCAAATATTGCAAGAAAAAAACCCAAAAATGAAATTTTCATGAGAAAAGTTGCAATAATACGAGATAATGGTCTTGACATTGTAAGAATAAAAGCACATTTTTTTAAAGACAATTCTTAAAAATTGGAAAAATTAAGTCATGCTTTTAAAATTAATTTGTAAAAAAACTGAAACAAGAGCTGAGAAAGTAGGAAAATAAAGTGGGATTTTTTTCCCAAGAAAAATATAAAAACACTGCAGAAAAAAAAAAAAATCTTTTGAGGCTGAAACTTTTTCTTGAAAAAAAGAATAAAATCACATTTATTTTAGGAAAAGTCTTAAAAATTGTCAAATTAAAAATGATTTTTAAGAAAAGATATTAGTGTAAAAATTGCAACAAAATCTACAAAGCTAGGAGAATGAAGTGTCCCCCCCCCAAAAAAAAAAATGATAATAATGCAAGAAAAAAATCATATTTGTATTTTAATGAAGTGGTATTTTTTCCCCAAAGAAAAACATAATAATATTGAAATTTTCCAAAGCAAAAATGCATGTGCAGCTGAGAGGGTAAAGTTTTCATGATAAAGAGCAAGAAAAAAAAGAAACATGTGACAACAGCATCTTTGTGGAGGCAGCGCCTGCCGCCCTCCCCTTCCCCGTCACTAGCGTGTACTCTAAACAACGTTCCGTCTTTCCTGTGCTCCTCGTTTGCGTTCGGCTCCAAACTCCGAGACTCGTCACCAGTTCTTCTCCCGCCTCCACGCGCCCGTCAGACTCCATCTGATGTCGTTCCCTCCGCGTCTCCTCGATATGAACGGGAGACGGCGCGGCGCTTAATGGAAACATTCATTATTCAGGAGGTGGGCGCCTCCGCTAATGTGCAGATTAGCTCATGCGAGGACTGGAATCCCAGCCGGACGAGAGGAGGCGGGGACTTGCCAGCAGAGACGTGAAGGTGCGTCTGATGTAGTTTTGCTGTCAAGCCATTCAAAAGCCCATTGAATTTTTTGCTGTTTCTGCAAAACATTTCCTCAGCTTTGCCAGGACGACAAACTTTTCACTAAATCCTTCACTAAAGACGTTTACTGTGTACCCTGGAATAGTCACATCAGTGCATGATATGCTGCGCCGCCTCCAGCATGAACGCAACTGCCTGATTGTAACAAATACCCAAGCTTCAATAACGTGTGGAAAAATATATGAAGAATAAAAATCCAAATCAATAAAACAAAAATGAACCGATAAAGGATATAAAATTGCAAAAACAAACTGTTTTTTATTAAATATTTAAAAAAACGCAAATTATTTTTAAAGGAAAAAATATGAGAAAAAAAATCATAACGCAAGAGTGAAATCATATTTTTTTTAGATAAAAATCTTAAAAATTGCAAAAATAAAGTCTTATATTTTTAAACAATCAGATGTAAAAATTGCAACAAGAGAAGACCAGCTGGGAGGATTTTTTTCAAGGAAAAAAAATAACATTGCCAAAAAATATATATTTATATATATACTGTTATATATATACAGTATATACTTTCGACTTATCCCTTCAGGGGTCACCACAGCAAATCAATTGCTTCCATCTAACCCTGTCTTCTCTTGCGCCAACTACCTTCATGTCATCTTTCACTGCATCCATAAACCTCCTCTTTGGTCTTCCTCTAGGTCTCCTGCCTGGCAATTCAAAACTCACCATCCTTCTACCAACATATTCACTATCTCTCCTCTGGACATGTCCCAACCATCTCAGTCTGGCCTCTCTGACTTTACCTCCAAAACCTCTAACATGTGCTGTCCCTCTGATGTGCTCATTCCTGATCCTGTCCATCCTGGTCACACCCAAAGAGAACCTCAGCATCTTCATCTCTGCTACCTCCAGCTCTGCCTCCTGTCTTTTCCTCAGCGGCACTGTCTCTAAACCAAACAACATCGCTGGTCTCACCACAGTTTTGTACACCTTTCCTTTCATTTTAGCTGAAACTCTTCTATCACACATCACACCCGACACTTTTCTCCACCCATTCCAGCCTGCCTGCACACGCTTCTTCACCTCTTTTCCACACTCTCCATTGCTCTGGACTGTTGACCCTAAGTACTTAAAATCCTCCACCTTCTTTATCTCTTCTCCCTGTAACCTCACTCTTCCACTTGGGTCCCTCTCATTTACACACATGTACTCCGTCTTGCTGCGGCTGACCTTCATTCCTCTCCTTTCCAGGGCAAACCTCCACCCCTCAAGCTTCTCCTCCACCTGTTCCCTGCTCTCACTACATATCACAATGTCATCTGCAAACATCATAGTCCATGGAGATTCCTGTCTAACCTCGTCCGTCAGCCTGTCCATCACCATAGCAAACAAGAAGGGGCTCAGAGCTGATCCCTGATGGAGTCCCACCTTCACTCGGAACTCCTCTGTCACACCTGCAGCACACCTCACTACCGTCTTACAGTCCTCGTACATGTCCTGCACCGCTCTAACATACTTCTCTGCCACTCCAGACTTCCTCATACAATACCACAGTTCCTCTCTGGGCACCCTGTCATAAGCTTTCTCCAGATCTACAAAAACACAATGCAGCTCCCTCTGACCTTCCCTGTACTTCTCAATCAACATCCTCAAAGCAAATACTGCATCTGTTGTACTCTTTTTTGGCATAAAACCGTACTGCTGCTCACAAATGCTCACGTTTGCCCTTAGTCTAGCTTCAACTACTCTTTCCCATAACTTCATTGTATGGCTCATCAGCTTTATTCCTCTGTAGTTGCCACAACTCTGCACATCTCCCTTGTTCTTAAAAATGGGCACCAGCACACTTCTCCTCCATTCCTCAGGCATCTTCTCATTATCTAAGATCTTGTTAAACAACCCGGTCAGGAACTCTACTGCCACCTCTCCTAGACACTTCCATACCTCCACAGGTATATCATCAGGACCGAGTGCCTTTCCATTCTTCATCCTCTTCAATGCCCTCCTCACTTCTTCCTTACTAATCTTTGCTACTTCCTGGTCCACAACAGTCACCTCTTCTACTCTTTGTTCTCTTTCATTTTCCTCATTCATCAACTCTTCAAAGTACTCTTTCCATCTTCCCATGACACTACTGGCACCTGTCAATACCCTTCCATCCTTATCCTTCATCACCCTAACCTGCTGCACGTCCTTCCCATCTCTGTCCCTCTGCCTTGCCAACCTATATAGATCTTTCTCTCCCTCCTTGCTGTCCAACCTAGCATACAAGTCATCATAAGCCCCTTCTTTGGCCTTTACCACCTTTACTTTCTCTACTCTCTTCAGTCCTCTCAGTGTCACACTTCTTCTTAGCTAACCTCTTACTCCGTATACACTCCTGCACCTCCACCATTCCACCACCACCTTATCTACTTTCCTTCCAGATAACACACCAAGTACTCTCCTACCTGTCTCCCTGATCACAGTAGCTGTAGTTGTCCAGTCATCTGGAAGGATATATATACTCTATATATATAAACAAAAGACATATTAATATTTACTATATATATATAATATATATATACATATTTAGATACACAGTATATAAAAAACACACATATATTAAAATTTAAATATATGAAAAATATACATTATATATATTATTTTTTTCTGTATATATTCTAAATATATATATAGTAAAATATTGCAACAACAACAAACTAAAAATTACTATATATAAATAAAAATAAATATAAATATTTTGATTGTTTGTTGCAATATTATTACTATATATATATATGTATATATATATATGTATGTATGTATGTATGTAGACAGAAAGAGAGAGCGAGAGATAAGTCAGAAAAAAATTTCAATAATGAGTGGAAAAAAAATTTTCACGTTTAAAGTTCAAAAAGTCTACAAAAAACCCTGCAGAAATGAAAAATAATTTTCAAGAAAAATATTGCATTAATATGAGAAAACAGTAATAACGATTACAATTACATCAAAATAATTACAATTGCAAGAACAAAGTCATATAAAAAAAATACATACAAGAATTGCAACATAAGACAGTGATTAAGTGGTATTTTTCAAAGAAAAAGTAACAATATTGCAAAATGTAAATATATACAGTATATATATAATATTTACATTATATATATATACTGTATATGTTTTTTTCCTGAGGAAAACATGCCTAAAGTTGAATTAATTTTTGATGACACAGTAAAGTCGAAACGAAAAACGTTGTAGTATTGCACAGAAACACCAGTGCATGATATGCTGCTGTGTTTGATAGGACATGAATGAATATTGTCATTTGTCCACCCACCGCGGCAAAATAATAACAGAATAATAAATCATATTCCCGAGTACAAGTAAGGAAAGTACACCACTGACCTCGGTGATGCGCGGGTTGGTGCACTTGACGTTCTTGCTGGACAGGTTGAGCCAGCGCGTGGTGTACGGGTTCATGGGGGGGCAGTGGCGCCGCAGGGTGCACTTCCCCTCGCCGCTGCACCAGCCGCACTGGAACTTCCTGTCGGCCTTCAGGCACACGCCGCAGCTGTCCCGTTGTGCCGCGCATTTATATAAGTGCACTGGAAACACAGCGGGGGGGGCGTTACTCGCGTCGCACACAAAAAAATATATTAAAAACTGCAAGGCTAAAAAACTGTTGCAAAAGCTGGGAGAAGAAAGCGTTTTTTTTAAACGAAAATATAGCAGAAAACTAAAACATTCGGATTAGTCATAATATTACAAGGATAAAATGCACTGTTTTGGAAATAACAAGTTGTAAAAATTGATTGAGAGAGTAAACATTTTTTTTATTGGATGTAAAAACTGCAACAAAAGCAGAGAAGCTGGCAGAATCAAGTGGTAATTTTGGCCCAAGAAAAAATATTGCAGAAAAAAATAAAATGTCCTTTTTTAAAGCAAAAATGCACGCTGAGAGGATAAAGTTGAACATTTCCAACCCCAAAAAGTTGCAATAATTCTAGAAAATAGTCATAATATTGTAAAAATAAAATCATATTTTTTAATATAAAAATCTTAAAAATAAAATCATTTTTTGTATTTAAAAGTTGTAAAAAGTCACAATAAAATAAAGTCATTTTTTAAAAATACATTTAAAAATTGCAACCAGTAACAATCCACTGGGAGAACAAAGTGTTTTTTTTCCCCCAAGAAAGAAAACACATAATGTTATAATATATATATTATACGAATATAATATTTATATATAATGATAAAATATTAAGTAATTTTAAATAATAATAATAATTGAACAAGAAACAAACACCATTTATTTAAATATATGTTTTATAGATTCATTTATATCTGTTTACTTTTTCTTGAAAAAAATACTTACAATAATTTATTTAAAAATATGACGTTACTATTGCAACTTGTAAGATTTTCATCTAAAAAAGGATTTCACTATTGCAGTGTTTGATTATTTTGGGAGAATACAGCGTCTTTTTCCCAAGAAAAAAAAGTAAAAATAAAGACTTAAGGAAAATGCAGAAAGCTGAAAACTAAAAATCCGGATTTTCAAACATGTCAAAACTCCCGGAGAACAGCACTTTTAAGACCAGAAGCTGGCAAAATAGTCATAATATTGCCAGAACAAAATCCGATTTTTTAGACAAAAAAGCTCAAAGGTTTCAAAGGAATGAAGATAAACGAACACTGAAGGTGTTCTGGTGGGACGCTTTAAATCCGAGCTCACCCTGAATGTTCTCCGGGTTGTCAATGATGAAGTTGCCGTTCCAGACCACGGAGAAATCCACGGGCAGCTCGCTGATCTTCATGCCCTCGTACAAATACTGGGAAACGGGA
Source organism: Oostethus manadensis (assembly GCA_024372805.1). NCBI lineage: Eukaryota > Metazoa > Chordata > Actinopteri > Syngnathiformes > Syngnathidae > Oostethus > Oostethus manadensis. Next base: position 413,366 of record QODF01000292.1, read on the forward strand.
AAAGCGGTGGAAATGTTAGCCCGCACTCGCCCGCTTTGCCCTTCCTTCCCGGTTGGTGGAAATAAGAGAGCGGGAAAATGCGTGTGGATCGGATCCTGCTGGGAATGTAAGATGACGGCGGCGCGTGAACGCCGCAGAACTCTTCACACCGGAGCAACGTGGTTTTGTTTACTAGAGTGGACGCCCTGGCTGATCACCAAAAATGCCTTTCAAAGCAACACTCCTGTCATATAGATGATCTTTGACCGCCCTGTACCGTACAAAAGCAAAGTCAACAAAGGCGAGCGAGCGTCCTACCGAGCTGTTCTGGCACTGAACGCTGGAACTGTTGAAGCGCAGGGCGGTGACCCGGTGGCTGACCCCCTGGATGTGAAGGATGCACTCGTAGCCCCGCTGGCCCGACTGCGGCTGTGGCAGGTTCTTGGCTTTCAGCGTGATGGGCTTCACCTCCCCCGCCGGGATCAGGATCTCCTCGGAGCGCACCAGCTGGGGACAGTCCTGCGGGACGGAGACAAAAAGGGCGTCGGTGCCAACCGGACTCGCGTTGATGGATCGGGTCGCTGGCATGCTGTTACACATGTTAGGGGTGTAGTAAAAGTCTCTGACCGTGTCTGACAAAAACAGCATTGTTTTTGTCTGGTAGCGGCCTAGTGGCTAGCACAAGTGACAAAAACAGCGTTGTTTTTGTCTGCTAGCAGCCTGGAGGTTAGCACAGGTGATAGAAACAGCATCGGGGTTTTTTTGGTAGCATGGTAGCGGCCTAGTGGTTAGCACGTACAATGAAAAAAGCATTGTTTTTGTTTGGTAGCATGGTAGTGGCCTAGTGGTTAGCAGGAGTCATGAAAACATGATTGTTTTTGCCTGGTAGCGACCTAGCAGTTAGCACCAATGACTGGTAGAATGGAAGCAACCTAGTGTTTAGCACAAGTGACAAAAAATAGCATTGTTTTTGTCACTTGTGCTAACCACTAAAAACTAAGGCTAGGGTTAGAGTTAGAGTTAAGGCTAGGATTAGAGCTAAAACTAAGGTAATGCTAGAATTATATCTAAGACTAAGATTAGGGTAGAGTTAGAGCTAAGGTTAGGGTTACAGCTAGGGAAAGAGTTAGGGCTCGGATTAGAGCTACAGGTAGATTTAGGGCTTGGGCTAGGGTTAGAACTAATGCTAGGGTTAAAGTTAATTCTAAGTTTAGAACCAATGCTAGGATTAGAGTTAAGACTAGGGTTAGGGTTAGCGTTAGAGCTAAGGCTATGGTTAGAGTTAAGATTAGGGTGAGAGTAAGAGCTAGGTTTAGAGCTGGGGCTAGGTTTAGGGCTCGGGTTAAAGATAAGGCTAGGGTTAGAGCTAAGATTAGGGTTAGAGTTAGAGCTAGGATTAGAGCTAAAACTAGGGTTAGGGTTAGCGTTAGAGCTAAGGCTAGGGTTAGAGTTAAGATTAGGGTTAGAGTTAGAGCTAGGATTAGAGCTAAAACTAGGGTTAGGGTTAGCGTTAGAGGTAAGGCTAGGGTTAAAGTTAAGATTAGGGTTAGAGCTAGGATTAGAGTTAGGGCTAGGTTTAGGGCTCGGGTTAAAGATAAGGCTAGGGTTAGAGCTAAAACTAGGGTTAGAGTTAAGATTAGGGTTAGAGTTAGAGCTAGGAATAGAGCTAAAACTAGGGTTAGGGTTAGAGCTAAGGCTAGGGTTAGAGTTAATATTAGGGTTAGAGTTAGAGCTAGGATTAGAGCAAGGGCTAGGTTTAGGGCTCGGGTTAAAGCTAAGGCTAGGGTTAGCGCTAAGACTAGAGTTAGGTTAGCGTTAAGGCTAAGGGTAGAGCTAAGTTTAGGATTAGAGTTAGGGCGAGGGCGAGGGCTAGGGTTGGAATTGGAGTTTTTCTTAGGGTTTGGGTGGAAGTTAGGAACGGGGTATTTGTTAGGGTAAGGATAGAGGTTGGGGTAAGGTATAGGCTTAGGGTCTAAATCAGCGGGTCCCAATGATTTTCTGTCACGTCCCAGTAAAGTCCCCCCATATTGTTCGGTACCGTACAGACCGAACTCGAAAGTGAAACCAGGAAAATGCGACAAAAAGGGGAGCTGCGAAGTAAACGAGCGCATTTCAAGAGTCAGACTACATGTTGAGTACAAAGAACGTGTACACGTTGGCAGGTCTGCGCTAAGACTGAAAAGTGCGTTTGGTCTGCCAACCTCTGAGGCGTTGACTCTTCCCTCCTGGAAGGAGCAGCTGGAGGGGTCGTGGGTGCACAAGTTGCGGTATTTGCACCAGTGGCAGCGGAAGGCGCTGTTGACGCAGGACAGACACCCACACACACACACACACACACACACACACACACACACACACACGCAAAAAGAGAAGGAGGGGTGAGGGTGGCACAGAACTGGCCGCGACATCACACAGGAAACGATCCCAAGTGGACCCCTGCTGCTGTTGTGTCCTGGTTCTTGGCTGCAGACCCGCCAGCTTCCGGGCCAAGTCCTCCCCGCTTGGATCTTCACGCTGTTTTAAATTTCAACAAATATCGGGTGTCCCGCGGAGGGCGTCATAGTTTTGGCAGCGCCGGCGTGACGAAGAACAGTAGACGAGTAATGAGAACAAATACGACACACGCACAGCTTGATCCTGCAATTACCATTAGAACTGCATTGTGGGTAACAAGCTGTTCTGTGTGTGCGTGTGTGTGTGTGTGTGTGTGTGTGTGTGTGTGTGGCGAGGCTGTAAAAGAGTGTAACATCAGAGTTAACGAGTGGCTAAATACCCCCTTGTCCCTCACGAGACCCAATGACAAGAAATAAAACAATTAAAATAAACATGGACGCTGTCAGGACGTCCATGTCAGAATTCTAAAAATATCATTTAACTGGAAAACTACAAAAGAAAGGAAATCAGGAGGAAAAAAAACGTTATTTCAAAAAATAAGCATATAAAAACAAACAAAACAACAACTCAAGTGGGAACTGGGAAAAGTTGTGTTAAGAGAATCCAAATATGTTATGTTATGAGAGGTCCAAATATGGCAATAAATTCATAATTACAAGAAGGAAGCTGATAGAGTTGGAAAAATAACCAGAAATATATATATTTTATATATTCAGAGAAAAAAAATGTGTATTTTAATAATGAAAAAAAAAACCTCATTTACAAGGAAAGCTGTGATTTTTGTAGCATAAAGCTGAAATATTAGGGAAAAATATTTAAATATAATTAAAATATGTGAAAAATGTCCATATGATATTTTAGAAATATTATTTGGTATATATATATGTATATAATATTATGAGAAATTGTTGGAAAAAGATTTTGCCAAAAAGTTTTGTAACAAAGTCTTTTATAAATATTACGAGAATACAAAAAAATTGATACCAATAATAGGCATTTTTCCCAATATGACAAAGCAGACATGAAATATAATATATCATATAGCATATCTACTGTACATGTGCTGCATTACAATTACGCCGCCCTCACTGGAAAAAGCTCGGACACCCCTGATATACTTTATATTAATATAATATCTTTTTAAAATATATATATTTTAAATATTTTACTTAACAAATACAAATAATCATCATAATCTTTAGTGGTGTTTTTAATGTAACTGTTATTACTCTTTGTCTTTTTGTTTTGCTTTCTGTAAGCGGTGGGCCTGAAATAATAAAGAAAACAAATGAATGAATGAATGATATGAAACGTGTCAGGTGTGACAGAAGAGCTAAAATGAAAGGAAAGGTGTACAAAACTGTGGTGAGAGCAGCCATGTTGTTTGGTGTAGAGGAAAAGACAGGAGGCAGAGCTGGAGGTAGCAGAGATGAGGATGCTGAGGTTCTCTTTGGGTGTGACCAGGATAGACAGGATCAGGAATGAGCACATCAGAGGGACAGCACATGTTAGAGGTTTTGGAGATAAAGACTGAGAAGGTTGGGAGTTGTCCGGAGGAGAGATAGTGAATATGTTGGTAGAAGGATGCTGAGTTTTGAACCGCCAGGCAGGAGGCCTAGAGGAAGAGCAAAGAGGAGGTTTGAAGGGATAAACCCAAAGGAAAGAAGAAGAAGAAGATATGAATGAAAATATGTGGGTAGCGTATTATTTATTTATATTTCATTTCGTAGGGAAAAAATAAATACATGTAAAAAAAAAAAAAAAAAAGCAGGCTTCGCTACACATCTTCATAAAAACGTTAAAGCCCTGAACCTTTTTCAGGATGATTTTATTTTGAATAAATGCAATTAATGTAATTTAATGCAATGTCTAAGCCCACACTTCCCACCCTCGGGCTTTGCTGCGCGTCTTAAAACCGATCCCAGCGGCGTGCGAGGCGGGAGCTGTACGTTTCATCGCCGAACATGCTAACCTAACGTTAGCGCAGCTCTGTAGCGGTATGCGACTTTTACTATCAACATGGCGTATTCAAAATAAAAAAAAAAAAGGCGGTGGCGTGCGCACGCATCGCTTACGCTCCTGCCGCTCCGCTCTCTCCCGCCGTGTGAAATATTCATGGGTGCAAAAAGCGAGGGGGGGGGGGGATCCGCGGCTAAACAAGAAGGCCGACTGAGCCCCCGCCCGCCCCCGGGCCGACACAATGTGCGCGAGTTGGCATGGGATGGTGCGGGGGGGGGCGGCGCGTGGCCCTTTTCCCGCGGCGTGTCAGCGTCGATGAAGGGAGATGACGGTAATTGCCTTTTCGGCGCGGCGCGCGAAGCTACAGGGCGTGTACGCCGCGTGTGATCTGCCTTTGATTACGCACGAGAGACGAGGCGACGTGACCACGGATGGGTGTGCATGCGCTCGCATGGCCGCGCTCGGTTTAGTGATATGTTCGATTTCTGCTTTCGGCGCAGCAGTCGAGCCGTGCGACGCAACTCCCGCAGAATACACTCTAGATGTGTGACTCCTTTTGATGCACATTCAGTGGGAAATCTGGACCGCCGCGAGAAGAAATGCGTGTAAAAAAAAGGCACACGTGGCAACAAGAGGATTTTTTTTATAAGAAAAACGTAATTCGATTTTTAAGAGTTTTAAAAGAGTTTGCAACCAAAAAAAAATCACTTTTTTTTTTTGTTTTGGAAGAAAAATGTAAAAATGCTGGAAAAAAAATCTTATTTTTCAGAGGCAAAAATTTCAGTCATATTTTAGTCATAATCAGTCATAGTCGAATTGCTACAAAAGACGAGAAAATGGGAGAATGAAGTGGTACTTTTTTCCCCCACAAGAAATGCGTATTACATTGCCCAAACATAATCAAATCGTATTTTTCTAAGGCAAAAGTGCACACAATTGATTGAAGAAAATCACAATTTTAACACGTAAAGGTCAAAATTTGCACGTAACAATTAGAGCTCAGAAGACGACCGTTGAAGTCTGAAAAAAAACAACACGAAAAAAAAGTTTTAATATTGCAAAAATACCGCTGTACTTTTCAAGATAAATATAAAAAAAAAAAATCATATTTTTAATATTAATGCGCGCAATTTTTTTTAACAAGAGACAAGAAAATGGGAGAATTAAGTGGTATTTTTTTCCCCCACAAGAAAAACGTTGCCGGAAAAAATTAAATCTTATTTGTCCGAGGCAAAAGTGCACACAATTGAATGAATAAAATCACAATTTCAAAAATTAAATGTAAAAATGTGTACGTAACAATTAAAAACCAGCAGACAAAAGTTAAAGTTTCAAATATACGAAAAAATAGCATTAATATTGCAAAAATAAAACCTTATTTTTCGAGATAAAAAGTCTTAAAAACCGCAAGAATAAAATCTTTTTTTTAATATAAATTAATGCAAAAATTGTAACAAGGAACATGAAAACGGGAGAATGAAGTGGTATTTTCCCCCAAGAAAAACATATGAATGTTGCCCAAAAAAATACAATTGTATTTTTCTTAGGCAAAAGTGCACACAATTGAATGAATAAAATCGCAATTTTAACACGTAAATGTCTTTTTTTTCCCATAGGGGCAGAAATGTAACAATTAGACAGCAGCAGATGAGGAAGTGAAGTCAAAAAAAATGTTTCAATAATACCAAAAAACAAAATCATTTTTTTCAAGATAGAAAAATGCAAGCGTGAAGTCATGTTTTCAAAATAAATGGATGTCAAAATTGCAAAATAACACAAGAAGATGAGAGAGTAAAGTTTTTTTGGGGCAAGAAAAATGAAATAATATTGCATTGAAAAAAGGAAATCATAATAATGCAAAAAATATATAGCAAGAATAAAATCCTATTTTTTGAAACATACACTAAAATCATATTTAAAAATAAATGAATGTAAAAATTGTCATGAGACAGAAAGATGGGAGAATAAAAATGTCAATAACGCAAAAAATACTCATAATACTGCAAAAATAAAATCCTATTTTTCAAGATAAAAAGGCTTAAAAATCGCAAGAATAAAATTATATTTTTAATATAAATTAATGTAAAAAAAATGATTGCAATGTAATGTAAAAAAGACAGATTTTTTCTTTTGAAGGTAAAAACCTGCGCTAGTACAAGAAAATGGTCTTAATATTACGAGAATGAAATGCATTTTTTGGGGAGAAGAAGTCTTGCTAGAGTAAATTCACATGAAAAAAAATGAATGTAAAAAACGCTAGAAGAGAGCATAAAAGAAAGTGCGGAAAAGCAGGAAGAGGGCGGGATGGACGCAGGCTGTGTTGGTGCGGACGTAAGACAAAAGGCACTCACAGTTGGTGGACGCTGCAGTTGTAAAACTTGACCTCGGTGCTGATGAGCATCTGACCCGTCTCCTTGGAATTGAGCCGCAGCTCCACGCCCGACCAATCTGAAGGAGAGGAGACCCGGGGGACATGGTAAAGATGGGGACTTTTATTCTCTTAGTGTTTTCTCTGCGCGCACGTGACAACATTGTCTGTGATCGGCTTGCACAGTGACCACGAAACGGGCCGGAGTTCCGCCATCAGATCATTCGGACCTGCAATAAAAGCCCATTGTTTGGACCAGACCTTTTACGGGTTCTTTTGTAATAGCTACGTCAAAAAGTACGTTTTTCTTTTTGAAGTGACTGCAATCAGTTGCAATGCCAGCGCTGGAGAGAACGGTCAGCCGCCCGCCCAGCCAAGGTCCGGGCTCCAAGTGAAACCGAGTTCCTCTTCAACCCAATCTCAGGAAGAACAGGGTGGTGCTTTGTTCCGAGTGAAAGGTCTTGTGAGCGTTCTCTCCGCACATGTGTCAGTGCCCGTCCAGAACGCAGTGAAAAATATTCCATTCCTAAAACTCATGTGTCCCACCCAACATTATAGTAACGTTACTGACACCTAGTGACCAGTGTAGAATACTACATATCATTACGTCTTTGATTGAGCCTTCTGGATGCCTTATATTTGTATGTTCATGTCTAGAGGGCTCTAATAATGTAAACAAAATATTTACAAGGTCATAAACGGGTTTTCTATGCCTGGTATGGCTTGTTTTATATTATTATGTCTACTGTATTGGTTAAGAGGAATGTAAAGGTGATTATAGGGGTGTTATTCATGTTTAGAGGGCTCCAATGATGTGAAAAACATTTAGGAGGTCATAAACAGGGTTTCTATGCCTGATATGTTTTAATTTCTCTTATTATGTCTATTGTGTTGGGTAATAGGAGTGTAAAGGTGACTATAGGGGTGTTATTTCATGTCTAGAGGGCTCCAGTGATGTGAAACAATGTGTTTAGAAGGTCCTAAACAAGGTTCCTATGCCTGATATGTCTTATTTTCTCTTATTATATCTACTATATTGGGTAGTAGAAGTGTAAATGTGACTAAAGGGCTGTTATTTCATGTCTAGATGGCTCTAATAATGTTAAAAACAAATTGAGAAGGTCATAAACCTATTTTCTATGCCTGATAAGTTTTAATTTCTCTTATTATGTCAACTATATTGAGTAGTAGGAGTGTAAAGGTGGCTATAGGGGTGTTATTTAACGTCTAGAGGGCTCTAATAATGTAAAAAAAAAGTATGAACCACGTCGCAACGAGTTTTCTATGCCAGGTATGGCTTATTTTCTCTTATTGTCTACTATATTGGTTAAAAAGAGTGTAAAGGTGACTATAGGGGTGTTTTGTCATGTCTAGAGGGCTCCAATGATGGGGAAAACATATTTAGAACGTCGTAAACAGGGTTTCTATGCCTGATATGTCTTATTTTCTCTTATTATGTCTACTATGTTGGGTAGTAGGAGTGTAAAGGTGGCTATAGGGGTGTTATTTAACATCTAGAGGGCTCTAATAATGTAAAAAAAAAGTATGAACTACGTCGCAACGAGTTTTCTATGCCAGGTATGGCTTATTTTCTCTTATTGTCTACTATATTGGTTAAAAAGAGTGTAAAGGTGACTATAGGGGTGTTTTGTCATGTCTAGAGGGCTCCAATGATGGGGAAAACATATTTAGAACGTTGTAAACAGGGTTTCTATGCCTGATATGTCTTATTTTCTCTTATTATGTCTACTATGTTGGGTAGTAGGAGTGTAAAGGTGGCTATAGGGGTGTTATTTAACGTCTAGAGGGCTCTGATAATGTAAAAAAAAGTATGAACCACGTCGCAACGAGTTTATTATGCCAGGTATGTCTTATTTTCTCTTATTATGTCTACTATGTTGGGTAGTAGGAGTGTAAATGTGACTATAGGGCAGTTATGTCATATCTAGATGGCTCTAATAATGTTAAAAAATGTGTGAAAACAATTTCTTCACGAGTTTTCTATGCCTGGTATGGCTTATTTTATATTATTATGCTTACTATATTGGGTAATAGGAGTGCAAATGTGACTATGGGGGTGTTATTTATGTCTAAAAGGCTGTAATACGCTTAAAGAAAAACAGGTTTTCTACACCATAAATGCCAAAATATTTTGTTTATAAATAAGAAGTCGTACTCCCCTGAAGTTCACTAAACATGGTTGGGTCTGGAACCAACGAACGGCAATAAACGAGAGATTCGCGTATATAAGACGGCTGTGGTTTGATGTTCAGCTTTACGGATCTCACTGCATCTCTGTCATCCTCATCTCGGCTCGAGGAATACTTCTCGACAATCAATGAGGCCGACGCGACGTGTGTGGGACAACAATACACCTGGAAAAGCTCAGTATTATTTGTAACATAGAAAAAAACACTACTCAAATGTAATTTGGTGTTCATGCATTCAGCCGAGCAGCGTTCTGGCAGCTTGTCTGTTCCCAGTAAAACAGCCTCTCATCTATCAACACGGGAATACACACTCCATAAATACAGCATGATGTGTGTGCGTGTGTGTGTGCGCGGAGCAGCCTGCATCTGAGATGTGTAGGAGGCTTGTGTGACCCACAATGCCCTGTTCTCTCCTCAGCACCTGTTGGGAATCAGGCTCCGGTTTCAAGTACGTTCCGTCTCCGCACTGGAAAACAATCCAACCTTGAGGATGGGCTTTAGTTCCAAGGCTGGCCTCGCCAACTTGGGGTATGTTTACACGACAGAAACCCACCCCAGGCAGGGATGTATCCCTTTTTCGCAAAACCCCGACCTTCCGGACCTGCAAAAACGACTAACCTCTGATGTCATGCCTTTATGCAACACACCATGCACACTCGCACGGTCACATCATTTCCACGTCACGCAGCCTTTTTGAACAGTTCAACGATTTTCGCTCCTACGTTCCCTGAAGGCAACGCGACAAGGGGAATCTGTTTTTGTTACCTCATTCAACACCAAAAACGCATTTGTGTGTTTTTATAAACCCGGACGTTTCTGGCTTGCGAGCAATTTTAATGTCATAAAAACAAACACCAGGTGGCGGGAATGCATTCGATAAGGGGTGTGCATGTGCACGCACGTGCACATGCACAGTTCAGTTCCAGTTGGGAAAATTGTAAACAGTTCACGGTGTTAAATTTGCAAACAAATTGTTATTTTGATGCAAAAAAAACAACCCTTTTTTGCGTCGTTTATGTTTCGGTATAGTTGTTTAGATATTTGAGCTAAACAAAATTTGCGTCAAAGCGAGAGTTATGCTTGAAATGTATCTTTTCGCAGAAAGCTGTTTTGTTTTAGTCGGGAACCGATATTTTCCTGAAACTTTGCAACGTTCTACCGCGGATTACTAACGAACGGAAACAGGTGGAAACAAACGTTTTTTTCCGATGAAGGACGGGAGCGTTTGGTAGCTTCCACTGGGAGGGCTGTCCCGATTTCACACACCATCCAAAATCCGGGCCAAATGTCTGAAGAAAATGTTGGGGAAAAAATAGAAACTGGAAAAATAGTTCAATAAATGCAAACTAACAAAAAACCTCAAATATAAAAATATACAAAAGTGAAATTTTGATAATAAAAAATAAAATACATTGTAATTTATTTTTTACAATTAAATCATTCGTATATTTAAATACATTATATTTACGCTGAAAACATGTTTTGTGCATTTCCTGTTCATATTCAAAACACTGACTTTTAAAAAATGATGTTGAAGACTCAACATCAAACCTTAACTTGACATTATTTCAAGTGCAAAACCTTCGATACGACTCCATGCCCTTCTACTTCTCCCTTCCCCACACTTCCCCGTCTGCAAGGTGCAAGATGGACGTCTTAATGGAGGATTGTGGGGGGTGTGGATGACATTCACCTGGGGGAGAACATTCATATTAGGGGCCCCGATAACTCATTCCTCCTGGGAGTTCTGGGCAAACAGAGCTGTCATTTACTCGCAGGATGGAGGATTAGCATCACACCCGCTCCGCTCCCCGCAGCGCTCACACACACACACACACACACATACACACCATCTATTATTCAGCATGTTTGGCCGCCTCGCCTCGCCTACAACGCACACTTGATGGTCCGACAACAGCTGTTAGCGCTCACGGTGCTAGCTGGGTGTGCAAATCAATGTAATGACGCTGGCAGGACAATGAGCGAGGTTTACTCAAATTCAACTGGCGGGTAAAAAAAAACCCAACCCAGAATCCTATTAGAAGTGCTCATGCTGGAAAAGCCTCCAATGCGACTGAATGACAACAATTCTGCAAAATTCCTCCACGGCGCTGTAAGGGAATCACTGCAAAGTTACGGCAGACTTATTAAAAATATTTATATATTTATATATAATTATATATAAAATTAATTATTTATTGTTATTTACTTTAATGTTTTAATATTGATTACTACCTTATTTAGTAATACATTATTATTACTTTATTTTGAGTTAACTCTTTAAGAAATGTATTATTTATTCACCATTCACCATGTTTTAATTTTTAAATATGTATAATTGGAACTTTATTTTTGATTAACTTTCTAATAAATGATTTGTTCATTATTTATAGTTTAAAATGTTTAACTCTGATTTACGTTTCTATGATACATACAATGTATTTATTTTCAATTATGTTCCATTCCATTTTCTTCCGCTTATCTGGGTCCGGGTCGCGGGGGCAGCAGCTTCAGACCAGTCCAGACCAGTCAAAAGTCCAGACTTCCCGGTCCGCAGCGACCTCTTCCAGCTCCATCGGGAGGACACCAAGGTGTTCCCAGGCCAGCTGTGAGACATAGTCCCTCCAGCGTGTCCTAGGTCTTCCCGGGGGCCTTCTCCCGACCGGGCACGCCCGAAACACCTCACCAGGGAGGCGCCCGGGAGGCATCCGGACTAGATGCCCGAGCCACCTCAACTGGCTCCTCTCCATGTGAAGGAGCAGCGGCTCTACTCTGAGCTCCTCCCGGATGGCCGAGCTCCTCACCCTATCTCTTAGGGTGAGTCCAGCCACCCTACGAAGGAAACTCATTTCCGCCGCTTGTATCCGCGATCTCATTCTTTCGGTCATGACCCATAACTCATGACCATAGGTGAGGGTGGGAACGTAGATCGATCGGTAAACAGAGAGCTTTGCCTTCCGGCTCAGCTCTCTCTTCACCACGACGGTCCGGTACAGCGACCGCATTACTGCAGATGCTGCACCGATCCGTCTGTCGATCTCACGCTCCAACCTTCCCTCACTCGTGAACAAGAACCCGAGATACTTGAACTCCTCCACCTGAGGCAAGACCTCACTCCCAACCCGGAGGGTACAGTCCACCCGTTTCCGACTGAGAACCATGGCCTCGGATTTGGAGGTGCTGAGTCTCATCCCAGAAGCTTCACACTCAGCTGCAAACCGCTCCAGTAAACGCTGAAGGTCACAGCCTGATGAGGCCATAAGGACCACATCGTCTGCAAATAGCAGAGACGAGATCCTAAGGTCACCAAGCTGGACTCCCTCAACACCTTGACTGCGCCTAGAAATTCTGTCCATGAAGATTATGAACAGAATCGGTGACAAAGGGCAGCCTTGGCGGAGGCCAACGTTCACCGGAAACAAGCTCGACTTACTGCTGGCAATGCGAACCAGGCTCCTGCTTCGATTGTACAAGGACCGAATGGCACGTAGAAGCGGACCATCAATCCCGTACTCCCGGAGCACCCCCCACAGGACACCACGAGGGACACGGTCGAATGCCTTTTCCAGGTCCACAAAGCACATGTAGACTGGTTGGGCAAACTCCCACATACCCTCGAGTACCCTTGCAAGGGTGTAGAGCTGGTCCAGTGTTCCGCGACCGGGACGAAAACCACATTGCAGCTCCTCTAACCGAGGTTCGACTAACGGTCGTACCCTTCTCTCCAGCACCCTGGAGTAGACTTTCCCAGGAAGGCTGAGGAGTGTGATCCCCCTATAGTTGGAACACACCCTCCGGTCACCCTTTTTAAAAATGGGGACCACCACCCCGGTCTGCCAGTCCAGAGGTACTGTTCCTGACTTCCATGCAATGTTGTAGAGGCGTGTCAACCAACACAGTCCTCCAACATCCAGAGCCTTGAGAAATTCTGAGCGGAACTCGTCTACCCCCGGAGCCTTGCCACTGGGGAGTGATTTGACTACCCCAATTACCTCAGCCACGGTGATAGAACTGTCCACGTACGTATCCTCAGACTCTGCTTCCTCTATGGAAGGCATGTCAGTGGGATTGAGAA
>QODF01002073.1:4451-18382 GCA_024372805.1 Oostethus manadensis
AGGAACACGATCGAATGCCTTCACACATGTAGACTGGTTGGGCAAACTCCCATGCACCCTTAAGGACCCTGCCGAGAGTATAGAGTTGGTCCACAGTTCCACAACCAGGACAAAAACCACACTGCTCTACTATCCCGACGGATCCTCCTCTCTAGAACCCCTGAATAGACCTTACCGGGAAGGCTGAGGAATGTGATCCCACGTTTGTTAGAGCACACCTTCCGATCTCCCTTCTTGAAAAGCAGGACCACCACCCTGGTCTGCCAGTCCACAGGCACCGACCCCGATGTCCACGCAATGCTGCAGAGTCGTGTCAACCAAGACACACCCACAGCATCCAGGACCTTAAGGAACTCCGGGCGGATCTCATCCACCCCCAAGGCCTTGCCACTAAGGACCGTTTTGACAACCTCGGTAACCTCAGCCCCAGAGATGGGAGATCCACCTCAGAGTCCCCAGGCACTGCTTCCATGTTGGAAGGCGTGCCGGTGGGATTGAGGAGGTCTTCAAAGTATTCTCTCCCCCGCTCCACAACATCTCGAGTCGAGGTCAGCAGCACTCCGTCCCCACCATACACGATGTTGACTGTGCACTGCTTACCCCGCCTGAGATGGCGGATCGTGGTCTAGAATCTCTTTGAAGCCATCCGGAAGTTGTTTTCATGGCCTCTCCGAACTCCTCCGAATTCCGAGTATTTGCCTCAGTGACTGCTAGAGCCGCACACCACTTGGCCTTCCGGTACCTGTCAGCGTACCTGTTCGCTGCCTCCCTCGGAACATGGTCAAAGCTCTCCCGGAGGTTGGGGTTGAAATTCCTTCTGACAGGGGACTCTGCCAGACATTCCCAGCAGACCCTCACAATGCGGTTGGGTCTGCCGGGTCTGACCGGCATCCTCCCCGACCATTGGAACCAACTCACCACCAGGTGGTGATTGGTGGTCAGCGCCACCCCTCTCTTCACCCGAGTGTCCAAAACATGTGGCCGCAAGTCCGACGACACAACCACAAAGTCAATCATCGAAATGGGGCCCAGGGTGTCCTGGTGCCAAGTGCACATGTGGACACCCTTATGCTTGAACATGGTGTTCGTTATAGAGAATCCGGGACGAGCAAAAGTCCAATAACAAGACACCGCTCGGGCTAAGATCAGGGGGGGCCGTTCCTCCCAATCACACGTCTCCAGGTCTCACTGTCACTCCCAACATGAGCGTTGAAGTCACCCAGCAGAACAAGGGAATCCCTCAAAGGAGAACTCTCTAGTACTTCCTCTAAGGACTCCAAAAAGGGCTAGTATTCTGAAATGCTATTAGGTTAATGTCCATAGGTATGAATGTGAGTGTAAATGTTTGTCTGCCTTGCGATTGGCTGGCGACCAGTCCAGGGTGGACCCCGCCTCCCGCCCGAAGTCAGCTGGGATAGGCTCCAGCATACCCGCGACCCTAATGAGGATAAGCGGTATAGAAAATGAATGAATGAATGAATGTTTGGCGCATAAGCACAAACAACAGTCAGAACCCGTCCCCACCCAGCTCACTTAGCACCCGACCCCTTTGGCCCCTCCTACAAGTGGTGAGCTCAAGGGAGGGGTTGCTTTTATTTATTTAAAAATATATATTTTTTATATTTTAAATAAAAGCATTTGAAGTCATTCTTCTGCCTTTTTTGTACCGAAAATTAACCAAACCGGAGCTACTCATGATTTTAAGACCAGTTAAGTATAGCTTCAAAACGAAAAAAGAAGAAATGGGAAAGCAGTTTGTTGCAAGCAAACTTTAATGTGAAATAGGCTGTTGATCAGCTGTTTAAAAGTTCAAGAGCACGGTCTTTAAAAGCCAAAATCTTGGCGGAAATGTGGATTCAGTGTAATTTTTTCTGTCAGGTATCCACACTGTCATGATCTTTGGATGGCAAAGGCAGACAAGCTTTTTCTCTTTGAATGCGGTGGGACTGTCAAGCTGCATCGGCAGTGTCCTGTTGCTGGGGCACCGAGGTTGGATGCAGTAAGACACTCAATTGAAACTTCTTGGAAGAATCCTGAGGGTTGTGGAACTCAAAAGGTAAACGGTAGACTCAGAAAATCTGTCAGAGGCGGAACTCCCTTTTGATTGACAGTGAAATGAGCGAATCAGCAATATTGAAGTAGAAACCACCACCCGAGCATTTTTTTAAGTCTGTTGTTCTCAACTGAACGTTACCAATTGGTCTTTGTTACAAACCACAAGCACTGCGTTCGGCGACTCTTCTGTCACTTTGCAGATTTTTTTTGGCTGACAGGCGAGGTGCCCCTGACCCCTCTCCAAACCCCTCCTGACCTTCAGAGCAGAGGACAGTGGATTGTGGCCGGGTCTTGGGCTTCCAGCACCAAAATCCAACTAAAACTGCAAGCGTAAACCATCACCCTGGGGGCTTGTCTATGGAGCTCACACTAACAATGGACACGTACAGGAATGTATTCATGTGGACTGATTTGGTGGATGAATGCAAAAAGACATGTTAGAAGTATTACTTTAATCTTCTACGTTCATGCCTGACAGGGAAGGTAAGCTTTCACTGCTGGTCCATTTTTTTCCCATTTATGTCTTATGCATCGCAACACGGACACTGCCAACTGAAGCGAATCATCCGCACGTGCATCGTAATTCCTTTAGTAACATACTGTGTGTGTGCGGCCATAGCCGTTGTGTGCCCACCAAGTGTCCCAAGTGCCGCTAGGTCACGTGGTTGAAACCCAGTGACAAGGGAATCTGGTGTCATGCACATCAGCTTAGCGCTTTCAAGTGTGACATTGTCCAATCGTGGAAGTGCCATCCTCTTAGCAAACCGGACAAGACAAACCCCTTACTTTCCACCGTGTGTCTGCATGTGTGCAGTCAAACTGCTCTTGTGTAAATAACTTCTATCGCAAACTGAGCAACTAAATGCTTTTGGTCCTGTGTGTGTTCTCATGTGCACTACCATATTTGACTTTTGAGAGAATCACTGACCACAAATAGAGCAACAAAAGGGTTGCTCTCCTGTGTGTGTTCTCATGTGTGCTGCCATGTTTGCATTCAAAGAGAATCGTTGACCACAGACTGAGCAACTGAAAGGTTTTTCTCCACTGTGCGTTCTTGTGTGCGTTACCATGGATGCGTTTGTAGAGAATCGTTGACAGCAAACTGAGCAGCTAAACGGTTTTTCTCCAGTGTGCGTCCTCATGTGCACAACCATATTTGATTTTTGGGAGAATCTTTGACCACAGACAGAACAACCAAACGGTTTTTCTCCTGTGTGCGTTCTCATGTGTGATTCCATAGTTGTTCTCAATGAAAATTTCTGCCCACAAACAGAACAACTAAAAGGTTTTTCTCCTGTATGTATTCTCATGTGTAATGCCAAAGTTGCATTTAAAGAGAATCTTTGACCACAAACTGAGCAACTAAAAGGTTTTTCTCCTGTGTGTGTTCTCATGTGTGGTACCATATTTCCCTTTTGAGCAAATTTTTGACCACAAACTGAGCAACTAAAAGGTTTTTCTCCTGTGTGCGTTCTCATGTGTGACAACACAGTAGCCTTATGAGAGAATCTTTGAGCACAAACGGTACAAGCAAAGGGTTTTTCTCCTGAGTGTTTTCGCAAGTGGTCAATCAACTCACACTTATAAAAATACCTTTTAGCACAAACTGAGCATGAGAAACGTTTCTTCCCTGTCCTTTTAGAAGATTTAGAGTGTTGTCTGTCAGTTTGAGTCCTCATATCCCCTTCATTGTCCGTATCATTGCTCAAAGGTTCTTGGGTGTCGTCCCAGTCTTCCTCCTCGGGAGAGTGAGACATTGTGTTGCCACTATCTGATAATGGAGCTGAGAGGTTGTCTGCTTGTGATCCTCCAAAGTGGTCTCCATCAGATCCTGTTATGTGTTGTGGAGAGCTGCTGCTTAGAGGCGCCACCCATTTGTTTGCCTCACCTGGACTGTGATGAAGCGGTGAGGACTCAGGTGGTTTATCTGCATGGTCTTCAGTCTTTGCATAGACAATAGTCGGTGACAACTTGGTGAGATCTGCCTCCTCACACCCTTTAAGACATTTTCCTTCCCGAGTGATGCAAAGTTCCCCCTCTTCCTCTTTAACGTAGAAAGACTGTGGCTTGAAAGTGGAGCTCCCACTCTGCAGATCAGGGGAAGGCTCTTCTTGACGCCCAATCATCTGCTGGATATCTGAAGGACACAACCAATTTAAAGACTCAAGTGATTTGTCTTCACAGTCTTCAGTCTTCACAGTGACAACAGTCAGTGGCAACTTGGTGAGATCCGCCTCCTCCGGCCTGGAAAGATGTTTTCCCTCCTGAGTGGTCCAGAGTTCCTCCCTTTCCTCTTCAACATGGGAAAGCGGTGGCTCCTCCTGCTTCAAAGTGAAGAAGGCCGCCCCCTGCGGCTCAGGGAGACATTCTTCTTGATGACCAATCAGTTGCTGGATGTCTGTGGGGAACAAAGCAATTGTTGACAAATGTCGATGGCTTTTGTCATTCTGCTCAAGATGCAACTCAACAGAAGCTTAAAATCCACAATCAGACTTAATTGGTCCCATGACAGCGATTATCAGCCTAATTAGTAAAATCCGCTTCACGGTTTTACGCGCGTTCTCATTAAAAAGGGCGTTTGACGTCGTAATATTCTACATCTGCGCAAAAATGAAGCAAACCGCGCTGGTGGATGTTCTTTGCAAATTGAGCAATTATTATAAAGAATTTTGAAGAGTTAAAAAAGATGATTCATTCATTCATTCTTTTTCTATGCCGCTTATCCTCTTTAGGGTTGCGGGGATGCTGGAGCCTATCCCAGCTGGCTTTGGGCGGGAGGCGGGGTACACCCTGGACTGATCGCCAGTCAATNGGGGAGAACATGCAAACTCCACACAGAGATGCCCAACCGAGATTCGAACCCTGAACCTCCTGACTATGAGGCCAATGTGCTACCCACTCATCCACTGTGCGGCCCGCCCGCCCGCCCTGTCAAAGCCTGATCCCGTCAGATCTCAGAAGCTAAGCAGGGCAGGGCCTGGTCAGTACTCGGATGGGAGACCTCAGATAAACACCAGGTGCCACAGTGGGAGGAAATTAACTTTTTTAACAGCCTCGCTTTCCGTCGGTCTGCAGCTGTGGCTACAAAAGTGGCTTACCATCACCAAGTGTGGTGTGGATGAATAATGATGACCTCAGTGGAAGCGCTTTGGGAGGCTTTGATAAAGCGCATAACAAGTGTAATTCATTATTACATATATATATGTGTGTATATATATGTATATATATACACACACACACACACACACTGATGTATTGATTTATAGTCCTATGATCCAACTACATAGATCTGTGATCACATACTGCCATTCCAGACAACATATATGGATCTACCATCGTTTGAAAGGTAATCAATTGATTTAATCGATACTGGGAAATAAAGCATTGGACTTATTTGGATGTGTGGTTTTTTTTAGCTATTTTAAATGGTAACAGCGTTCAACATTACACTTGTAACAGTTTGATTTGTCATAAGTCGATTAGTCATGCCTGTTGACTGGGGCGCACGGATGACGTCATGTGGCGCTCCGTTAGAAAAGTCCGTGTTTACTTTCCACAATATGCACGTTTCCATGGGATATGGGGTGTATTTTCATCGGTATACATGCTAGCTAGCTACATGGCTTCTTCCTCTTCAATTTGGTTTGGGATCTATACGGAGTGTTGGACCGCAAGTGAAGTCCAACTTGAAGCCTTTCAAACTCACGGACGGGAGGGTCCGGACAAGATAAAAGGTACGTAGCGAGCGTTGAGTTATGCTGATGTGCACGTTGAACCGACCAGGAGTATGAATTTTTTAATGAATTTTTAATTTAAAAAAAAAAAAAGCTACTTTCTGTCATGTTTTATCACCAGGTAGTAATAATCATTCAACCCGTTAAATTATTCTTTGTTAGATAAAACGTGAATGCATTTGCCATGAATTGTTGTTTACCTTTTTGCTTATGTCCATAATTCAAGTATACCTGATTATCTCACAAAAAGCAAAGGGGATTTAGGAAACTGCGCCTGCACCGTCCAGATCGGTTGAATTTTTGGCTAAAAAGTTCCTGAATCGATTCGGATCGTAGAGTTCTAAACGAACCAATATCGTCCAAGCGTCGTCATCCAGCCCGTTTCCAAACTCCTTTTTTAAACCTCTAACGAGGGAAAGTGTAGCGCGGATGCAACCTGCAAGTTGTACAAAAAAGCCGTGCAAAAAACACACCCATCGTCCCGCCGCAAGGCATGCTGGGTAGCTTGTGGCATTCTTTCTCCCAGTATTTGGCCATGACTGTTATTAGTAGACAAGTAGCTGCTATCCAATATTTTATTGTCCACCCCATCATAACCAAACAATGTCTGAGACTGCTTTGTGTGTGAATAGCGGCCATTTTTGTTATTCAGGACAAATGACACCTCCACCATTTTAGCCTTGGCAATGGTGTAGTTCCATCTGTTCTTCTTTAGGTGTCCAAACACCTACTTTGGTATTGGCTTTTGGGAAATGTACTTTTCTACCGAAATGTATTTTCACCGCAACAAATGCATTTTTCCTCTCCTCTGTGACTTTGAACGCCGCTACCTTCGCCAAGCTAACAATCATGGCGGCTCCTTCCCACTAAAGCAACTACCTTTCCAGGGTTCAGGGTCGCCTCCGAAAAGACTCACCGTTGTTTGCGCTTCGGGGCTTTTTATCCGCTGGGGATATTCTTCTTCTTGTTGTTTTATTGGCGGTTGGCAAGCAACTTATGCTCTCTCCCGCCTTCCCCTTGACCGGACGCCGCCATCTTGGCATGGCGGCGCTTCTTCTTCTTCCGCCGTTCAGGGCCGCTTTCACTAAAGACAAATCTCCTAAGACCTACTGCTGCTGTATTTGCAGCGAATGGTCCGCCGTTTCGGAATGCACGTGAGCCGGAAAGCCGCTCAGCCCCGCCTTCTTGAGTTCCAGTGAGGCCACGAGGGGGTGGCTTCCAGGCGCGTGCTTGTCCGCAAAGCGCGTACCCAGGTGCCCGATTCGTTGGAGGGTGGGCCGGAAATGACGACGCAGGGCCACGTGAGGGATTCCGGAAGTGGTTCGGAGTTGGGCGCCATGTTGGGAAGGAGAAATCGCCTGAAACCAAAACTAGTTGAGAAGCACATTCAGCGTCCTCTGCCATTTACAATATAAGACAAATATGACGTCACTCTGGATTTATGGATATGGAATTTGCCTGATAGACTTGGACGTTTCACAGCATTCTGTAAATCTTTGTGAACGTTATGGCTACTAATCATCTCCATTGGCAAACAAGGAATTTGACTTTGGTTAGATGATCTCTCACTGTATGTATACAGATAAACATATGAAGCGTGATACAGCGAGGGAGTGATAATCGAGGCGTGTCAATGTGCACGTTGTTAAAATCATACCGAACATTACCGTGGACAGCCGCCAGAGGGCGCTGTAGGCTCGTGACAAGTTTATGCTTCTCCTGCACCCACGAGAACATCAACAGGAACATCTCTAGGGGTGGTTTGGAATTGGTTTTTTTTGTGTTGTTGTTTTTTTAAACTTTATTGGCACATGAAGTTCACAGGTTGATGACATTTTCACACAACAGCTGAGCAGTGTCACAACCCAAAACAAAAAGAAAACATCAAGACGCAATGGGGTTAGGCGACAAGTTCTCATAAAGCCTTCTTAGAGTTGCAGTTTTAGCGAGTCCTGCAAAGATACAAGGTCTCTCAATAAAAGCAGGCCTGACATCACCAAACTTACATTTGTGTATTAAGAGTTTTGCCATCCATTTTCTATGCCGCTTATCCTCATTAGGGCGGCGGATATGCTGGAGCCTATCCCAGCTGAGGTCATGAGAGTCCTCTCCAGTCTCCTTTTTTCTCGAAAACCACAAAAGCTTGCTGTGTTACGTTCCCATTCTTCAATCCTTTTGGCTCTCCATCTAATGAAGGCTCCCCCGGCTCTCCTGGAGCTCAACTCATCCAATTTGGACTTGAGATTTATGAAGGCAGCTTTATCGGAATCCAACATCGGGGTTCTCTTACAAAAGTCATTTAGATCTTGTATTAATTGAAGTTTTTGTTCCCTTAAGGGCCTGGACCTTCCTTCCCAAGTCGCACTGGAACTTGGCCGACTTTAAATAGCCCTGGTTGATATCGGCTCGGCGCTACACGTGCCAAGACCGAAACCCAGACGAGACGCCCTCAGTCAGATGTCCCGGTCAGGCCCACAACACGAGTTCTTTCTAGAAAGGGTTGAGGCCAGAAATTGGCCGCAGTGTCTCGGTGCAAGGCTTGGCAGATTGATGAGAATTATGGCGCATGCCGGTGACCAGATCCGCTCCGACCGGGCGTGGAAGATGTGATGCGTGACGACATGAAATAGCAAACAACAAGGCAGTCAAACAGCCGTGGAAGCGAATCTTCCGCGTCATCTTCCCCCCAAGGATGTGTTCTCTCGCCACTGTTCTTCTCTCTCTACACTAATGACTGGACCTCAGGGGACTCTTCTGTGAAACTCCTGAAGTCTGTAAACAACACGACAGTCATCTGTCTCATCCATGACAGTGAGGAGTTTGCCTACAGACGGGGGGTGCAGGAGCTGGTCCTTTGGTGTGATCAGAACCATATGGAGCTAAATCCGCTCAAGACTGTGGAGATGACAGTGGACTTCAAGAGAATCCTCAACAATACAGTATCTAATGTGGACATCTTCAGGTTTCTGTGGACCACAATCTCTTGGGGCCTGAAGTGGTCCTCCCACATAGACCCTCATAATACTCCGACATTTAAAAAAAAGAATGTCTCCTCCGTGAATCACTACCTTATTATGGTTGAGGGGTTTGAGTGCCCGAGTGGTCCTAGGAGCTATGTTTTCGGGGGCTTTATGCACCTGGTAGGGTCTCCCAAGTCAAACTGGTTAAGACTAAGAGTGATTCAGAAGACCATAATGAAAAATATTTTAATAGGAGTGACCGCACCTTGCCCAGACGTGAATACCGGGAGCCTCAACCTGGAACCAGGCCTGAGGGAGGGGCTCGCAGTCGAACGCCTGGTGGCCAGGCCTTCATCCGTGGGGCCGGGCCTAGCCCGAATCAGGAACACGGGAATTCCCCCCCGCAGACCCACCACCTGCAGGGGCAAGCATAAGGGTCCGGTGCAATGCGATTTGGGCAGTGGTCGAGGGCGGGTGTCTGGGCGACCAGGTCTTCGGCGGCTAAATCTGGTTCTTGGGACATGGAATGTCACTTCTTTGGTGGGGAAGGAGCCCAAGTTAGTGGAAGAGACGGAGACATTCCGACTAGATATAGTTGGACTCACTTCAACCCACAGTTTGGGTTCTGGAACCAAATTCCTTGAGAGGGGATGGACCTTGTTCTTCTCTGGAGTTGCTCCAGGGGAGAAGCGGTGAGCTGGTGTGAGCTTATTAATAGTCCCCCAGCTTGGTGCCTCTGTGCTGGAGTCATCCCTGGTAAACGAGAGGGTTATAACCCTACGCCTTCGGGCTGGTGAAAGGGTCTTTACTGTGGTTTGTGCGTACGCGTCAAATGGCAGTTCAGAGTACCCAGCCTTCTTGGAGTCTATCAGAGGGGTTCTGGAGAGCACCCCAGCTGGTGACTCCATAGTTCTACTGGGAGACTTCAACACCCATGTGGGCAATGACAGTGTGACTTGGAGGGGCGTGTTTGGGAGGAACTGCCTCCCTGATCAGAACCTGTGTGGTGTGTTGTTGCTGGACTTCTGTGCAAATCACAGTTTGTCCATAAGAAACACCATGTTTGAACATAAGGATGTCCATAAATGCACTTGGCACCAGGACACCCTAGGTCGCAGGTCTATGATCGACTTTGTGGTCGTATCATCAGACCTGCGTCCGCATGTTCTGGACATGCGGGTGAAGAGAGATGCTGAGATGTCAACTGACTACCACCTGGTGATGAGTTGGATTAGATGGCGGGGAAGGATGCCGGACAGACCTGGTAGACCCAAACGTGTAGTGAGGGTGTACTGGGAATGTTTGGCGGAGTCTCCCATTCGTTGAGTCTTCAACTCTCATCTCCGGCAGAGCTTCGCCTGCATCTCGAGGGAGGACCGGGATATTGAATCCGAATGGGCCGTATTCCGTGCCTCCATTGCTGAGGCAGACAGTCGTAGTTGCGGCCGCAAGGTGGTCGGTGCGAGTCGTGGTGGCAAGCCCCGAACCTGATGGAGGACACCGGGGGTTAGGGCTTTTGTCAAGCTGAAGAAGGAGTCCTATCAAGCATGGATGGCTTGCGGGACTCCCGAGTTCGGTGAGGCTATGGAGCATGACTTTCAGTCAGCCTCGAAGAGGTTCTGGCAAACCGTCTGACACCTCAGAAAGGGGAACCAGCCCCTAGTTTGCACTGTTTATAGTGAACAGTGCAGAACGGGGGCTTGCTGACCTCGACTGAAGATATAGTGTCGTGGAGAATAATGAAGCCAAATGCACCACTTCAGTAGCTGAGGAAGAAGCCCCCTCCGTTTTAATAAAACATGTCTTTTATACCCCTCACCCTATGGGGTGAAGAGAGAGCTGAGCCGGAAGGCAAAGCTCTCTGTTTACCGATCGATCTACGTTCCCACCCTCACCTATGGTCATGAGTTATGGGTCATGACCGAAAGAACGAGATCGCGGATACAAGCGGCGGAAATGAGTTTCCTTCGTAGGGTGGCTGGACTCACCCTAAGAGATAGGGTGAGGAGCTCGGCCATCCGGGAGGAGCTCAGAGTAGAGCCGCTGCTCCTTCACATCGAGAGGAGCCAGTTGAGGTGGCTCGGGCATCTAGTCCGGATGCCTCCCGGGCGCCTCCCTGGTGAGGTGTTTCGGGCATGCCCAGTCGGGAGAAGGCCACCGGGAAGACCTAGGACACGCTGGAGGGACTATGTCTCACAGCTGGCCTGGGAACGCCTTGGTGTCCTCCCGATGGAGCTGGAAGAGGTCGCTGGGGACCGGGAAATCTGGACTTCCCTACTGAAGCTGCTGCCCCTGCGACCCGGAAAATGATCCCGAAAATGGATGGATGTCTTTTATACACTTCTGGCACACCACAATCCGCACGTACTTTCCTGGAATCCTTTCCATAACAGGACATGTTTTGTACACTTTTTGGCCCACCACACTACGCACATACTTTCCCGGAAACTTCTCCCTAACAGGACATGTTTTGGTACACTTCTTGGCACAACGCATGTGACTGAAAACACATTGTATAACTAAGCATCTAGAATTCACAATTTCACAATATATTCCCCCCTTTTGGGGGTCCCAAACCCCCAAACAACACAAACCATCTTTTCGGCCAGCTATTGTTTCATCTTGTCTAATCCTGAATCACATTCACGGGTGAAGTTCATGCAGTCTGTGATGCATACTTTCCTGGCAAGTGGGTGTTGAGGGGAAAGTTTTAGGGGAGTGAGTTGTCCCTGGGTGGGGGCAAAGTGGGTTGTGAGCGCTGTTTCAGCTCACATTGTTCACCACCCAGAGGATTATTATAGGCTCTGTAAGAACAGTGTTGGCCATCTACAGTCCCTTTCTTCGACCACCCGCCGATGATCAGCACGCTGTCGTCTGGAGGGACCCTTTGTGGTGAGGGGCTTCCTTCGCCGAGACGAGTTGGTGACGTCACATGTAGGAGGAGGGCGCTCGTCTCACCCCTTCCTCGTTGCCAACATCCTGGAAGGGCGTTGTTTCCTCTCGGCCTGGCTTCCTCCCCGACCACGACTCGTTCGGGTGTTCCGTCTCAGCCATCCTGGTCCCAATCCATGGATGCAGCCCCACTGGGTGGCGCCATCTCTGCTGGAACAATCCCTTCCTATTTCTAGTGGTGTGCCTCATACTAGCCTGACCGTCAACTGCTTCCTATGGTTTATTGAGTACTATTGAGTATATGTATTGCCTGCATCTTATTGATTTCTGTAGCTTAGTGAAATATCCTAACGGTGGTAACATGATGATACTGAACAGAATGTGTACCTCTTGCTCCCCTAAAACATTGTTTAGATAACTGCTTGACTCAGTGGATAGCTGTGTAGTTAACCAAGGCTATAGCGTAACTGAACTGCTGAGTATCTATGTACGTGTGTGTAGTGAATATGCTGAATAACTGAAATAGTATAGTTATTGATAACTACCGACTGGTGTTGCTAAAATGTACATGTGTTTGCATTGTTATTCAGTCCTACCAAGTCCATTGTCCTTCCAGGTCAGTCCAGTCCTTGGCATGGCGGTTTCCCAAGCAATGTTAATAGTTCGTGACGAGGCCTCAGCATATCGTGATTTTAAATGGCGGTGGTCAGCCCAATGTCCAGTGTCCTTCCCAATCATATTATCAATCATACCTCATGGCTAAGTCAGTCCTCTGAATCCCTGTCGTCCTCGAAAGCATCAGGATTGTGTAGCCTATTTATTATTAAACTATGATACAATGGCTGGTAGTAATATTGTAATGCAACAGACTAGTAATCAGAAGATTCTAGGAATCGGCTACGGAGAGAGACACAGAGACTGAAATTTGCAGTTGGGGTGATACCATGTATTGACAATAATTTAAAAAGACAACATACTGGAAACACCTTATAATTATTCCCGTCTTTGCCAGATTGCCACCCCAGTACCCAAGTTTTGTTGTGAACCAATCAAGTGATATTGTATCTCCACCTGCATGGTACCACGTCGTGCTTCCTTCCACCTGGACCGCCGTTGGTGTCGCTCGGACCACCTTGTAGGGGCCCTCTCGTCTTGGGGCGTGCCACTTCCGCCTGTACACTTTGATGTACACCTGGTCGCCAGGCACCACCAAGCCGTCTGCCGCCTCCGTGGACTCAGGGACCCTGCTTTTCTCCTGCACATAGATAGCTCTAGGTATGGCAGTTAATTGTTTTAGATAGCCTTTTAGTTCCTGCTGTAACTGCTCAAGTGGAGGTCCTTTGTATGGTCCTCCTAAATGTGGTGCTGGCATGGGTCGACCCGTAAGCATCTCATGCGGTGTTAGATGTGTAATTCTGTTAGTTTGCATGCGATAGCTCATTAGTGTGAGTGGTAGCGCATCCACCCAATTCAGCTTTGTGCTAGCACATATTTTGTTGAGTCGGGCTTTGATTGTCCCATTCACCCGCTCTACCATTCCCTGGGACTGGGGATGGTAGATACACCCTAACCTTTGTTTTATTCGCAGCAGTTGTAAGATTCCTTTAGCTACTTTTTGCACAAACGCCGGACCATTATCTGAACTCATTTCAGATGGTATGCCAAACCGTGGAACTATTTCTCTTAACAGGAATTTAACAACAGTTTTTGAGCTCTGATCTCAACCGGTCTACATGTGCTTTGTGGATTTGGAAAAGGCATTCGACCGTGTCCCCCGTGGTGTCCTGTGGGGGGTGCTGCGGGAGTACGGGATCGGTGGCCCGCTACTACGTGCCATTCGGTCCTTGTACAATCCAAGCAGGAGCCTGGTTCGCATTGCCAGCAGTAAGTCCAGCTTGTTTCCGGTGAACGTTGGCCTCCGCCAAGGCTGCCCTTTGTCACCGATTCTGTTCATAATCTTCATGGACAGAATTTCTAGGCGCAGTCAAGGTGTTGAGGGAGTCCAGCTTGGTGACCTTAGGATCTCGTCTCTGCTATTTGCAGACGATGTGGTCCTTATGGCCTCATCAGGCTGTGACCTTCAGCGTTTACTGGAGCGGTTTGCAGCTGAGTGTGAAGCTTCTGGGATGAGACTCAGCACCTCCAAATCCGAGGCCATGGTTCTCAGTCGGAAACGGGTGGACTGTACCCTCCGGGTTGGGAGTGAGGTCTTGCCTCAGGTGGAGGAGTTCAAGTATCTCGGGTTCTTGTTCACGAGTGAGGGAAGGTTGGAGCGTGAGATCGACAGACG
>QODF01002073.1:33622-57859 GCA_024372805.1 Oostethus manadensis
TGGTTGTTTGTCTATATGTGCCCTGCGATTGACTGGTGACCAGTCCAGGGTGTACCCCGCCTCTCGCCCAAAGCCAGCTGGGATAGGCTCCAGCATCCCCGTGACCCTAATGAGGATAAGCGGTACAGAAAATGAATGAATGAATGAATGATTTCGATATGAATATTTCTTTCCTGACAAACGAATCTAATACACGGAGCTCCGGGGTGCCCGTCTGTCCCTACAGGCCCACACAGAAGTTAGTCTTACTACAGAGACAGACAAGGACACAACTAACTGTCCCCCCCCCCGGCCTTTTGGACATTGAAGATGCAAACGTCGGTTGAGGACAATGTCGTAAGTGAGTCTCATCCAACAGGCACCCCTCCAGGAGCTGAAGTTCACACAGGGCCTGACGCAGGTGATGCTTAAACAATCCTGGACTATTTTAAATCCCTGTGGCATGCGACTGTATTGATAGCGCCTGCCTTGGTACGTAAAAGCAAAATACTTTGGTGTGTCCGGATGGAGCGGAAGACAGAAGAATGCATTTGCTAGGTCAATCACCGTGAACCACTGGAACGAGGGGGACAGAGAGGACAGGATCCTGTCCGGGTCTGGAGCCACGGCCAAAGATGTGAGGTACCGATGCCGGGCCTCCACGGAACCAAAAACGTTCCTGTGCTTCTAGAAAGCAGACTGAAGCCGCCACCCCCTCAGGTCCTGCAAAGATACGAGAAGGAACATTGATGACAGAACGTGTCGCCCCCGTATCCATGAGTCCTTTGATTGTCCGCTTTGAACAAGAGCGTGGGGTCCGCTGTTTCCCTGCTCTTGGGGCTTCCCAGGCCACCCTGGGTGTGCCTGTCGGTCCCGTACGTGGATGACCTTTTACTTGCCTGTGGCATGCGAGTATTTGGCTTTTACGTACCAATGCAGTTTATCAGTTGTGAGTCGGGTGTTTGGGTGTGTGGTTATGGCTGCAAGGTCTGCAAGCTCCGTGGGTTTGATACCTGCCTGTAACTATTGGATACATGATGAATGCTTAGCCGTATGTAATATGAATGCTTATTTGTATGTAATATGGCGCTTTAGCGGATTAAAAATACTTAAAAGAGAAACCCTTCCCCATGTAAGCAATTTCAACACTTCCCTGCTGAAAAATATCAAGCAATTGTCATAAAAAGACACGATTACAAAAAGGTGTGATATCATCACCAACACAGCAAATGCTGGTCAAGTTCACTCAGGAAGAGGACTTCAGGAGGCGAGCAGACACAGGACTTGTAAACTCGGCACCGATCTTTGATGAGTGGAATACACGTCTGACTTAAAAAGACAGCGCTGATAAGAGCACTTCAAAGGTTCTTTATTTTTCAAATTGATTCGCAGACGAACAAAGTTATCTTTAAATGTACAATAATCGTTTATCGCCACTAATTGGTTCCAGACCCGACCGCGTTAAGTGAATTGACGCCGTATATGAGTCAATTAGGCATGGGGATGATAAGAGATCGTGACGGCATGATACCCTTGGTGTCGCTGGGTTCTACTGCTAGGCCGTCTAAATAGTGAGGAAAACTATGGCGGAGTCAAAAAAAGGTGTCCATTGTGCAGGCAGTGACAAAAATTGTACTACACAATACTCCTTCTAAGACTGCCACACTGTTCCAAACCTGCTTTACTGCCAACTCTCCAACCTGCTCCCACCCCCGGATGATTGGGAAAGGCCTCCTTAGATATCCCAAGTCCATGCCATCACAAAACCCCCCATAAATAGTCAATAAGCAAAACGAAACAAATCATCATATGGCTGTACTTCTCTGATAATGTACTGGAATGTGTTCCGTCCTTGCAAAGCAGAATGTGTGAGGTCAATCCTTACCCTCCACACAGAATTCCACAGGACAATTTTTCTCCCGGTTCAGTTGAGTCAAGAGGCGACTGTCGTATTGATTCAATTACCTCCTGTATACAATCATGTTCGAATGATCGGATTGTTCTATATCTTCATTGAATTGCTTTAAAATATACAGTCAATAAATAATGTGGAAGCGTATCAAAAGTGGAAATTAAAGTGAAAGTGATGCTCATGTACGAGATTCGGTTTTTTTAAAATCCATTTTTTTTTTTTGTCACATTTTTTTACTAATTAAATCAGAGCGTGTGCAATTCAAAGAAATGACGGATTCGGAGAGTATTACAGATTAAATCATGTTTGGTTCTGCATCAGTCACAAGACACTTGACTTTATTAGTTATGACCCAATCATCCATCACAGCCCTTTTGGACTTGGGTCAAATTGTCAGCAGTGTGACTGTGGAAAGTATCGCACTCCCAACACACCCATCTTCTAGGCTGCTTATCCTCATTAGGGTCACGGAGGTACGGCGAGACGGTGTATACCCTGGTCTGGTCAACCATTCACACTCACTCATACCTACAGTATGGACAATTTAGAGTCGCCAATTAACTCAACCTGATGCTTCAAGAACCTGCAACAGTTCCTTGAACCCTCTCACTCTCCACAATGTTGTGGGGTTGGCAGTGCAACGCCACGCCAATGGCACTGATGGAGATCACAGAGGAAATTAGGAATGCTAAGGATTATAGAAAGTGTGCAGCCTCAGTAGTCATCGATTTCACGAAAGCTTTTCATACAATCAATCACGACATCCTAACTACCAAATTGGAAAGGTATGGAATCAGAGGGTTAGTCCTGAACTGGGTTGAAAGCTACCTGGCAAACAGGAAACAATACGTGAAGCTAGGAGAATATGCATCTACAAATTTAGAAATACTATGTGGCGTACCACAAGGATCAACACCGGGACCAAAATGATTTAACCTATACATTAAGGACATCTGCAAAGTGACAAAACACCTAAAGCTAGTCTTCTCCTGGGCGTGTGCTTTTTGTTGCAGGAGCTCTCGCGTCAGCTGGAGGCGGGACCACTGGGCGCTCCTGCCTACCCCTGGGAGACGCTGGGTTATTCTTTTCCCCTCAGGGAAACCACGCACGATTTTTGTATTGATTTGTATTGATTGTAATTGATACAAATTGACGGGGAGGAAATTGAAAGGGTGAATGAACATAAGTTTTTGGGCGTCACAATTGATGACAGAATGAGTTGCAAACCTGACATCAAAAACCTAAAACATAAAGTAGCAAGAAATACTTCAATACTAAATAAAATAAAATTTGTCCTTGATAAAAAAATCACTCCAAACTCTCTATTGTTCTCTGGTGTTAGCATATCTAACTTATTGTGTGGAGATATGGGAAATACTACAAAAGTACACTTCACTCGCTTGATGTACTGCAAAAAAGATCAATTAGGATAAACCAGAACGCGGCGTACAGAGAACATACAAATCCACTGTTTCATGAGTTTCAAGAACAACACAGTAAACGTTGAGTGCTTGGGTATGTGGAGTCAAACTGTGGAAGGGATGAAGTAAGGAAGTAAAAGGATGCTCTACAATTACAAACAGCCGATGTTTACAAAATACAAGGAGGAAATATTGTGTACATCCAAGGCCGTATTACTTCATTCCTTGGAGAGTACATTTTCAATGCTATGTTTGGTACTATCACCTTATACTTGTACTAGCAACCTTTCATCCTAGTCAGAACTTTGTCTGTACTACAACAACGTTTTGTTGTAATGGTTTCTATACCGCTCATCACTATTATTATTTATTATGATTATCATCCATCAGGACTGCATTCCATTCCATTCCATAATCCGGGTCCGGGTCGCGGGGGCAGCAGCTTCAGTAGGGAAGTCCAGTCCCCAGCAACCTCTTCCAGCTCCACAGAGAGGACACCAAGGCGTTCCCAGGCCAGCTGTGAGACATAGTCCCTCCAGCGTGTCCTAGGTCTTCCCGGGGGCCTTCTCCCGACCGGGCGTGCCCGAAACACCTCACCAGGGAGGCGCCCGGGAGGCATCCGGACTAGATGCCCGAGCCACCTCAACTGGCTCCTCTGGATGTGAAGGAGCAGCGGCTCTACTCTGAGCTCCTCCCGGATGGCCAAGCTCCTCACCCTATCTCTTAGGGTGAGTCCAGCCACCCTACGGAGGAAACTCATCTCCGCCGCTTGTATCCGGGATCTCGTTCTTTTGGTCATGATCCATAACTCATGACCATAGGTGAGGGTGGGAACGTAGATCCATCGGTAAACAGAGAGCTTTGCCTTCCGGCTCAGCTCTCTCTTCACCACGACGGTCCAGTAGAGGGACCGCATTACTGCAGATGCTGCACCGATCTGTCCGTCTCACGCTCCAACCTTCCCTCACTTGTGAACAAGAACCGGAGATACTTGAACTCCTCCACCTGAGGCAAGACCTCACTCCCAACCCGGAGGGTACGGTCCACCCGTTTCCGACTGAGAACCGTGGCCTCGGATTTGGAGGTGCTGAGTCTCATCCCAGAAGCTTCACACTCAGCTGCAAACTGCTCCAGTAAACGCTGAAGGTCCCATCCTGATGAGGCCATAAGGTACTCGTACTCCCAGAGCACCCCCCACAGGACACCACGAGGGACACGGTCAAATGCCTTTTCCAGGTCCACAAAGCACATGTAGACCGGTTGGGCAAACTCCCACATACCCTCCAGTACCCTTGCAAGGGTGTAGAGCTGGTCCAGTGTTCCGCGACCGGGACGAAAACCACATTGCAGCTCCTGTAGCCGAAGTCGTACCCTTCTCTCCAGCACCCTGGAGTAGACTTTCCCAGGGAGGCTGAGGAGTGTGATCCCCCTATAGTTGGAACACACCTCTGGTCACCCTTTTTAAAAATGGGGACCACCACCCCGGTCTGCCAGTCCAGAGGTACTGTTCCCGACTTCCATCCAATGTTGTGGAGGGCGTGTCAACCAACACAGTCCCCCAACATCCAGAGGGGCCTGGCTGGGCTTAGCCCGAAGAAGCCACACAGGAACTCCCCTTGCTTGGTCATAGCTTTGATTTAGCCCAGAAATATACACGTTCCAACCACATTCAGACAGAAAAGGGACACCTTTAAGTAGCTGTCTTTTTACCTTTCACTTTCCAACCACATCTAAAACGTCTTTAAACTCATTTTTGCTGGGTGGGTTAGAAGAATGTTATTTGTATACTGCATTTTGTACATTCATGCTTTAGAGTTGTATTTGGTGAAATAAATGTTCCCAGGTGTAATGCATGCAAGCGGCCCAATAATGTTCTTCATAGATAGCCATTATTAAAAAAAATGCAAAAGACCTACCATACAGCCTTTTGATGGATTAGGTTGCCTTTCACACGCAGCAATCCAGACAACCACCTCTACCCACAGTTTCAGACTAACACAAGTCCACCCATATGCGACCCACAACGGCAGAACAACAACAACAAAGCCCCCCACTGCCCTCTGGGGAGTAAACAAGCAGGGATGTGGACGTACTGCTAAACAGTCAATAGGTTCATATTGTATCTTATACATCCTTTATACATATTGCGGATGTCTTATTCAGTAGGAAAATTATTTTTCGCTATCTGATGTGGGCTGATGTTTATAGTGCTCCTGAAAAAAAGGGACACAAGAAGATTTAGCTAATAGCAAAATAAAATAAGACAAAGAATTCCAGGTGGAAAAAATTGTGTGCGTGTATCAAATAGTTAGTTAGTCTGGCCCCCCCCGGCCAATTTTCCAAATATTTGCCCACCCCTGCTCTATTACTTAGAACACGATGGCATGAATTCCTGTAGGTTTATTTGTCATTCACAAAGTACACAATAAACAGGAAGGAGCGGTCTCGGCGGGCCCCGGCGTCTTAAAGGCACGTGGCTGATTCCTTGGAGGGGCACATTTGGCCAAAGCAGATCTCCTTGAAGCCGATCGCCTTGGTCATGCCGCTGGCTGTTTGGCGAGGAGAGAGCATCGGAAACGCTCAAGCGGGTCGCTTTCGGGTCTTTGAAGGCGTCACTCACCGTTGATCAGGTTGTAGAGGAGGCAGTAGTCGTTGGGGCTGCTGGTGGTGCTGTTGGCCGAGGAGCTGCTGAACGCCTGCCAGGGAGGGACACGGGGATGGAGGATGTTCATGTGGATCCACAAGGTAATCAAAATATTAGGGACAGCATCTCCTGCCCTTGTATTGGCTCTCATAGCACACACACCTTCACTTTGCAGAACTTGGGGGAGGACGGTGGGCTGAACTGGAAGGTGATTTGGTTGGTTTTGTTGGTGTTGGGCGAGGCGTGCGTCATCTGGATGGCGGAGGGCGAGTACTTGACAAACTACACAACGCGACAACACAACAAGTTGTCACAACACAACGCCCACTCGATCCATTTCTATCCTACAGACTGAAATGCATTTGAATTTTCTCTATACTTGGTAATGTTGTATATTTAATGTTTATAAAACACTGCGTATATTATGTTTTAGTATCATTATTTACAAATTAGAGTGCAATATTGTAATGGTACCTTCGCAGGGCCTAAGGGTGTAAAGGTGTATTTAAAAATACAAGCAATATAGAACCAAATCGTGCCAACTGGACTTTCATAATACATTTGTAAAAATGTTTGAAGGAGATAACCCACGCATGCATCAGTTTGACATCATCGGGGCGTGTTGCGGTGAGGAGGACAACATGCATGGACCCCAACTTGGAATAGAATATGGCGTGTTTACCTGGTACATGCACTTCTCCTGCAGGCTGTCCTGGCAGGTCTGGCTGCTCCAAGCCGCAGCCTGACCTAGGATTGCGTTGAAAGGTTGCACACAGTTTAACCTGAACATCCTTCAGGGCACAGGCAAGGCATTAGACACACGAATCACACGGAAAAAAGTAACCGTCAACATATGCGTGGTACCAGATGATTTGACAGGTCGGCTCCTGGGCCGCGGCGCCGAACGACAGCAGGACGGTGAAGGCGGCGAGCACAGCTGGGGTCATGTTTGCCTAGGCTGCAGAGTCAGTGCGAGGGCGGGACGTGTTTCTGGGATTTATGGAGCAAATGCATGCGAGCCCCGCCTCTACGCGGCCTCTCGTGTGAAGTGTGACGGACTTCCAGGAAGTTTGTGGTGCTGTTTTATTTGACGGCTCCTTGGTGACGGGAGCTGTACTGTCACACACCAGTCAACAAGCACTGGCTGATATCTTACCATGAAGTATTAGGACCACTAAAAAAAAAATCGGAGATTTCAAGATTAAAAGTCATAATTTCATGAGAATAAAACTCGTACATTGACCTTTGACCCGGGCAAACGTCACACAAGTCCCCTGATTTTATCACCGAGGTCAAGACGGGATATTCCAACTTTTAATTTTATGAGAAAAAAGTTGTCCCAGGAAATGCTTGTTAGGACCCGCTATGAAAACAATCTGCGTTGACCGAAGTCGTGAATTTACGAGAATGAAAGTTGTATCATTCTTGATGTTACAGGCATTGCCTGAGACAGCTAAGAAAAGAGGGGTCTTCATCTCCTAGAATACCTTGCTTCATCTTCAAAATGGCAAACATTTTGGATATTTTCTTAAGTAAAATAAATGGATGATAATTATGAATAATGGCATTTTGGGATGAAAGGAACTTTTGCCTACACGGGTGTTGTACATTTCTCCAAGTCTTGCATGATAAACTACATCTTTCCATGCCTGCCTACCTTTAAAGTGTGGGTAAGCACAGACTCACATGTTTAAATAGCCCTTTGTCTTTCTGGGGGACGGCAGACAATGCAACGTAAAGGTCTCTCCCGCAGGATTAAACCAGACTCATGGCCATGAAGTGTAAAAGACGCAGCACAAGACTGCAGCGTCACGCCGCTCCACTTCACGCTTTTGTGTTTGGCACGTCGCTGTCAATCAGGGCCCCGGTGCCCACTGAAGTTTTCCGAAACATCTAAAGGAGCGTGGAAGTCATGCGGCCTCCCCGCGCAGACCTAGCAAAACAGCGACATCCTCCCAAACGCAGACATGGAATTAGTTCGTTTCAAAAATGGCTTCCAGCGATAACAGGAAAGAGGAAATGGACAGTCTTCTTTTAAAAAAGCTGCACCTTTTGGGGGGGAATTTTTCTCATCCTGCCTGGAAGCCCAAAGCTCAGCATCCTTCTACCAATTTATTCACCATGTCTCCTCTGGACATGTCCCAACCGCCTCAGTCTGGCCTCTCCGGCTTTAGTGAGACACGTTACTCCCAAATAACAATGGAAGCAAAATGACCCCAAGAGGTCACAAAAGACCCCATAACAACGTCCAAAGAACTGCAGGCCTCACTTAAGGTCCATGTTCATGACTCCACCATAAGAAAGAGACTAATGAAGCCATAGAAAAGTCTTCCTGGTTCCTGATGTAAGATGACTGGACTCTACCATTATTCTTTTTTTTTGTCTTGTCCAGCATCATAACAGCTGAATGGGAGTCAAGTTGCCTTTAAGTGCTGAGCAAAATTGCTTTGCCAAGGGAATCTTTATAATCCAAATGAGTCTCCCTTGACATTTGACTGCGTTTATTAGGAATTTTGTTGCGCCACATTTTGATGATAATCACAATTTCAGCAACAACCAGAACAGTCACAGAGCAAAAATACAGGAAAAGAAAGAAATAAAAAACATAAAGTAAATAATAATAATATATATATACTCATATACATACACACACATACATACACATATATATATAAATATATATATATATCTTGTCCCTGACATCCTTGGGAAAGCTCTTGGGTCTTGGCCATGGTGCAGAGTTTGGCATCTGGATTGATTGATTCTGCGGACAGGTTTCTTTTATACAGGTAACGAGCTGAGAGGGCTGCCAACGTCTGCTCGCTACCTGTATAAGATCCACCTGGGAGCTAGAGATCTTGCCAGACAGATAAGGGATCTAATACTTATTTCCTTCATGGAAATGCTAATTCATTTATAACTCTTTTTGAAACGCATTCTTCTGGATTTTCTTTGTCATTGTTGTCTCTCAGTGTTCAGAGGGGGCTACATTCAACACCCCAGGAGCCCCAGTCCGCCCCAGACACAGCTGCCGGAGACCATCGCCTACCCCGACGCCAGAGGCAGGCGCCCGTAGAGGGCCCATGGGTTTGTCCCCCCCCCCAACACAAACCCGTCCTCCCCATCCCCAGTGCTCACACACCCCAGCCCCAGTACCCACACCAAACCAGTTCCCCCACGCATACACCCACACACAACTACATTTTCACATATGCACCTGGATGTGCCACCCCCCCAATGCAGCGAGCAGCACCACCGCGAGCTCCTTCGAGACACGGGGCCATACCACTGACCTTCAGGGCACCACAGAAGGAGGTCATGTTTGTGACCCTCCCCCTGCCACACCCCCATGGAGAACGCGCACTCCCCAAGATCCTATGTGCTTGTTTGCAGGGAGTGGGGGGGCGAGGGCCCGAGGGATAGTAAGACTAGGAGGGAAATTATATATATTTTTCCCTCCCAGAGGACGAGCCATTGGGCAGTAGGCACCCCTGCTTCCCGGGACCCACCGCGGGGCAGGGACCGGCACGAGGCGAGGCGAGGCCCCGGACGCCCAGCGACCACCCCCCCTCCCCAAGGCACCACCAGCGGCCCGTATGCCCCTGGCATCTCCGCCAGCCGCCCAACTCTCAAAGCTAATCAGCGGGGACCAGAGCAAGAATTCTGAACTGAATCAGCTGTAGATTTAAGTTTTTCCTCATTTTAAATGTATTTGAACATATTTGTATCCATGTGTTTATAGATTTGTATAGATTTGATTTGGTGGTATTCTAAAAATTTGGTGCTGCTGATTCCATATTGGGAGGTGAGCGTATCAAATGACACAAACTTTCCTTCTACTGTGATATTATCTAAGTGTGCTTGAGTATTCTGGAGAAAAAGTAATACATCATCAGCGTAGAGACTTATTTTGTGATCCATTTCTCTGGTGCGGATCCCTTTGATTTCTTCATGTTGTCTGATGGCCGCCGCTAAGGGTGGGATAAATATGGAAAACAGTGAAGGGGACAGTGGACAGCCCTGCCTGGTGCCTCTGTGAAGGCTAAAGCTTGAAGAAGTTTGATCATTGGTCCTCACACATGCATGTGGGTTGGTATAAAATATTCTGATCCAATCAATAAAACCCGGTCCAAACCCAAATTTAATTAATGTCCTGAATAGGAATTTCCAGTTTACCCTGTCAAATGCTTTTTCTGCATCTAGAGAAAGAATAATAGTTTCCAAATCCTGTATGTTAGAATAATCTATGAGGTTAATTAATCTTCGTGTGTTAGTTGAGGAGTGTCTACCTTTAATAAAACCTGTTTGGTCTGGATGGATTATGAAAGGAGTTATTTTCTCTAACCTTCTAGCCAAAGCTTTACTGATTATTTTAAAATCTACATTAATTAAGGAAATTGGGCGGTAGCTAGATGGGAGTGTGGAGTCTTTTCCTGGTTTTAATAAGAGAGTAATATTAGCTAAGTTCATAGTTGGAGGCATTTTATTTTTCTCCTTTATTTCTAATAACATTTTGTAAAAAGTTGGCGCCAGTGTAGTCCAGAATTCTTTGTAGAATTCAGCAGGAAAACCATCTGGGCCTGGGGCTTTATTATTAGGCATGAGCTG
This sequence comes from Oostethus manadensis, assembly GCA_024372805.1. Lineage (NCBI taxonomy): Eukaryota > Metazoa > Chordata > Actinopteri > Syngnathiformes > Syngnathidae > Oostethus > Oostethus manadensis. The sequence continues at coordinate 44,187 of QODF01002073.1, forward strand.
GAGAGCTTCCTGGAGTTCGCCAACAGATAGAGGTGAGTCCAGAGATGTTTTCTGGTTCTGTTGTAATATCGGTAGATTTAAATTACTAAGAAACTGATCTATATCATCATCTGATGGGTCTAATTGTGGTGTGTATAATGCTTTATAATAATCCCTAAAAATGGTGTTTATTTTATCAGGGTCATGGCTGATATTTCCTGCTGAGTCTTTAACGCCGTAGATAGTTGTTTTCTCTTTATTTGTTTTTAATTGATTAGCCAAAAATTTCCCAGATTTGTTACTATGTTCAAAGTTCTCCAAGCGAAGCCTTTGTACTAAGAATTGTGTTTTCTTATTTAATATTTCCTCAAGTTCCAGTTTGGATTTTCTTATATCGTTTAGAGTGCGTTCATCTTGAGAGACAGAGTAGGCCTCCTCTAACGATTTCATTTTACCTTCCAAAACTGATATTTTGGAAGTCTCTTTCTTTTTCTTGTGCGAGGAAAATGAAATTATTTTCCCGCGCATTACTGCCTTCCCTGCCTCCCAGAGAACACACGCTGATGTTCCTGGTAAATCGTTGTTTTCTATGTATAGAGACCATTGTCTCTTGAAGTAACTGATGAATTCCGAGTCTTCAAGCAATGATGTATTCAATCTCCAGTTTCGTGTTGGTGGTTTACTGTTCTTATTACTTACCAGTGTAAGTGACACTGGTGCATGGTCGCTGATAATGATGGGATGAATTTTGGTTTCAGATATATCACTCATCAGTGTGCTGCTGGTTAGAAAATAATCTAATCTAGAGTATGAGTGGTGGACTGATGAGAAGAAGGTGTAATCCTTAACAGTGGGATGGTGAGAGCGCCAAGCATCGCAAAGTCCAAAATCCTTCATGTATTGTTTAACAACCTCTGAGGATTGGTCCTGTCTATTATTTCCATTGCGACTCAGCCTGTCCACTCTTGGATCAAGAACCATGTTGAAGTCCCCTCCAATAATGAGTGTACAGTCTGAGTGATCATAGAGTGATTTGAAAAAGGAGTGAAAAAAAGAAGGGTCGTCAACATTTGGTCCATATACGCTTGCAATGCATAACTTCATATTTTGTATATAAACTTTAATTATGATAAATCTGCCCTGCGGGTCTGTGAGTATGTTATCAATGCGAAAGTTTAATTTTTTGTTGATGAGAATTGCTACCCCTCTCTGCCTTGAGTTGAAACAGGCTGAGTACACATGCGGAAAGTGTGGTGTGTAAAGTGCATCTATAGATGTGTTTGTTAGACGTGTTTCTTGTAGTAAGACAATGTCTGCCTTTAAATGCTGCAGGTGATTAAAAATGTTTAGTCTCTTGACCGTGGAACCAGCTGCGTGCACATTCCACGAGATAAAGCTCAGTGTACCCATGACCTGACTGGTGTTAGTGGACTCATGCAGATTTGTTTGAAATCCACCTGTTGTGTGGATAAGGTGGACATGCTGCTGTGCCTCAGTTCTATCTGTGTTGTGGTTAATGCATGCAAATAAGGTGAGGTGTTCATTACCCAGGAAGATGTGAGGGAAGGGAGTGAAAAGAGGGAAAAGAAAAGGAGATAGAAACATATAACATCATGTAGGAAGTGTGACGTACGACAGACAGGGAAATAATAACATGTCATTTTACAGTTGGCAGTATTCTTAGTTCAGTACCTTAACGTGTCCTTAACATGCTTGCATGTGCAAGTTTACATCACCTGGTGCAGGAATTAGTAGAGCACGGCGTGGTGTTGGGATCCCGGTACAGTTGGCCGTTGACAAAAAGTTTATCCACCGCGACCACAGCTCGGCATCCATCTTGGATGGACTTGCGGCGGATGGAGAAGAGAGCACGACGTCGATCCAAGATCTCCTTTGGAAACTGGTCGTTGACGCTGAAGTCCTTCCCGCTTAGCTCCCGGCCCTGGGACTTGACTTGTTCTTTTTGCTTAAAGTTGGCGAAGGCCATGTTGTCCACGGTTTCCTCGGGGAGCTTCAGGTGGACTTTGATGAAGCTTTTTACCGTTTCTTCTGGGTCTTCCTTGTCCTCTTCCGGTATTCCTGCGAACACCAGGTTGTCCCTCATGCTGCGTGCCCGGAGATCTAGAACAGTCTCCTTGATTTTCTTATGCTCCTCGGAGAGCCGACTCATTCCCTCCGTTAGGGATTTCACCGACTCCCTGAGCGAGGCGTTCTCCTGGGCTAGGGCCTGCACCTGCTGCTGGCTAAACTCCACCGAGTCCCGCAGTGCTTGGAACTCCTTGTGCATGATCTCCAGCAAGTTCAAACGGGCATCAAGACTGGACAGTTTGTTATCGATGGACATCAGTATGTCCGCCGAGTCTTTCCCGGGTGGAGAAGCCGTCCCAGGTGAGTCCTGGATCTTTTTGCCGCCGCCGCTTTGGGAATGGCTGCATTGGGTTCCCCATGACGACTTCTCGGTAGCAAGAGTGGATATACTCCGCAAGGCTGGCGAGGTCTTCTTCGCTGCCCTCCAGAGTGAGTAATTAGGAACCTCTACCTCCGCGTTTATTCTATTAGTGTTGCTTTTGGCCAAACAAAGCAGTAAAATAGTTCAACGCATGAGACTTTTGAAAAGCGTGCCAAGTTGTGTTCTGCCGCCACACAGGAACTACGTCATTACCGTCCGCCGAATAATGGTACCGTGTGTATCCTTATATATTGAAAACGTAATAACTACCACAGCACGTAAGGATCAGAGGCACTGTTGAACAAATTGGCCAACGGAGGAAGTGACGCGGTTGGCAACCACATACAGGAGCATTACCACCATTACCTGCACGCCACAGTCAGGAGATCTGGAAGACCTGGGTTCAAATCTCCATTGGGCATCTCTGTGTGGAGTTTGCATGTTCTCCCCGTGCCTGCGTGGGTTTTCTCCGGGTACTCCGGTTTCCCCCCACATTCCAAAAACATGCATGTTAGGTTAATTGGTGACTCTAAATTGTCCATTAGAGTGTGAATGTTTGTTTGTCTATATGTGCCCTGCGAGAACCTAACAAGGCACCCGCCATGCGCAAGTCTGGTAACAAACATCAAGATACCAAAAAGGATGTCAGGTCTAGTATTTGTTTGAGACGACTGAATACTAGAAAGACCTGAAGATGAGTCAGAGCACACCAGCACTCTTTTCTCCTGTGCCATCTCTACCCACTTTAGAGCCACCAACACTGCCGCCATCTCAACCGTATCTACTCCCAGGGCATCTGAAGTCCGCCTATTAATCCCAATCTTTTTGGAAGGGACAGATATCCCAAAACCTGTCATGTCTGTATCTGGACTTTTTGTTCCATCTGTGAATATTTGAGTGAAGGTACTGTACTGCTCCTGGGTATGGAAATGAAATGCTGCAACAAGATCCTCTTTGCCTTTTGTCTCCCTCTGCAGGTCAAGAAGGCGTCAGAAACAGCACTCCTTAGCCAACCGGTTCCCCGCCCTTCCAAATGATCCCTCTGACTTTTCCCATATTCCCAACATTCCAGAAGTACTTCTTTAGTAGAACGACGTTCACCGCGGCTACTAAGATGACTCCAAAAATTGGCAGACATATGCTTCCTTCTCAGGTCAGAAGGCATCTCTCCCACCTTAACCCGCAGAGCATTACCTGGAGAAGTTTCAAAAGCACCACAGCATCCTCCCAAAGCCTGAGCCTGCAGTACATGCAGACGTTGTAACACGGAGGGAGATGCTGATCCGTATGCCACACATCTGTAGTCAAACACAGATTTTATGAGGACTCGATCAAATCTACTCAGGGCTGAACAACTAGCCCCCAACAACCTCTAAAAATGTCAAAGAACTCACTCTCTCAATTTCCTCGCTGTATAATTTTAGCTTGAAATGCTCGCTCACTTTCCTTTTGGTAAAGAACACCAGTTTTGTCTTCTCAACTGAAGATCTGAAGCCCCAATTAAGACCCCACTCAACAACGATATTTATAGCATCTTCAACCTTACTAACCAAGTGCTCAACCTTTCTGCCTCTCTTCCACAAAGCACCGTCATCTGCAAAAAGGGACCTGCCAATCCCCTCGGGAACTGCAGAGAACTCATCATTAATCATAATAATAGAAAGTAAAGGACTTATCACACCGCCTTGGGGCGTCCCATTGTCTACTACATGCGTCTAGACAAAGTTGCTCCAAATCTAACCCGTTTTTTCCTACCGAAGCGTTAGAGAGTTAAAGACCCTGGTGCCATCACCCAGTTTGTGTAGTTTGCCTTTTGCCGTCTCCGATAAATTATCCGAGCTGCGGACCATTGCAAAGCTTTTAGCCATAATCTCAGCCTTTTGTTGATCTGAGACAGCAGCTCCCCCCGCCGAGGTTAACGCGGGGTAATCCCACTCCTGTCTGTCTCCACTCGTTCTCTTAACCAAAACAGGATACTGGTCACTCCCCAGAGTAGTATCCGTCCCGGTGGTCCACTGACTTATCCTCGCAAGAACATTAGACACCGAAGGTAAATCCGATACCAACTCAGTGCCATTGACAACATTAAATCTAGTCCCCCTTGTTATGTGCATTCAAGTCTCCAGACCACACACCATTACGACGGTTTAGACCCTCGATGCTAAGAAGACACTGAAGCTCTAATTTGAGTCATGGATTATAGAAATGAATTGTTACAGTTGGTTCACTTCTGTTCCAGATCTCCACTGTAATGTACTGTAAGTTACTCCCATTCCTGGTATTCTGTATGGGATCTCTTGCTTGATAAATGAAGCACAACCGTCCCCACCTCCATGATCCCTGTCCTTTCTTATAACAGAATAACCATAAATCACAAAATCCAAAGAAGGCCTGAGCCAGGTTTCCTGTACACAAATAACATCAGCTTTAGTAGTTCAACCTTTAATGAAATGCTTCAACTAGTAACCAGCGCCTTTTTGTCCATAACAAGCCCATTAGAGTTAATCTGGGGTGGCCTCTGGGTCTCTGCCTCCCTCTGACCCATCAGCATACTTTTTGGAGCATTTTCTCTGGTAACTTTCACCGCCTCCGCATATGAAATATTTCTCTCCACTCTCACTTTTTGGATATTATGCTCCCGCGTCATTATTTCACGGCCAGCATGCACCACACTTTGGGCTCCACCACAACGACAGCCTTTTGGTTGGACCCCTACCCCACACTTGCCATACTCATGATCCCCACCACAGCGAGCACCTCTCCTCTTACCTTTACAGTTTTTAGCCCGGTGCCCAAATCTTTGACAGATAAAACATCTTCTAAAACATCAAACATCTAAAACATCTAAAACATCAAACCGCAGTTTGGCGGGCAAAGACTAAGAAAGTCAGTCAACGTGATGGACATGGAAGAAGAGGACAGCGACAGTGGGACGTGCCACGTAAACGGAATAGCGACAGAGGTGACAGTAAATTCAACTGGTGCACAAACACTGGAAAGGGGAGACGCTTTCATTACCTTGGATATAAATGACCACCTAGTGGAAATGAAGGTGGAGACCGGCGCAAAGTGCAATGTCCTCTCAGCAAAGACTTTTGAGAAAATAAGACCAAATGAACAAATAAAGCCGTGCCCTAAACCTACCAACCCCATCGATCACAATCATGATTCACAATCAAAAGTGAACATTGTGACCTTTTCACGCATGAGCTAGGAAAGTCGCCAATCACATACTCAATGACACTTGACCCCGAGGTGAGGCCTGTAGTGCGACCTGAACACCGCATCCCCATTGCGATGAAAGACCAAGTCAAAGCTCAGCTGGACAGAATGCAAGATTTAGGTGTCATCACACCAATTTCGGAGCCCGCTGATTGGGTATCCTCAATGGTTGCTACAAACAAAAAGGACAAAAAGGAAATCAGGATCTGCATCAATCCGAGGGACTTGAACGCCGCTCTGAAAAGACCACATCACCCCAAGCGCACAGTAGATGAAGTTGCATCTCAAATGTCTAATGCAACTGTGTTAGATGCAAAGAACTCATTCTGGCAGATCTCCCTGGATCACAAATCTTCATTACTAAGCACTTTTAGCCCTTGTTTTGGTCGTTACAGATTCCCGCCGATGCCGTTTGGAATCAGCTCAGCCAGCGAGGTGTTCCAGCGTTCCATGGAGCAGATATTTGCAGTACCTCGTACTCGTGGATTCATTCTCAGGCTGGTTTGAGATGCTACCCAATCTTAGATCTACAACACTTATAGGTAAGCTGAAACGCCACTTCTCAGTCCACGGGGCACCACATACACTCATAACTGACAATGGAAGGCAATTCACGAGTCAGCACTACAAGGAGTTTGCAGCACAATGGGACTTTACTCATGTAACAAGCAGCCCAGAGTATCCCCAAACTAACGGATTGGCTGACGGAGCTGTCCGTAGTGCTAAAAACCTCATGGAAAAATCTCACAGAGACAAAACGGATGTCTTCCTAAGTCTGCTAAATCTAAGGAATATACCTCGTGACGCAAAAACTGGGATCCCCAGCACAAAGATTGATGTCAAGACAGACACGACGGTCATCATGGCTTTTAAATGGACAGTTGTTTTTTAATTTTTTTTTACATGAAGTTGTACGACATCCCCATCGCCAGTTCAGTACATCAACAGTGACTGGAGTATGGTTTTGTGCAGCCAAACTGGCTGGCGTCTGTTACATTTATACTGGAGCCCGACAGATATGTACAGTATATTGGGGAGCTGAAAAAAAGCTGATGTCCGATATTTGGCGGATATATGAAATAAGAGCATTCATATACGCAGGATATATACAGCACATGAGCCTAAATCTGTACAATACCCAAGATACGATTCAACACAAAGAAGCAGAAGCGCACTTCATTTAAATACAATAATTTTAAACGAAACTAATTCCAAGCAGCATGTGTTTTGAAGCTGTTTGCACATGCTCGGTGGCTGCAGGTAGAACTTTTTGATGGCTAGTAAATATGATTGATCTTGATATTGGTGGGATGTTTTTGTGAATTCCTATTGTGTCATTTAAAGAGAAAACCTTCATTTCTACGCGTATTTTCGTCTTAGATAACTGGTAAAATTAAATGTATTGCTATGTAACAGAAAATGGTTTGACAGTAAAACATTGAAACAACCATCAGCATGACAACATGACGTCACCCTCTCCTGAGCATGAAGACCAAGAATCATTGAGCAGCGATACAGACTGTGAAGGTGATATGATGACTCACACTGACGACAAACACTCTGAGTGCTCTAAAAAGATGTCAGGTAAACACAACTGCTCAGTTTGTGATGAAAGATTTTCTTGGAAGAGTAATTTGACTCGACACATGAAAAAACACACGGGAGAGAAACCTTTCACTTGCTCAGAATGCGCTAAAAGCTTCAGTCACAAGGTATCTTTGGTTAACCACACAAGAAAGCACACAGGAGAAACACCTTTTAGTTGCTCAGACTGTGGTCAAAGTTTCTCTGAAAAGGGATGCGCTGTATCACATATGAGAACACACAAAGGAGAAAAACTTTATACTTGCTCAAAATGTTCTAAAGGTTTCACGCAAAGGGGAACTTAGCTTTCACACACAAAAACACACAGGAGAAAAACCTTTTTGTTGCTCACGCTGTTTTAAATGTTTCATTCAAAAGTCAAATATGGTGTCACACATGAGGGCACACACAGGCGAAAAAACCTTTTACTTGCACAGACGGCAGTAAAAGCTTCACTGTCAAAGCCCATGTCGTGCAACACATGAGAACACACAGGGACAAAATGGTGGCGACAAATTGCCCTGACTTGGATGTCGTATGAGTCACTCATTGAAGTGAATCGGGTACCGCCAATTATTTTGTTGAAGTTGTTGCATTTTCTTGGACTTTGGTGCCCGTCACCAGGTTCAAACATAAGGGTGTCCACATGTGCAGCTTCTACCATGTTCCGAGAGATTTGGTGGACATTGAGTTCGAATGGACCGTGTTCTGTGCCTCCGTTGCCGAGGCGGCTGATTGGAGCTGTGGCCGAAAGGTGGTTGGTGCTTGTCGTGGCGATAATCCCTAAACCAGTTGGTGAACACCAGTGGTGAGGAATGTCGTCAAGCTGAAGAAGAAGTCCCATTGGGCCTTTTTGCCCTATGGGACAGCGGAGCCAGCTGATAGGTATTGGCAGGCCAAGTGGTCTGCTTGGATGAGGGCGAAGTTTGGAGAAGCCATGGAGAACGTCCTCCAGACGAAGAGATTCTCGACCACCATCCACCATCTCAGGAGGGGGAAGAATGTGCACATTCAACACCATGTATGGTGAAGTTGAAGAGAAAAATGGTGCTTTGACTTGAGATGCTGTGGACCGTTGAAAGGAATATTTTATTGAGGAATATGTCCTCAATCCCAACGACAAGTCTTCCATTGAGGAAGCACTGCCTCGAGACTCAACGATGGAATCTCCTATCTCTGGGGCTGAGGTTGTCAAAAGCACCTTGGCGGCAGGCTTCTCTGGGGTGAATTAGATCCACCTGGAGTTCCTTAAGGCCTCTGAAGCTTGGGGCGTGGTCTTGGTTGACACGACTCTGAAGTATCACATATACATTGAGGTGATGGTCCCCCTTCTAGTGAAGGTGGACCGTAGGGTGTATTCCAACTCTCATTGGGATCACTCTTCTCAACCTCTTCTAGAAAGGTTTCCAGAGAGGAGGGTCCACTGGATAGTTGAATCTCAAATTCAGAAGGAGCATTGTGTTTTTTGTTCAGGTTGTGTAACTGTGGACCATCTTAGCACTCTTTGCAGGGTCCTTGACGGTGCAGGGAGTTTGGCCAACCGGTAGACTTGGAGAAGGCATTCAACCGTGTTCCTCAACAAATACTGTGAGGAGTACTCTTGGAATATGGGGTACCGAACCAACTAATTCAGTGTTAGGCTTTTATTGGCGGCAATAATTCGGACCTGTTTACAGTGAGGGTTGGACTTCGCCATGGCTGCCCTTATGCCACCGATTCTGTTCATTACTTTTTGGATGGAAATTGTAGGGGTTTTGAGTGATTCAGAACTAAGAGTGATTCAGAAGACTCCTATGACGAACGACATTAATGGGGTGACCGCACCTCGCCCGGGCGTGGGATACCAGGACCTCACCCGGGAGCCAGGCCTGGGGGAGGGGCTCCCAGGCGAGCGCCTTGTGGTCAGGTCTTCACCTGTGGGACCTGGCCGGGCCTAGCCCGAAGAAGCCACACGGGAACTCCCCCCCGCAGACCCACCACCTGCAGGGGCAAGCATAAGGGTCCGGTGCTTTTGCATCGCGATTTGTGGTTGCCGATTTGATCCAAGGACAATATTGTTTCATTTAGGACGATACAATTCAGTAACTTTATAGCCGCATATTCAAGCAGTCTGACTGAAATAAATACCTGGACACTCAACAGTGCAGGTGAATTTTTGTTGTTGCTATTTTTTAAGGGAATCGGGTATAAATTACGGACATAAACAAACAAGTAAACAACAGTTTATGGCAAATGCATCCACATTTTATTTGAATAAAGTGCAACCAACACTTTAACTGGTTGAATTAAATTTAAATGTGTGATTAATTGTAATAAAAGACGATACCTCATTCACGCCTTTAACCAAAGCATTAATGTTTTTTTGTACCATCACCAGATCTGAATGACATTTCATGTAGATAAATATTAAAGTGAACGAATATCCTACATACTGTAACGTCTGCACAGACGCTATTAAAGCCACAAGGAGGTGTTTGACCAACAAGCTTTTCATTGCAAGAAAAAATCGTTTACCGGGTTAAACTCCAACGTGCAGGCTTGGGGCCGGGGTGCAACAAGAATTTCCAGTGGAATGAAGTCCAGCCCCTCTCGAGAAGACTGGTTCCAGAGCCCTTGCTGTGCGTTGAGTTGAGTCTGACTATATCTAACCGGAATTTCTCCACCTCACGCACCAGCTCAGGCTCTTTCCCCACCAGAGAGGTGACATTCCACGTACCGACAACTAGCTTCTGTAGCTGAGGATCGGACCGCCAAGGCCTCTGCCTCCGGCCACCACCCAGCTCTCTTTGCACCTGACCCCTTTGGCCCCTCCCACGAGTGGTAAGCTCATGGGAGGGGGGACCCACGTTGCCTTTTCGGGCTGTGCCCGACCGGGCCCCATTGGTGCAGGCCCGGCCACCAGACGCTCGCCTTCGCGCCCTGCTTCCAGGCCTGGCTCCGGAGGGGGCCCCGGTGAACAGCGTCCGAGCGAGTGGGAAAACGAAGTCAATTGTTATTGTGGATCAATGGGGTCTACTGAGCCACTCTTTGTCTGGTCCCTCCCCTAGGACCTGTTTGTCATGGGTGACCCTACAAGGGGCATGACAACCCCTGACAGCTTAGCTCCTAGGATCATTGGGACACGCAAACTCCTCCACCACGATAAGGTGGTGACTCAGGGAGGAGATCAGAACCACATTGTCTGCAAATAACAGTGATCCTAAGACCCACAAAGTGCACCCTCTCGACACCTTGTCTTCGCCTGGAAATTCTGTCCTTATGAACAGACTTGCTGACAAAAGGCAGCCTTCCGAAGCCCACCATTTACCTGAAACCCTCCAGTGTTCCACAACTGGGAGGATACCCACATTGAACCTTCTATAGTCGAGGTTTGACTAAGCAGAGTGTGATCACCCTATACTTATTCAAAAGGGGGACCACCACCCAGATACTGTTCCCATCTTCCATGCAATGTTGAAGAGACATATCTACTAAGACAGTTCCTCAACATCCAGAGCTTTGAGGAACTCAAGGCAAAACTCTGCCTCCCCTGTACCCTTGCGACTGGGTGGGTGTTTTGACTACCCCATATATATCAGCCACGGTTATTTATGTGTCTGCGTCAGTGTCCTAAGACTCTGCTTCCTCTACAGGAAGGTATGTCAGTGGGATTGAGAAGGGCCTCAAAGTATTCTTTCCGCTGACCGACTACATCCTCAGTCGAGGTCAGCAGGCCTCCATCCCCACTGGAAACAATGAACTGGGGACTGCTTCTCCTTCCTGAGGTGTAGGGCTCCGCCACTTGGCCTGCTGGTACCAGTCACCTGCTTCCGGAGTCCCACAAGCCATTCATTCTCAATAGGACTGCTTCTTCAGCTTGACGGTAGCCCTGACTTCTGGTGTCCACCATTGAGTTTGAGTCTTTTTGCCACGACTGGCACCAACCACCTTGCGGCTGCAACTCCAACTGGATGCCTCACCGATAGGAGCATGGAATACAGCCCATTCGGACCTGATATCCCCGTCCTCACCCTGGATCCAGGCGAAGCTCACTTGGAGGTGAGAGCTGAAGACTCGACGAACGGGGGACCTGCCAGATGTTCCCAGCATACTCTCACTACAAGTTTGAGTCTCTCGGGTTTGTCCAGCATCCTCCACCGTCATCTAATCAAACAATGATACAACTACAAAGTCGAGGATGCAGGGCCCTTTGGAATCTGTTTGATTTTTTTCCCCCAAAATTCCCTTTTATTTTATTTGTTTCCAAATTCTGTCTTAAATGTTTTAGAATTTTGTTTTTACATTTTACACTTATTTTTACCAGCACAGTGTGTGTGGTTTTTGGATTAGTGAATAAAAGGTCAGTTAGTTCAGGCCAAAAAACCTTACATTTACTGATGCAATCCATCAATGGACAATTTAGCCCAGTTATTAAGAAATCAATGTAGCTTGGCTAACTTTTCCAATGGGATATCAGCCTCTGCACACGTTGCTAAAAAAAATCTTCAGCGAACTGTTACGTCTGTACTTGTGATTAAGGAAGATGTAGTCACCCATGCAATTCCAACTGCATATGCAAGCTAATTCTTTGACATGCTTATATTCACGGAGTGTGAATGGAAGCTAGCGGAAGCCAACTTTCGCCGGTGTTTGTCGTCATTTCAACATTGAAGCATGTGGTTTAGTGTTTGTAATGAGATTGCACCATAATTTAGCTATCAGCCAGGTATATAATTCCCCCATACAAACTTTGCCTCTCCTTACGATGACAGCATTTCATTCACATGATGCCAATTTCTGTGAAATTCCGTATATTAACAGTAAATTACGTACTTATTGGCCAATTTCGTGATTCCGTTAATGCGAAAATCATAGGGCCCTAAGGATGTGCAAGGATGTGCCATGTTCATCATTAAGTTCAAACATGGTGTTTGTTATGGACAAACTGGTTTGCACAGAAGTTTAATAACACAACTCATGGGTTTAGGTCTTGAAGGCTGTTCCTCCCAATCACGCTCCAGGTCACGCTGTAGAACTATGTAGTCACCATCTGGGGTGCTCTCCAGCGTCCCTCTGATAGACTCCAAGAAGTCTGGGTAGTCTGAGCTGCTGTTCGGCGCGTACACCTAAACATCGGAATGTCTCAAACTTTGACACAAGCTTGGAACCACAGAAGGCTTTTGTACAGTAAAACATTTAAACAGCCACCAGTCTCTATTTCACTATTATTTCAAAGGTAGAATTCTCATGACTGAGTTATTACTCTTCTTCTGAGGGAAGTTAGCCCCCTAAAACAAATGAGACTATTTGAGCAGAATTTTGCGTGGGGTGAGGGACCAACTTCACTCAGGTACCACACCTTTGATCGTTAATATCTCCAAAATGAAAGCAGCACAAACGAGGGCGGTCAGAAGTAGACTTTTTTTTTCCCCCCCATACGGGGCTTGACAAGTGACTGACCTCAGTTGACCTTTAATAAATGTGTAATAACTCAAAAAGGAACGCAGCACAAACGTTTATTTCATTTGCACAAAACTCCACCAAACAAATGGGATTAGTCCCGTTAGAAAGTACACAGGAGAAACCACCTTTGAGTTGCTCTGAATGCCCTTTGTGTTTCACTCCGAAGGTACTTGGGTAAAACACGAAGGAGAAAAACCCCATACTTGCTTAGTATGTTCTAGAAGTTACACGGAAAAGGGAACCTCGGTTTCACACATGGAAACGCCTTTCAGTTGGTATCAAGTATGGTATCAAAGTATGGTCAAGTCAAGTATGGTATCAAACACGAGAACGCACGAAGGGCGGAAAAAACTCCTACTTTCCTGTCAAAGCACATCCCTCAGAGAGCCTGAGATCAAACATTGTATATTCCTCTCATAGTGTGTACTAACATATACTGTATGACCATTTTGTATATAATATTGGCTCATGATAATTTATTGTAACTGTGTAAGATGACAATTGTTAGTGTATTGTGTTTTTGGTTATTATACTTGCATTTATTAACATAATTCGATTCAAGATCATAGACTTAATTCAACAGAGATGCAAGTGATGATGGTAATCATTTCATATATGTGGAGGCTCGCTTGCAGGGGAACATCCATCTCATCGCAGCGCACCTCCAAAATCTTGTCTTTTTAATGCGCAGCATCTGACACTCATACAACGAGATCACCAGATTGGGGCAGACAGTCGGAAGCTGGGATGCCGGAGATCCTCCGCCTTCTTGCAGCAGACCTCCAAAATCTTGTCTCTTTGACTGCACAGCATAGGACACTTGGCCAAAAAGTGGTCATGTTGCTATGTTGCTAGAGCGCAGCCCCTCTCTGGCAGCAGGTCCTCAAAGCTCTCGGCCTCTCTTAGTGCCTGATGTGTCTAAATGAATTATTATTACCATCAACCCTAACCAATATATAATAATAATAATAATAATATATATATATTATATATTATA
>QODF01002073.1:76469-105793 GCA_024372805.1 Oostethus manadensis
TTAAGTGTGGCACTGTTTGGCTTCCATACTGTTTCAATGGCTTATTTAAGATGGAAATGGTCAAACACGTCCCTTTGCTTTTCCATGTCACGCTGGATTCAACGGAAGAATGGCGCATTTTAAGATTGTCTCTTACCGCAGAGACAGACGACGTCGCTTCCCGATTAGCCCGTTAGCCGTCACGTGACTTTGCCCTTAGAGCGACACGCGCACGGACGCGGGGCTTCGCTCCGTGAGCTCCACGCGTGCGCAGACGGTCCCGGAACCCATCACTTTTTTTTTGGTAATCGTTCTTGCGTTTTTAAGCCCACGAAGCCGGAAGTGGGTGTGTAGCATCGGAGTGCTAACCCAAGTGAAGATCTTCGACGAGATAGGAGAGGAATCAGCGCGGCCAGGCCAAGATGGCGGCGGCCGGTCCAAGCGAAGGCGGAGGGGAATTAGCACCAGCAACCCCCAGCGAATCCTCCCCGGAGGAGAAGCCCCAAACTGCAGGTAGCGGTGAGCGAGTCGAAGTTTCCAACGCCGTTGTCGAGGCTAAACCCCCTTAAAGAGAGAGAACGGGACCTGGCTAAGCTAAGCTAAACTAAGCTAACGGCCGCCATGATTGTTAGCTTGACGAAGGCGGAGCTGCAGTCAGAGAAGAAGAAAGAATGTGAAAGACAAAACAACCGCTCGTGTGAACCCTTTCCGAAACTGCTCTTATTATTAATATTCCCATTCTGAGATCCTTCCCCCCCCCAGGCGCCTTTGGTCTACTAGAAGTCTGATCTCCATATATGGTAGACCTCCAGGCAACATCTAGTACATGTGTTACTCTAAAAGATGTCTACAGGTAGTGGCTGGTAGATACCTCACATCCATCTATCTGCGTGCGTTTAAACAAGGTTTAGAAATACATGCAGATAAGATTGCTTTATTACACGTTTATTACACGTCCCTTTGAATTCCTTGGCATTACCCAAAACAAAATACATTTTTGTACACATTTATTTGATGTAGGCTTTCAAAAGAAATCTAGTTATGCACTCGGCCCAACAATCTTCAAGCAGCAACACTACCCAAGGTCACATACTTTCTGATGCCGTTGCCGAATCCATCTTGGTCTGCATCTTCCTCGGAGATCTTGGACCTCCATTCTGGACAATAGAACAGAAAGTAGTTCCGGTTAGTTTATGGGGACGCTTAAGTTCTCGAAACAATGTGTCCAAAAGAGTGCCTCCTGAAAAAGAGCAGACCTCACAAACGCTCGGACGTTGCTGTCTCCGGCAGCGTATGCTACCGCGCTTACATGCGATTTCTCACGGCCTTCTGAGGGCAATACCAGATGTAGCTTGTAAACAAGCTGCTAAAAGGCTAGTAGCTAAGCCAAGTAGCTGGTATAGCTAGTTCTTGCCTTGGATGCTGGAAAAGTCCAAATATGTAAACACGTAATCCTCCGATAGGGCGAGAAGCCAAAAGTTTCGTCATAGCAAAGTCCGTGACTGGAAAACCACGGAATTTGCGAGGCCCTTCACTCACGTTCTTGTTGAGCCCAGAACTCGTCTGCCCAGATAATGACAAGTTAATAATGATAATAATTACGTTTTCTTTACCACTCTAGTGTCGCACCGATCGCCATCCACGCATGTAAATACTGTCAAACGCACGTGGACAGTATTACTCTTTTGGGCGCATGTTGTTTTGAGAAGCCAATTTCTTTGCTGAAGTGTCCCCAGAAACTAACCGGAACTCTTTTTGCCCATGCCAAAACCGACCAGAACTTGGCTCATGGGGTAAGTCATTGTGGATGCATTACACTGGTGATGGGGATGTCATACAACTTCATGTCAAAAAACCCACTATCCAACCAGAAACTGCAGTAATTCTACATTTGATCAAAATTACTTAACATTTGCAAGACCAAAACACAATCACCGCATTGGACTATCAGAACATGATGGAAGAGTCTAATTCGGACCACTTCCTGCTTCTGAACTCCAAGCAAGTTTATTTAGCACAAGTCTACAGCGATTTGGAATCTGTTTTACACGTCTTTACATAACTACACCAAGACAAATGGTCGTAGCAGCTACAACTGCCATCATTATTCCAACTAAAAATGTTGTCTTTGGTCCGGTTTGTGGAAAGAATCTACCTCCTGAATGGTCATTCCCATAAATGTTGTGTGTATGTATTTGTTCTGTCCATGTTCAATACGCGGTGCAAGCATCAAGGCGTATTTCAGTTTCTCTCCTCTCTCCTGACCCGTACCTTATCTTCTGATGCCCTAGCCCATTGCTAATACACTGCACCATTGCGCCCACTGCTTCTTTAGTACTTACCCAGTACCCGGGGCTTCATTACCAGTTTAAGCAATGTATATGCTGCATAATGAATGAGATAAATTAGCTAACTTTTATGTACATATGTTTTACTGATGTGTTGTGACAACTGGTTGTGTCCTGCAGACTTCCAGCAGCTGATGGATCGTCAAGAAGAATGTCCCCCTCAGCCACACAGAGGGCGCTCCACTTTGGAGCAGGAGGAGCCACAGCCCCGTCACTTTAAAGAGGAAGACAAGGAGCCAGAGCACACCCACATTAAAGAGGAGGAGGAGGAGGAGGAGCCATATCCGCCCTATAATAAAGAGGAAGAGGAAAAACTCTCCATCACTCAAGAGGGGGAGCATCCTCCAAGGCCAATGGAGGTTGATCTTGCCAGGGTGCCACTGACCGAGGTCTCCGTGAAGACCGAAGACCAGGAAGACACACCACCTGAGTCCTCACTGCTTAATCACAGTCCAGGTGAGGAGAACAGAGAGGCGGAGCCTACAAACAGCAGCTCACCACAACACATAAAAGAAGAAGCTGATGGAGACCACTGTGGAGGATCACAAGCAGACAACCTCTTAGCTCCACTGTCAGATAGTGACAACACATCACACTCCCCTGAAGATGAAGACTACAACCAAGAACCTTTGAGCAGCAATACAGACTGTGAAGGCGATAAGAGGACTCACGCTGACAACAAACACTCTGAATGCTCTAAGAAGAAGACGGGGAAGAAACGGTACACCTGCTCAGTTTGTGCTAAAAGCTTTTCTCAGTGTAGCCCTTTCACTCGTCACATGCGCACACACACCGGAGAGAAACCTTTTAGTTGCTCAAACTGTGGTAAAACTTTCACTCGAAAGGCGATTTTGGAGTCACACATGAGAACACACACAGGAGAAAAACCTTTTACTTGCTCAGAATGTGGTAAAAGTTTCACTCACAAAGTAACTTTGGTAAAACACATGAGAATGCACACGGGAGAAAAACCTTTTACTTGCTCAGACTGTGGTAAAAGTTTCACCCTCAAAGCAAGCATGGGATCACACATGAGAACGCACACTGGAGAAAAACCTTTTACTTGCTCTGAATGTGGTAAAAGTTTCACTCAAAAAGTAACTTTGGTAAACCACATGAGAACGCACACAGGAGAAAAACCTTTTACTTGCTCAGACTGTGGTAAAAGGTTCACCCTCAAAGCAAGCATGCTGTCACACATGAGAACGCACACAGGGGAAAAACCTTATACTTGCTTAAGATGTTCTAAAAGTTTCACACAAAGGGGAACTTTGGTTGCACATATGAAAACACACACAGGTGAACAACCGTTTTGTTGCTCTAACTGTTTCAAACGTTTCACTAAAAAGGCAAATATGGTATTACACATGAGGACGCACACAGGAGAAAAACCTTTTACTTGCTCGGACTGTGGTATAAGCTTCGCTCGAAAGGTAGAAATGGTCTCACATGTAAGAAGACACGCAGAGGAAAACTGCTTTAGTTGCTCAAACTGTGGCAACAGTTTCACCGAACAGGGAAGTGTGGTATCACACACAAGAAAATAACTTTTTAATGGCTCGGACAAAATATTGGACTTACCCCAATTGTAGTGACACATGAAAGGCCTCTTTGAACAGGCACGTGTAGAGTCTCAGTAGTTAAAGTGATTTTTATTTGACTGTATGCCATAGTCACTAAATGTTGTTGCTGAAAGTCACTTCCTTTGCAGCTACTTACAGATTCTGGGAAAGTCTGGAAAGTAGTGATTTCATTCCTTTTGCTGTCTCTGAGTTTGTATGAGTCAGTAATGAAAGTGAATCGGGTACTCGGGTCACCTGCCCACAGTGCATGATTTGTTTTTGCGCAACAAAACAATTGTATGTAATAAATGGGAATAATTGTGTTATCTTGTTGATACTGTTCAACTGATATTGGCTCAACTGTCTGGAACTGATGGCCAGTTTTATAAACTTCCCTTGCCATCCACCCCCAAATGTTCTGTATGCGATTTAAATCACGGGAACATGCAGGATGGTCCAAAAGAGTGATGTTATTCTCCCTGAAGAAATCCTTCACCAAGCTTCAGGTGGTGCAGGGTCTTTAGACGGGCGGGCCGGTTACGTGCAGATGTTGCAGCGGGCATCCCTGATGACTGAGGGTCCTCGTCTGCGTGGTACCAGCTGGTTTCTTCAACAGGACAACGCTGCAGTTCACAATGCTCTCTTGACAAAGAACGTCTTCAGGGAGAATAACATCCCTCTTTTGGACCATCCTGCATGTTCCCCTGATTTAAATTCCAGACAGAACATCTGGGGATGGATGGCAAGGGGAGTTTACAAAAAATGCCCATCAGATCCAGACAGCTGATTCACAGTAGCTTCCTGGAACACTAGCATCAAGCATGCCCAAAGCCATTTCTGAAGTGATTAACAAGAGCGCTGGAGCTACTCATTAGTGTATCCCACTGAGAACATCGTTTGTTCTGGTTTTGGAGAGTTTTTTGTCATTTTTTTGAGCGATGGTCTTCTGCTGTTTGTCCGCTGATCAAAAGTTGATTTCACTTTTAATTGTTGTTTTCAACAAATGACTTTTGTCACACTCCCCTTCTTGCTACTTAAACCCTCCTGGAGATCCAAACGTCTAGCAATTTTCCAACTGGTCTTGAGATTTTGATGGGGTCTGTAATCATGAAAAAGCACGCGGTATTTTACATACCATAGCTTATTTATGCAGGTTAAGGGCCATTTATTCAGAATTCAAAACACCTCGTGCCACAGTCCCTGACGTAATCACACCGCAAGCTGCCGGCCAATCGCCTAACAGAAGAAGAAAAGGGGGCGGGGCCGAGTGGGCGTGTCTTCAGCTAGCGTCATTAGCTGGCTAATGCCGAGCAAACGGTTCTACAGGTCCACAGAAAGTGTTTGGCGTGTAACTATTCGTCGCCGCCGACGAGCGAGCAGCACCGGCGGGCTACGGAAGTGACTGAAGACGTGATAAAAGAAGAAGCAGCACGGCTGTGCTAAGATGGCGCCGCCAGCTCCCCGCAAACCTTCCACGGAGAACCCCCCGCGGACGGCAGGGACCGCTCCCAACGACGTCTTTTTGGAGGCGAAAACCCGCGCAGAGAGCGATGAGGAGAAACCGGCCGACCGAGGTAAACAAAGAGCCGCCATGATTGTTAGCTGGAGAAGGCGGCGGCGTTCAAGTAGACGCAAGAATGTAAACAAAGACGAAAAAAGAGAAACGAAAGGCAAGGGGCCCTTCAAATCGCCACCTGCCGCCGGTTGCACGGATTGTCGTTTGGTGGAGACCGAGCACGACAGGACGCACAAAAAGTCCCCGCGGCCCACCTTCCCGACAAACCGGAAGTCGGCCATTTTGCTTCGCGGCGGCCATTTTGGGGCAAAACGCCAATTTTGGCGGGATAAGCCCGCCGGACTTCCCAGATTCGCCTTCGCGCCAAAATGTTACCATACATTCTTAAATAACTGTACAATACGCTTCCACAGTAATTCCTGTTTGTGTCCTGCAGACTTCCGGCAGATGATTGTTCGTCAAGAAGAATGTCCCCCTCAGCCACAGGGGCTCAGGAGCTCCACTTGGGGGCAGAAAGAGTCAGAGCCCACCCACATTAAACAGGAAGAGGAACAGCCACAGACCCCTCACATTAAAGAGGAAGAGGAGGAGCCACAGCCCACCCACATTAAGGAGGAAGAGGAGGAGCCGCATCCCGCTCATGTTAAAGAAGAAGAGGAAGAAGTTTCAGTCACTCAGGACCAAGAACGTCTTCTAGGGCCAGCCGAGGCTGCTCTCGCCAGGTTGCCACTGACTGGTGTCTCTGTGAAGATTGAAGACCGTGAAGACAAACTAACTGTGTATTCACAGCTTCATCACATTCCAAGTGAGGAGAAAAGGGGGGCGGAGCCTTCGGGCAGCCGCTCACCACAGCACATGACAACAGCAGCTGATGGAGACCACTGCGGAGGATCCCAAGCAGACACACTTCTAGCTCCACTGTCAGACAGTGACGGCACGTCACACTCTGCTGAAGATGAAGAAAGCGACTACAACCAAGAATCACTGAGCAGCGATGCAGACTGTGAAGGTGATATGAGGGCTCACACTCACAACAAACACTCTGAATGCTCTGAAAAGAAGACAGGGAAAGAACGTTTCACCTGCTCTGTTTGTGCGAAAAGCTTTACCTTTAAGAGTAATATGACTCGACACATGAGAACACACACGGGAGAAAAGTCTTTCAGTTGCTCAGACTGCGGTAAAACGTTCACTCGAAAGGCAATCATGGAGTCACACATGAGAACGCACACAGGAGAAAAACCTTTTACTTGCTCGGAGTGTGGTAAAAGTTTCACTCAAAAAGTCATTTTGATAAACCACATGAGGACGCACACAGGAGAAAAACCTTATAGTTGCTCAGACTGTGGTAAACGTTTACCTGACAAGGCAAGTATGGTATCACACATGAGGACGCACACAGGAGAAAAACCTTTTACTTGCTCGGACTGCGGTAAAAGTTTCACTCACAAGGCAACTTTGGTATCACACATGAGAACACACACGGGGGAAAAACCTTTTACTTGCTTGAAATGCTGCAAAAGCTTCACACAGAGGGGAACTTTGGTTTCACATATGAAAACACACACAGGAGAAAAACCTTTTTCTTGCTCGAACTGTTTGAAATGTTTCAATAAAAAGGCAAACATGGTATTACACATGAGAAGGCACACAGGAGAAAAACCTTTTACTTGCTCAGTCTGTGGTAAAAGTTTTGCTCGAAAGGTGCAAATGGTATCACACACAAGACGACATGCAGGAGAAAATTGTTTTAGTTGCTCAATCTGTGGTAAAAGTTTCACCGAAGAGCCAAGTGTGGTAGCACACGTGAGAACACACACAAGAGAAAAACCTTTTACTTGCTCAGACGAACAGCAATAAACAAACATTGTTTGTAAGGAGAAGATGAGGCACTGTTCATGTACCACATTGGCATTATGATGTTGCACATTTACATGGTCTCATGATGATGCTATTAATAGACACGTTGGTTTTGTGAGTGTAATTTGAATGCTAAGCGAGAATGGAGTGTTTTATTTGTGAATATAAATATTTGTATATTTTTCATATGCGCAATAAATACCACGCCTGTGCTGGAGACAACCAATCATTTTCCTCATTCCTCCACGTCAATGAAAATAAATTCTGCGAGTGGCTGGCGGCCAGCCCAGGCCCCCTCGTGCGAAATCCGCTGTTATAGACTTCAGCTTATCTGCGATCCTCATGAGGACAATTGGCATCGAGAACAAAGGAATGGCAAGCCCCGAACCCGATGGTGGACACCGGGGGTTAGGGCTGCTGTCAAGCTGAAAAAGGAGTCCTATCGAGCATGGATGGCTTGCGGGACTCCCGAAGCAGCTGACAGGTACCGGCAGGCCAAGCGGCATGCGGCCTTAGCGGTGGTCGAGGCAAAAACTCGGGTGTGGGAGGAGTTCGGTGAGGCTATGGAGGACGACTTTCGGTCCGCCTCGAAGAGGTTCTGGCAAACCGTCCGACACCTCAGAAAGGGGAAGCAGCCCCCAGTTCACACTGTTTACAGTGCGGAGGGGGGCTTGCTGACCTCGACTGAGGATATAGTTGGTCGGTGGAAGGAATACTTCGAGGCCCTTCTCAATCCCTCTGGCATACCTTTCGTAGAGGAAGCAGAGTCTGAGGATACGTACGTGGACAGTTCTATCATCGCGGCTGAGGTATCTGGGGTAGTTAAATCACTCCCCAGTGGCAAGGCTCCGGGGGTAGACGAGTTCCGCTCAGAATTTCTCAAGGCTCTGGATGTTGGAGGACTGTGTTGGTTGACACGCCTCTACAACATTGCATGGAAGTCAGGAACAGTACCTCTGGACTGGCAGACCGGGGTGGTGGTCCCCATTTTTAAAAAGGGTGACCGGAGGGTGTGTTCCAACTTTAGAGGGATCACACTCCTCAGCCTTCCTGGGAAAGTCTACTCCAGGGTGCTGGAGAGAAGGGTACGACCGTTAGTCGAACCTCGGTTAGAGGAGCTGCAATGTGGTTTTCGTCCCGGTCGCGGAACACTGGACCAGCTCTACACCCTTGCAAGGGTACTCGAGGGTATGTGGGAGTTTGCCCAACCAGTCTACATGTGCTTTGTAGACCTGGAAAAGGCATTCGACCGTGTCCCTCGTGGTGTCCTGTGGGGGGTGCTCCGGGAGTACGGGATTGATGGTCCGCTTCTACGTGCCATTCGGTCCTTGTACAATCGAAGCAGGAGCCTGGTTCGCATTGCCAGCAGTAAGTCGAGCTTGTTTCCGGTGAACGTTGGCCTCCGCCAAGGCTGCCCTTTGTCACCGATTCTGTTCATAATCTTCATGGACAGAATTTCTAGGCGCAGTCAAGGTGTTGAGGGAGTCCAGCTTGGTGACCTTAGGATCTCGTCTCTGCTATTTGCAGACGATGTGGTCCTTATGGCCTCATCAGGCTGTGACCTTCAGCGTTTACTGGAGCGGTTTGCAGCTGAGTGTGAAGCTTCTGGGATGAGACTCAGCACCTCCAAATCCGAGGCCATGGTTCTCAGTCGGAAACGGGTGGACTGTACCCTCCGGGTTGGGAGTGAGGTCTTGCCTCAGGTGGAGGAGTTCAAGTATCTCGGGTTCTTGTTCACGAGTGAGGGAAGGTTGGAGCGTGAGATCGACAGACGGATCGGTGCAGCATCTGCAGTAATGCGGTCGCTGTACCGGACCGTCGTGGTGAAGAGAGAGCTGAGCCGGAAGGCAAAGCTCTCTGTTTACCGATCGATCTACGTTCCCACCCTCACCTATGGTCATGAGTTATGGGTCATGACCGAAAGAACGAGATGGCGGATACAAGCGGCGGAAATGAGTTTCCTCCGTAGGGTGGCTGGACTCACCCTAAGAGATAGGGTGAGGAGCTCGGCCATCCGGGAGGAGCTCAGAGTAGAGCCGCTGCTCCTTCACATGGAGAGGAGCCGGTTGAGGTGGCTCGGGCATCTAGTCCGGGTGCCTCCCGGGCGCCTCCCTGGTGAGGTGTTTCGGGCATGCCCAGTCGGGAGAAGGCCCCCGGGAAGACCTAGGACACGGTGAAGGGACTATGTCTCACAGCTGGCCTGGGAACGCCTTGGTGTCCTCCCGGTGGT
Source organism: Oostethus manadensis (assembly GCA_024372805.1). Classification (NCBI taxonomy): domain Eukaryota; kingdom Metazoa; phylum Chordata; class Actinopteri; order Syngnathiformes; family Syngnathidae; genus Oostethus; species Oostethus manadensis. The sequence continues at coordinate 85,965 of QODF01002073.1, forward strand.
GCTGGAAGAGGTCGCTGGGGACCGGGAAGTCTGGACTTCCCTACTGAAGCTGCTGCCCCCGCGACCCGGACCCGGATAAGCGGTGGAAAATGGATGGATGGAACAAAGGAATGAACATTGGATTACATTTTTTTATCACTTTTACGTCCCCACAATTCCATTCCTGTTTTAGCTGACCTTTGACTGTACTTAATAATACTGATTAGATTTATTCGTGTGATGTTACTGTTATTGCTGATACAGGAATATTCAGCACAATCGCAGTTCTAACTAATCTAACGTTACGTCACACACACACACACGACTGTCCACAAGATTCAAGGCGTTTCTTACCGGAAAATGTAGGGTTGGATTTGTCATGTCCATTGGAACAAATATTTTCTGTTTTCCGTCATTCTAGCTCCACTTGTCCCCTCAAAGCCAAGTAAACAATGAGCCGTCATTCTAGCAAGGCACTAAATTAGGGGTGCCCGCATCCAATACGATATTGTCGTAGTCAACTGTGAAGATATTTGTGTCAAGGATGAGAAACTAAGCAGATGAAGTACTGTTATTAGTATATTTTTATTAATACATGGCACACAGGTTACCAGTAGGTGCGGTAGATTCTCAGAAAACAAGACCCAGCATTCATGATATGCACGCTCTTAAGGCTGAGCAATTGGCCAATTTGATTGATGATGATTGCTAGACCGTTGTTTAGGTCGAGTTCAGCAGCACAGCGTCCCCACCATACACGGTGTTGACTGTGCACTGCTGCCACCCCTGCTCGTCGCCTCTCATTGCCGGCAACACCGGAGTGGAATGAAGTCCAATGAGGGATTGCCTTCAAAAAGTTTATTATCCGGGATTTTCCAGCGTACTTAAATTCAGCAAATTGTAGTACTTCCACATTACGAGATACAAAGTGAGTTTATTCAAACCACACATAAACATGATTTTCGGTGTGTCCCTGAATGCATCTCGCTGTAGGTGACGCTGCGAAAGTCCCATTCCAAGGCATAACAAACTAGAGATGTGTTTGTGAGATGGCGTGGGCAGCTACACTGTGCCACCCGTCTGCCATCTTAATAGAGGCTTGCCATGCCGCGTATGCATTAATTTAAAACAATAAGGTAATTAATGAAATAAATTAGCTACCGCCATAAACAGCCCTGTATATTACTGTACAATACAATATATGTATCTACTGTAGGTATATAGATACTGTATATGCAGTATCACAGTCACACTATATACATTTGAATATATAATGTAGCCGCAACGGGGCACAAGCCAGTGTCTTATTGTGGCGGTCCCAGGCCCGGATAAATACAGAGGGTTGTGTCAGGAAGGGCATCCGACGTAAAACTTTGCCAAACCAGAACATGCCAATCAGACAAATGAGTTCCACACCGGATCGGACGTGGCCCGGGTTAACAACAGAACTATGACAGGAAAAGGTAGAGAATTAGTTGACATGATGCAGAGAAGGAAGGTAGAAATATCGTGTGTCCAGGAGACCAGGTGGAACGGAAGCAAGGCTAGAAGCTTAGGAGCAGGGTTCAAGCTGTTCTATCATGGTGTAGATAGGAAGAGAAATGGAGTAGGGCTGATTTTGAAGGAGGAGTTTGCTAGCAACGTCCTGGAGGTAAAAAGAGTGTCAGATAGAGTGATGAGCCTGAAGCTAGAAATCGAAGGTGTGATGTTCAATGTTGTTAGTGGGTATGCTCCACAGGTAGGATGTGAGATGGAGGAGAAAGAGAAATTCTGGTCAGACCTGGATGAAGTGATGCAGAACATCCCCAGAAGTGAGAGAGTTGTCATTGGTGCGGACTTCAATGGGCATGTTGGTGCAGGAAACAGAGATGATGAGGAGGTGATGGGCAAGTTTGGTATCCAGGAGAGGAACGCTGAAGGACAGATGGTGGTCGACTTTGCAAAAAGGATGGAAATGGCTGTAGTGAATACTTTCTTCCAGAAGAGACAGGAACATAGGGTGACCTACAAGAGTGGAGGTAGGAGCACACAGGTAGACTACATCTTGTGTAGAAGGTGTAACCTGAAGGAGGTCAGTGACTGCAAAGCAGTGGTAGGTGAGAGTGTAGCCAGACAGCATAGGATGGTGGTGTGTAGGATGACTCTAGTGGTGAGAAGGATGAAGAGGGTAAAGGCAGAGCAGAGGACAAAATGGTGGAAGCTGAAAAAGGAGGAGTGTTGCGTGACTTTTAGGAAGGAGTTGAAAAAGGCTATGGGTGGCCAGGAAGTCCTTCCAGATGACTGGACAACTACAGCTACTGTGATCAGGGAGACAGGTAGGAGAGTACTTGGTGTGTCATCTGGAAGGAAAGTAGATAAGGAGACTTGGTGGTGGAATGAGGAGGTGCAGGAGTGTATACAGAGTAAGAGGTTAGCTAAGAAGAAGTGGGACACTGAGAGGACTGAAGAGAGTAGACAGGAGTACAGAGAGATGCAGCGTAAGGTGAAAGTAAAGGTGGCAAAGGCCAAACAAGGGGCTTATGATGACTTGTATGCTAGGTTGGACAGCAAGGAGGGAGAGGAAGATCTATACAGGTTGGCAAGGCAGAGGGACAGAGATGGGAAGGACGTGCAGCAGGTTAGGGTGATGAAGGATAGGGATGGAAGGGTATTGACAGGTGCCAGTAGTGTCATGGGAAGATGGAAAGAGTACTTTGAAGAGTTGATGAATGAGGAAAATGAAAGAGAACAAAGAGTAGAAGAGGTGACTGTTGTGGACCAGGAAGTAGCAAAGATTAGTAAGGAAGAAGTGAGGAGGGCATTGAAGAGGATGAAGAATGGAAAGGCACTCGGTCCTGATGATATACCTGTGGAGGTATGGAAGTGTCTAGGAGAGGTGGCAGTAGAGTTCCTGACCGGGTTGTTTAACAAGATCTTAGATAATGAGAAGATGCCTAAGGAATGGAGGAGAAGTGTGCTGGTGCCCATTTTTAAGAACAAGGGAGATGTGCAGAGTTGTGGCAACTACAGAGGAATAAAGCTGATGAGCCATACAATGAAGTTATGGGAAAGAGTAGTTGAAGCTAGACTAAGGGCAAACGTGAGCATTTGTGAGCAGCAGTACGGTTTTATGCCAAAAAAGAGTACAACAGATGCAGTATTTGCTTTGAGGATGTTGATTGAGAAGTACAGGGAAGGTCAGAGGGAGCTGCATTGTGTTTTTGTAGATCTGGAGAAAGCTTATGACAGGGTGCCCAGAGAGGAACTGTGGTATTGTATGAGGAAGTCTGGAGTGGCAGAGAAGTATGTTAGAGCGGTGCAGGACATGTACGAGGACTGTAAGACAGTAGTGAGGTGTGCTGCAGGTGTGACAGAGGAGTTCCGAGTGAAGGTGGGACTCCATCAGGGATCAGCTCTGAGCCCCTTCTTGTTTGCTATGGTGATGGACAGGCTGACGGACGAGGTTAGACAGGAATCTCCATGGACTATGATGTTTGCAGATGACATTGTGATATGTAGTGAGAGCAGGGAACAGGTGGAGGAGAAGCTTGAGGGGTGGAGGTTTGCCCTGGAAAGGAGAGGAATGAAGGTCAGCCGCAGCAAGACGGAGTACATGTGTGTAAATGAGAGGGACCCAAGTGGAAGAGTGAGGTTACAGGGAGAAGAGATAAAGAAGGTGGAGGATTTTAAGTACTTAGGGTCAACAGTCCAGAGCAATGGAGAGTGTGGAAAAGAGGTGAAGAAGCGTGTGCAGGCAGGCTGGAATGGGTGGAGAAAAGTGTCGGGTGTGATGTGTGATAGAAGAGTTTCAGCTAAAATGAAAGGAAAGGTGTACAAAACTGTGGTGAGACCAGCCATGTTGTTTGGTTTAGAGACAGTGCCGCTAAGGAAAAGACAGGAGGCAGAGCTGGAGGTAGCAGAGATGAAGATGCTGAGGTTCTCTTTGGGTGTGACCAGGATAGACAGGATCAGGAATGAGCACATCAGAGGGACAGCACATGTTAGAGGTTTTGGAGATAAAGTCAGAGAGGCCAGACTGAGATGGTTGGGACATGTCCAGAGGAGAGATAGTGAATATATTGGTAGAAGGATGCTGAGTTTTGAATTACCAGGCAGGAGGTCTAGAGGAAGTCCAAAGAGGAGGTTTATGGATGTAGGGAAAGAGGACATGAAGGTAGTTGGCGCAAGAGAAGAGGATACAGAAGACAGAGTTAGATGGAGGCAATTGATTCGCTGTGGCGACCCCTGAAGGGATAAGCCAAAAGGAAAAGAACATACATTCGAATATATAATGTTTACTTATATATTAAAATATAAGTTACGTAGGACAGAGATCTGCTAAGTAAATATTTTTTTATTTTGTGAAGGAAGGCGGATTTCATTTTAAGGCAGATATTTATTTTATTGTGTTACATTTGCAGTACAAAATGCATCCTGGGACAATCGAAACGAGGCAAAAACAGTCCAAAAAGCCACTGTGTGCAGGTCAGGCAGGATACAATCGTTTCTTTCCAGATATGAAGAAGAAGTGATTCTCTCTGGCTGAACATCGTCTTTGGTGCCATTTAAAGCGGGCATGGAGACATGCCAATTATTCTTTTGTTCTGGCTGATAACAAGCCAGGCGCACAACCGGGAGATCTGGATTTGTATCAAACATCTCTGCGTGGAGTTGGTTCCTCCCACATTCCAAAAACATGCAAATTAGTTGGAGTCTCTAAACTGTCAATCTGTATGAATGCATATCTAAAAGGTTGTTTGTCTACATGTGCCCTGCAATCAGCCGATGACCAGTCCAGGTTGATATATCGTCTGGACTCAGAACTTTATACACTCGAGTGTATTTTCAAACGGTTACAAGCAGGATATAACAAAACATATTTACAAAGAAACATAATAATAATAGTCATTTTCCACATAATCCCTTATGAGGGAATCTGGTATCGTACTCATCAGCTCAGCACTTCCTAGGTGACTTCTCACGAGTGACGTTACCCTTCAACGTTTAGCTTATCTTTTAGCGCAAACTGGACAATTCCCCTTTGTGTGCCCGCATATGTCCGCTCAAACTGCTCTTTTGTGAATAACTTTTACTACACAATGAGCAACTATAAGGCTTTTCCTTTGTGTGCGTCCGCATGTGCACAACCATGTTTGACTTTCGAGAGAATCTTTGGCCACAAACAGAACAACCAAAAGGTTGTTCCCCTGTGTGTGTTCTCATATGCGATATGATAGTTGCATTCCGAGAGAATCTCTGACCACAAACTGAGCAACTAAAAGGTTTTTCTCCTGTGTGCGTTTTCATGTGCGATACCATAGTTGCGTTTCGGGAGAATTTTTGACCACAGATTGAGCAACTAAAAGGTTTTTCTCCTGTGTGCGTTCTCTTGTGTGATACCAGAGCACACTTTTGAGAGAATCTTTGACCACAATCAGAACAAGGAAACGGTTTTTCTCCTGTGTGCATTCTCATGTGTTTTATCATACTTTCATGTCGAGAGAATCTTTGACCACAAACGGAGCAACAAAAAGGTTTTTCCCCCGTGTGTGTTCTCATGTGTGATATTAGGGCACATTTTTGAGAGAATCTTTGATCACAAACAGAACAAACAAACTGTTTTTCTTCTGTGTGTTTAAGCATGTGATAAGCCAAATTGTGTCGGTGAGAAAAGTTTTGACTGCAAACTGCGCAACTAAATGGTTTTTCTCCAGTGTGCTTTCTCATGTGCGATACCATAGCTGCTTTGTGAATGAATCTTTTGCCACACACCGAGCAACAAAATGGTCTCTCTCCTGTGTGTATCATCATATGTGGTACTATATTTGACTGAGAAAAGAACCTTTGACTGCAAACAGAACAAGCAAAAGGTTTTTCTCCTGTGTGCGTTCTCATGTGTCTTACCATATTAGCATTTCGAGAGAATCTTTGATTACAAACTGAGCAACTAAAAGGTTTTTCCCCTGTGTGCGTTGTCATGTGTGATAACATAGTGAACTTTTGAGAGAATCTTTGACCACAAACAGAACAAGCAAAAGGTTTTTCTCCTGTGTGGGTGCGCATGTGTCGGGTGAAATTACTCCTTTGAGAAAAGCTTTTAGCACAAACTGAGCAGGTGAAACGTTTCTTCCTTGCTTTCTTTTTAGAGTGTTTTTTGTCAGTGTCTGTACTCATATCACCTTCACAGTCTGTATTGCTGCTCAAAGGTTCTTGGGTGTCCTCCCACTTTTCATCCTCAGGAGAGTGTGACGTTGTGTCGTCACTATCCGATAGTGGAGCTATGAGGTTGTCAGGTTGTGAACCTCCCCAGTGGTCTCCCTCCGCTTTGGTTGTCACGTGCTGTGGTGAGCTGCTGCTTGGAGGCTCCGACCCTCTATTGTCCTCACTTGGACTGAGATGAAGCTGTGAGGACTCAGGTGATTTGTCTTCACGGTCTTCAGTCTTCACAACGACACCAGTCAGTGGAAACTTGGTGAGATCAGCCTCCTTCAGCCATAGAAGACGCTCTCCCTTCTGAGTGATCCAGAGTTCCTCGTCTTCCTCTTTAAGCAGGGGGGGCTGTGGATCCTCCAGCTTTAAAGTGGAGCTCCCCCCCTGTGGCTGAGGGGAAGAATTTTCTTGACCACCAATCAGCTGCTGGATTTCTGAAGAACAGAACAAACGTAAAGACTGAGAAGGTTTATCTTCAAGGTCTTCAGTCTTCACAGAGACACCAGTCAGCTGAAACTTGGTGAGATTATCCACTTCCGGTCCTAAAAGATGCTCTCCATTCTGAGTAGTCCAGAGTTCCTCCTCTTCCTCTTTAACGTGAAGGGGCTCTGGAAACTCCTGCTTCAATGTGAATCTCTGTCTCTTCAGGTGAGGGGGACATTCTTCTTGACGAGCAACCAGCTGCTGGACGTCTGCAGGACACAATGCCATTTACATTACGTACATATTGAAATGTGAATATGTGTGTGGATGATTGAAGATGTACTATTCCATATAGTATTATAATATTGACAAAAATGCTATAATATACAGTAGTGTTGAAAATGGTAGCAGTCCAATGTGACTACCCAGATGAAGTACTGTTATTAGTATATTTTTATTGCTACATGGCAAACAAGTTACCAGTGGGTGCAGTAGATTCTCAGAAAACAAACAAGACCCAGCATTCATGATATGCACCCTCCTAAAGCTCTGCAATTGGCCAATTAGTTAAAAGGGGTGTGTTAAAAAAATAGCAGTGTGGCATTCAATCAGTTATTAGCGATCAGTTTTGTGAAAAAACGGGTGAGATTCGAGGATGAAACCAGCACTTCTTAAATTTGCATTGCTCTTTGATAGCTGAGGAAAATGTGTCTTTCAAGACATTGTTCAGAAGAACAACTTGGCGTATACTCGGTGTGTCATCTGGAAGGAAAGTAGATAAGGAGACCCGGTGGTGGAATGAGGAGGTGCAGGAGTGTATACAGAGTAAGAGGTTAGCTAAGAAGAAGTGGGACACTGAGAGGACTGAAGAGAGTAGACAGGAGTACAGAGAGATGCAGCGTAAGGTGAAAGTAAAGGTGGCAAAGGCCAAACAAGGGGCTTATGATGACTTGTATGCTAGGTTGGACAGCAAGGAGGGAGAGAAAGATCTATACAGGTTGGCAAGGCAGAGGGACAGAGATGGGAAGGACGTGCAGCAGGTTAGGGTGATGAAGGATAAGGATGGAAGGGTATTGACAGGTGCCAGTAGTGTCATGGGAAGATGGAAAGAGTACTTTGAAGAGTTGATGAATGAGGAAAATGAGAGAGAACAAAGAGTAGAAGAGGTGACTGTTGTGGACCAGGAAGTAGCAAAGATTAGTAAGGAAGAAGTGAGGAGGGCATTGAAGAGGATGAAGAATGGAAAGGCACTCGGTCCTGATGATATACCTGTGGAGGTATGGAAGTGTCTAGGAGAGGTGGCAGTAGAGTTCCTGACCGGGTTGTTTAACAAGATCTTAGATAATGAGAAGATGCCTGAGGAATGGAGGAGAAGTGTGCTGGTGCCCATTTTTAAGAACAAGGGAGATGTGCAGAGTTGTGGCAACTACAGAGGAATAAAGCTGATGAGCCATACAATGAAGTTATGGGAAAGAGTAGTTGAAGCTAGACTAAGGGCAAACGTGAGCATTTGTGAGCAGCAGTACGGTTTTATGCCAAAAAAGAGTACAACAGATGCAGTATTTGCTTTGAGGATGTTGATTGAGAAGTACAGGGAAGGTCAGAGGGAGCTGCATTGTGTTTTTGTAGATCTGGAGAAAGCTTATGACAGGGTGCCCAGAGAGGAACTGTGGTATTGTATGAGGAAGTCTGGAGTGGCAGAGAAGTATGTTAGAGCGGTGCAGGACATGTACGAGGACTGTAAGACAGTAGTGAGGTGTGCTGCAGGTGTGACAGAGGAGTTCCGAGTGAAGGTGGGACTCCATCAGGGATCAGCTCTGAGCCCCTTCTTGTTTGCTATGGTGATGGACAGGCTGACGGACGAGGTTAGACAGGAATCTCCATGGACTATGATGTTTGCAGATGACATTGTGATATGTAGTGAGAGCAGGGAACAGGTGGAGGAGAAGCTTGAGGGGTGGAGGTTTGCCCTGGAAAGGAGAGGAATGAAGACGGAGTACATGTGTGTAAATGAGAGGGACCCAAGTGGAAGAGTGAGGTTACAGGGAGAAGAGATAAAGAAGGTGGAGGATTTTAAGTACTTAGGGTCAACAGTCCAGAGCAATGGAGAGTGTGGAAAAGAGGTGAAGAAGCGTGTGCAGGCAGGCTGGAATGGGTGGAGAAAAGTGTCTGGTGTGATGTGTGATAGAAGAGTTTCAGCTAAAATGAAAGGAAAGGTGTACAAAACTGTGGTAAGACCAGCGATGTTGTTTGGTTTAGAGACAGTGCCGCTGAGGAAAAGACAGGAGGCAGAGCTGGAGGTAGCAGAGATGAAGATGCTGAGGTTCTCTTTGGGTGTGACCAGGATGGACAGGATCAGGATCGAGCACATCAGAGGGACAGCACATGTTAGAGGTTTTGGAGATAAAGTCAGAGAGGCCAGAATGAGATGGTTGGGACATGTCCAGAGGAGAGATAGTGAATATGTTGGTAGAAGGATGCTGAGTTTTGAATTGCCAGGCAGGAGGCCTAGAGGAAGACCAAAGAGGAGGTTTATGGATGTAGTGAAAGAGGACATGAAGGTAGTTGGCGCGAGAGAAGAGGATACAGAAGAGGAGGTTAGATGGAGGCAATTGATTGGCTGTGGCGACCCCTGAAGGGATAAGCCCAAAGGAAAAGAAGGAGTTACTGTATATTGTTTGTAATTATGTTCTACGTTTTTGATTTTTGAATTTACAGTCATACAACAGTTCATGGCACATTCCACGATGAACTAACTCTTCCAAAAGTGACGTCTATCAGCTAAAGCAGAGCAAAGGAACGCTTCTCAAGGTAGCTTGTCAACGTGGTTCATTATATTTTTTATCAAAATAGGAGTCATGCCAAAATGTATGGGTGGCTGCTGGATGTTAACATCTAGTCATACTATAAGATTGTTCTCTTTTCCCAAAAACAAACTGTTAAGACAACAATGGACAAAGAAAGTGCAGAGGCATGGCGCCACCAAGCTGCTTTCTTTGCAGTGATCATTTCACTGATGACTCCTTCAAAAGGAAGACCTTTACAAGACCTGTTTGACTTGAAAGTATGGTATAGATGAATTTTGAAAAAGGGTGCTATACTGCCGGTACACAGGAAAAAAAACAAGACAACAAAGAACAACCACTACACCAACGTTGGTGTGTCACGTCGTGTTTACATAATGTTTCCTAAACACTAATCCATGGAAACGCCGAGGCAGCGGAACATTATACATGTTATACAACAGTCCCTTTAAGCGACCTAAGCCACTTCTTAAAGGGACTACAAGGCGCCAGCATTCAAATATAACTGGTTTCAAAAAGGCCTCATCACATGCATTACTTACAGGCATAGTTGCCGTTTTCGTTGCATGAAGTTGTATGACATCCCCATCATTAGTGCAGAACATCAGCAGTGACTTACCTTAACATGAGTTGGCCCAGCAATTACCAGAACTGCGTTCCTCGCCGCCAAAATCCGGCTAGGGGGGGAGGAAGTGGAAGGGAAAGTCACTGTTGACTGCACTGCTGATGGGGATGTCGTTCAAATTCAGGACAAAAAAACATGAGCTACACCTTTAATGAGATGTGAGATGAGAAAGTTTAGCAACATTTTCGTGCAGTTTTGTTTGTAATTGTGTGCAAACAAACTTTATTAGTACATCCCGTTCTTTTGAAACCAGTACTGCAGACTTACTGGTTTGTTTGGTTTCAAAACATGGAACGTGGAGGGACTTACTTGGAGGAGCTAACCCCGCTCATGTTCTCTGTCGGTCGCCCTTCCTTACCTGCACGTGGGGATTTGCTGGGGGTGGGGGAGTCTCTTCGGCCGGACGTCGCCATCTTGGCCGAGCGAGTGCTTCTTCTTCGAGCTTCGCTTCACCGGAACTGACATTAATATGAACTTCCCCTGGTGCTGCGTTCACCGACAATCTGCACGATCTTTTACGCGAAACGTCCGGCTCGTTACGTACCTCGTGCCGGAAACGGCGCGCTTCCGGCGCGCGCGGGCCTCACGTCACTTCCTTTAATGGCAGATTTTTACGACATCGCTTTTGCGACGTCACGTGCTGGGGCTCCTTTTAACGTATGAACGTAAAAAACCAATGTAAATAAATAATAATAATAGATAATAATGTTGAATTTGTTATTCTTTCGTGTCGTGGTAATGAAAACACCGGCGGGGTAAATGAGACTTGGCTTTTATTTACCTTGAACACCACGTCGGGTACAACAGCCCCACATTGCTAGGGATCAGCAGGTAGACAGACCACTGCGCATGCGTAGACCTACACTAGCCCTGGAGGGGCACTACTAATATGACTGTGTCCACAGTCACTATTCTACATTAATGATCCAGAAATGTTTTGTTTTTTTTTGATACTTTATACTTTATTTATCCGGATCCCATTTACAAGCCAGGCCCGTACAGGTCACAATAAATACAAAATTCCCATACATTTATTACACATTATTGCTCCATCATCTGGACTAAGCACTGTCGGACATAAAATACATACTGCATATTACACATATTTCCAAATAAACATAACAAATGAAAAGTTTTCCAAATGTGACCGTGCAAAGTAAAGTTTTCACCCAAATTACCATCAAATGGACTAGTAGCTTATGTTCAATATTCCAAGTTAGTTATGATCACATGGTTTTGTAACGTTTTAAGTGGCAGGAGTCAGGGTACAGAAAGAGTATGCCGTTGGAAGTAGTTTGGCAAATACTGTCCTGGCACAAACTGAAGCTTTATTGTCTCGTGTGCGCTCGCATGTGTTTGGCCAAACTTTTCTTATGTGAATAACTATTACCACAGACTGAGCAGCTAAACGGTTTTTGTTCAGTATGTGTCCCCATGTGCACCGCCATATCGGACTTTTGAGTGAATCTTTTACCACAAACTGAGCAATCAAAGGGTTTTTCTCCCGTATGCGTTCGCATGTGTACTACTATGTACGACTTGCGAGAGAATTTTTTGCCACAAACTGAGCAATTAAAAGGTTTTTCTCCTGTATGCGTTCTCATGTGCACTACCGTTTCGGACTTCTGAGAGAATGTTTTACCACAAACTGAGNTCATGTGCACTACCGTTTCGGACTTCTGAGAGAATGTTTTACCACAAACTGAGCAATTAAAAGGTTTTTCTCCTGTATGCGTTCTCATGTGCACTGACATGCATGACTTTTGAGAGAATCTTTGACCGCAAACAGAACAACTAAAAGGTTTCTCGCCTGTGTGCGTTCTGGTGTGTGATAACAGAGCAGACTTTTGACAGAATCTTTGACCACACACAGAACAACCAAACGGTTTTTCTCCTGTGTGCGTTCTTATGTGCTTCACCATACTTTCATGTCGAGGGAATCTTTTGCCACAATCTGAGCAACAAAAAGGTTTTTCTCCTGTGTGCGTTCTCATGTGCAGTACCAGAGTACACTTTTGAGAGAATCTTTTACCACAAACTGAGCAACTAAAAGGTTTTTCCCCTGTATGCGTTCTTATGTGTAATAATAGAGCACCCTTTTGAGAGAATCTTTTACCACAGAATGAGCAACTAAAAGGTTTTTCTCCAGTGTGCGTTCTCATGTGTGATACCAGAGCACCCTTTTGAGGGAATCTTTGACCACAAACAGAACAAGGAAACGTTCTTTCTCCTGTGTGTGTCAACATGTGTTGAGTCAGGTTAGGCTCAGAAGCAAAGCTTTCCGCACAAAATGAGCAGGCGAAATGTTTCTTCCCAGTCTTGTTCCGGGAGCATGCAGAAAGTGCCCTCATATCACCTCCCCAGTCTGTGTCGCCGCTCAAAGGTTCTTGGGTGTCGTCTCGGAGGTCAGGACAGTGTGATGTTGCGTCGTCACTATCTGATAGTGGAGCTAAGAAGTGGCCTGCTTGAGATCCTCCACAGTGGTCTCCCTCAACTTCTGTTGTCATGTGTAGCGGTGAGCTGCTGCTTGGAGGCTCCGCCCTTCCGGTCTCTTCACCTGGACTGCGATGAAGCTGTAAAGAACCAAGTGGTTTGTCTTCATGGTCTTCAGTCTTCACAGAGACACCAGTCAGTGGCAACTTGGTCAGATCAGCCTCTTTGGGCCCTAGAGCACATTTTCCTACCTGAGTGTTCCAGAGTTCATCATCTTCCTCTTTCATGATGAGGGGCTCTCGCTCCTCCTTTTCCTTTTTAACGTTGGGGGGATGATATTCCTGCTTCAAAGTGAAACCCCCCTTCTGCAACTGAGGGTGACACTCTTCTTGATGAGCAATCATCTTCTGGACGTGTGACGGAAACCACTGACGTGAGCACTCATGGGGTTTGTCGTCATGGTCTTCAGTCTTCACAGAGACACCAGTCAGTGGCAACTTGCTGAGATCATTCTCCTTCAGCCTCAGATGACACTCTCCTTCCTGAGTTATCCAGAGGTCCTCCTCTTCCTCTTTAACACGGGGAGGCTGTGGATCCTTCTGCTTCAAAGGGAAGCTCTTCCCCTGCGGCTGAGGGGGACGTTCTTCTTGCTGACCGATGAGCTGCTCAACATCTGCAGGACACAATTCATTTACTTATTGAAATGTTGATCTTTCATGTTCATTCATTCATTTTCTATGCCGCTTATCCTCATTAGGGTGGCGGGGATGCTGGAGCCTATCCCAGCTGGCTTTGGGCGGGAGGCGGGGTACACCCTGGACTGGTCGCCAGCCAATGGCGGGGCACGTATAGACAAACAAACATTCACACTCTAATGGACAATTTAGAGCGGCCAATGAAGCTTTACCGCTTTACCAGCCGGGTGTTCTGAGCGGATCTATAACCATGTCAAACGACTAGTCCTACACTAAAAGTACTGTAACGGCGGTTGCATAAGTCCATGTCAGGATGGCTGTAATTCAGTCGACACAGAGCACAACTTGCTAGTCTCTTATTGCGCCGACTTGACTCCAAACGCTTGCTCTAACCAGATGCTGAACATCAACGCCATCTAAGCAGCCTGGATGGACACACGACTTATGGATTACCACGTGCAGCCACTTCTTTTATGGGAAATGCTTAACTCGAATATTAAACCGCATGCTCTGTGCGGACTCTTGTTTTGGCTGCTGTAAGACTTTATGCTCGTGCACATCCGGTAGGAGCCGATGTGACATAACGGGTATCGGCTCTTTCCCATTCCATCTGCCCCCGAAAGACGTCCTTAAAAACTCCACCTCGCTCACCGCGACCAGCAGTTCGGGGCTCTTCCTCTGCGGATGGTTCGCCGGGGGCTGGTGGTGCTGATTCTCTTGGAGCGGACGACGCCATCTTGGCATAGCCAGTGCTTCTTCTTGTGGCAGGTATTCGATCTGCACTTCGGAAAGCCCGCGACGTCCGTTTCGTGCACTTTACAAAAGACACGCCTCTGTTGGTGTTTGTGGGCCGAAAGAATCCACGCAGCGTTTCACCGGTGACGTCAAACTTCCGCCCGGAAAGCCGCACCCGCCTCGCTTCTGCTTCCGGTTGCAAGCGAGGCTTGGAGAGGTGCATAGCGCCGCCTGCTGTACCGGATCACAATTCCGCTTCTGCATTTTCCACCACTGAGTTCAGGCGGGCCCTGCGACTGGCTGGCGGTCAGCCACGTCTGCTGGGATAGGCTCCGGCATAGCCGCGACCCTAACGAGGATAAGCGGCATGGAAAATGGATGGACGAATGAAGGATCACCAAAATAGTTGTTGGTTAATTGGATAATCGATTAATCATCGATTAATTGTTGCAGCTCTACTGCCAAGTTTGGAACCTTCCCCCTGATTGTGCAGCCAAAGGGACTAGAATGAGAGTCCAGAGCAGGATTCATAATTAAGTATCCGTCTATTTACTACACTATCAACGTAGCTCAGGGTTAGGCAAACGTTTTGACTCGCAGGCTACATTGGGTTAAAAAAAACTGGTGGCGGGGTTGTCGTCTTTATGTCGCAAACAGAACAATATACATGCTCGCGATGCGACAAGAAAAATAAAGAAAAACCACATCGCAGCAGGTTAACACGTGACTTGAAACTCTTATTTCCAAACCGCCTCAAGGCATGCTGGGTAGTTCAACAGCAACATCATTAAGAAGGAGGAAGAGTAGAACGTTGGATATCAAGAGCGCGTTAAAGGCGCTCCTCGTTGACTTTCTTGACAGCCTCAACATATTTGGCAGTCAAAAGGCGGCACGGCGGGAGAAAGTGCACCGCAAGCTACGCAGCATGCCTTGCACGAGGGTAACGGTGAGACGACGCTAATCACGATACCCTCATGTAAGCCGCCTCTTCACATGAGGGCCCCTTTTCATGACGGTCTCAAGCAAGGAAGGAAACTTTCCTCTGGCTTCAGACAATCTTTTATTTGTAACGGGACAGCAAAACAGAGCAGTTGGCCGCAACCAGGTTAGCATAGGCTAGCTTCGTCTCACTGCTGAGCTCTAATACCCCACCACTTCACATAAGGCTGCCGGTTTCATGGCAGTCTCATATGAAGCGTTACCAAAATGTGACCATGCAAGATACAATAATACAACCCATAATACCTAGACCCTAACCCTAACCCCCCCTAACCGTAACAGGGGTAGGTGTAAGCAATTGTATAACGCTAGGGAAACACTGTCTTAGCACAATTTGAACGAGAACAACCTTTATTTGCCGTTGTGTACCCGCATGTGCTTGGTCAAACCTTTCTTATGTGAAAAGCTTTGACCACAAACTGAGCAACAAAAAGGTTTTTCACCTGTATGCGTTCTCATGTGCACTACCATTACTGCCTTTTGAGAGAATCCCTTGCCACAAACCGAGCAATCAAAAGGTTTTTCTCCCGTGTGCGTTCTCATGTGCACCGTCATGGACGACTTTTGAGAGAAACTTTGACGGCAAACAGAACAACTGAAAGGTTTTTCTCCTGTGTGTGTTCTCACGTGGTTTACCAGAGTTTCCTGTCGAGAGAATCTTTCACCACAAATTGAGCAACTAAAAGGTTTTTCTCCTGTGTGCGTTCTCATGTGCACTACCAGAGTGCACTTTTGAGAGAATCTTTTACCACAAACTGAGCAACTAAAAGGTTTTTCCCCTGTGTGCGTTCTCATGTGTAATACCTGAGCGCCCTTTTGAGAGAATAGTTTGCCACAAACTGAGCAACTAAAAGGTTTTTCCCCTGTGTGCCTTCTTATGTGTGATAACAGAGCGGCCTTTTGAGGGAATTTTTGCCCACAAATAGAACAAGGAAATGTTTTTTCTCTAGTGTGTGTCAGCATGTGTTGAGTCAATTTAGGACCAGAGGCAAAGCCTTTAGCACAAACTGAGCAGGTGAAACATTTCCTCCCTGTCATCCTTTTAGAACATTCGGAGTGTTTGTTGTCTTCTTCCCATTCCGTATCACTGCTCAAAGGTTCTTGGGTGTCGTCCCAGCTTTCATCTTCAGGAGTGTGCGACATTGTGTCGTCGCTATCTGATAGTGGAGCTAAGAGGTGGTCAGCTTGGGATCCTCCACAGGGGTCTCCATCAGCTTCAGGTGTCACGCGTTGTGGTGAGCTGCTGCTTGGAGGCTCCTTCCTGTGATAAAGCCCAAGTGGTTTGTCTTCATGGTCTTCGGTCTTCACAGAGACACCAGTCAGTGGAAACTTGCTGAGATCAGCCTCCTTTGACCCCAGAACACATTCTCCTACCTGAGTGTTCCAGAGTTCATCGCATTCCTCCTTCATTTTGGGGAGCTGTGGCTCCTCCTCTTCCTCTTTAACATGGCGGGGCTGTGGATATTTATGCTCCCCCCCCTGCAACTCAGGTGGTTTGTCTTCATAGCCTTCAGTCTTTACAGAGAGACCAGTCAGTAGCAACTTGCTGAGCTCATTCGCCTTCGGCCCCAGAGGACACCTTCTCTCCTGAGTGATCTGGAGTTTCTCATCTTCCTCTTTGACACGGGGGAGCTGCGGATTCTTCTGCTTCAAAGTGAAGCTCAGTCCCTGCGGCTGAAGCGGACAATGTTCTTGATGACCAATCAGCTGCTGGACGTCTGCAGAACACAATCCCATTCACATATTGAAAAGTTCATGTTTACAGTAGTTTGAAAGTTACGCAAAATATCAATCCATACCTTATTTATATTTTTAGCTACTGTTAATATCAACTCTGCGCGCCGTATAGACTGCAAGACGCGGCGTGTAAGCACGGCGCCTCCTACGTTTTCAAACCAAAAGGAGGAAACACCCCGACTTGTTTGAAGAACTCGAGGTGAGGACGTTTCAGCTTACGATCCCTGGTGTCACATCATACTTGGCCTGAATGTATCTTCTGTTATTCGGGCGTAGCAGCCAGCTGACTGGTCTTGCAGACGCACTGGCTTCTAATACTCACTTGGTGCCTTACATGCGCTAAATGTAATCATTTTGTCTCCAAACGGGGGGCGCTGCAAACAAAGTTTGGTACCCACTGCCCTATACCATTGTGTTTCTGATTGAAAAACAGCCAGTGGTTAGAGCAGCACTTCCCGTGCGAGCCTGCCTGCACCACGAGAGAGCAGTCCGGACACGGTGAGGGAGGACCACTGCTGTGGCTACGGAGCCGAACATCCGACGGCCAACTTTACCACGGCGTATTTGCAGACATAAAAGTGAAAGCACATATCGTTCTGAGCTGCGAGTGCGCAGTCAACTGCCGCTGCACATGACCTGCCTCTCCTGGAGTCACCGCCTCGGCGATTAGCGTGTCACGGGCTGTGAGCACATAGCTCGTTTATTTTACTGCGCAGTAACTTGTTTCAGACTCAACTCAAAACCCCTTCCCCTTTTTTTCTCTCCGAATCTAGTGAGCCTCACTGATACACCAGCCTACCTCCCCCTCCCTTGCCCATCCGATCAGCAGTCTGAAGAACCTCCAGATGCCTTCACGACCCGAACACGTCGCCAGGGAGGCGTCCAGGAGGCATCCTGACCAGATGCCGGAGCCACCTCATCTGGCCCCACTCAATGCGGAGGAGCAGCGGTTCTACTCCGTCTCTCTCAGAAGAAACTCTTATTCTTCGGGGTGTCCTAAGACGCAGAAATATGCCCCGCCAAAATAATATCACGAAAACCAAGTCAGCTAGGGGTCCATCAGCCACCGATCAGATGTTCACGCGTTTGTTGTGACCTGCCAGCACATACCACAGGAAATATTAGCATGTTCTGGAGGCTCGCAGCGCGATGATCATTCAAACGGCAGCCATGCGTACGTTTGTCGCAGTCAGAAGGCTAAGCTAATAAGCCGAAAACAATTCATGAGCAGCCTTTCAGATCCAAAGTCTCTTTAAAGAAGGCCTCTGGAAGTGTCACCATGCGGCGACATTATGTCCTCTTCCATAACGTAAGCAGAATAAGTTTTTGTCTAAATATTAAGGTGATTTTTGGTGTCATATATCACATAGCCAGGATCAGGAGCGCTGCCAGGAAAAAAACCGTGCCATATAATAAACATATAATTATAAATATACGCTGCTCAAAAAAAACCTTTCGAATCAGAGTATAGTAAGCTATCAGTCAAACGTCTGGGATACCGATGTGGTCAGTTAAGTAGCAGAGGGGGTTGTCCATCAGTTTCAGGTGCTTTGTTGCTAATGAAATCCACAACAGGAGCATCAGAGGGGCAACAATGAGGCAGACCCCCAAACAGGACTAAGTGCGAAAAAACCAAACTATCCCTTTAAGGAACAACGTTAGAGCGAGACCCGTCCTGTCTTGAGCCAATGCCATGACTTTGGGCCATAAATAAAACTAAGTTATTTGAAGCTTTCTATGGTGGGAAAGAAAGCGACGACCCAGCAGAACTTGCCTGCAGGAACCGCAACAGGGAGCTTCAGACCTGGCTTGAGATGTTGGCATCCGGGTGCTGGGGTGGGGGTGGGGGTATCATTACCCGCGGGCCTCTCCACGCTGACGGCGGGCAGCTTCCCAGCCCTTCTTGCTTGGTCGATGAGCGCACTCCTCTCCTCAAGGTCCTTCTGTGGAAACATCTCAGCAAGCGGCTCCGTCGTCTCTTCCCTCTTCCTTTTTTTTTTTATTCTCCGCCCTCCTCGGACTTTCGTCGCACTAGCAGTCGTGGCGGTTCTTTAACTCCCTTCGGGGTCTAAGTGGGCCCGCTCGCTTTACACGTCAACTCGCTCGCTGCTGTCTTCAGTTTGCGGCATTTTCTCGGTGGGCGGAGCCGGTGGGGCTTCTCTTGGACCGGGCGCCGCCATCTTGGCTGCAGTGCTACGCTCCACTTTGCTTGTGTTTGCTGGCCAAATAGTCCATAAAACTGTTTCTTCGGAAACGTCAAACTTCAGCCCGGATCTCCAGAAAGCCAAACCTGCCGGCTTCTTCGCTCCCGCCTTCTTTTCGTGGAACTTCAGAGGTCAAACCGCCACCGGCAGCGCCGGATCGTAATGTCTCTGACTTCTACTTTCCGCCATGTCCGCCAAACGGGGGCGGGGCATACTACGGAAGTGGATCCCGATTGGACTGTCCTGTCCATTTAGCGTCCCTGAGGGAAAGTTAGCAAACAAGTTGGCGGGCTTAGCAGCTGTGTCTGTGAAGAACAATAAAAACATGAACATGAACAAGACTTTCAAGGTCTGTTGTCGAAGATTGAAAGTAAAACTGTTTTTTGTCCTTCGCCTAAATAGTTTTGCTAATTTCTCAGGAAACTTTTCCACCATTTAAATGGACGGGTCTTTTTTATTTAAAGATAAGATGGAGATGAATTGCACTACCGGTGAAATGTTATTTACAAATGGAGGGTTTTACAGAATTAAAGACAAATCATATCCAAGGTCACACACTTTCTGATGCCGTTGCTGAATCCATCTTGGTCTGCATCTTCCTCGGAGATCTTGGACTTTCAGATAACAAAGATCTTCACTTGTTTTGCTTCTCAGGAGGTCCATCCATCCATCCATTTTCTTCCGCTTATCTGAGGTCGGGTCGCGGGGGCAGCAACCTAAGCAGGGAAGCCCAGACGTCGCTCTTCCCGGCAGATGCCGAGGCGTTCCCAGGCCAGCTGAGAGACATAGTCTCTCCAACATGTCCTGGGTCTTCCCCAAGGCCTCCTACCGGTTGGACGTGCCCTGAACACCTCACCAGGAAGGCGTTTGGGAGGCATCCTAACCAGATGCCCGAGCCACCTCATCTGACTCCTCTCAATGCGGAGGAGCAGCGGTTCTACTCCGAGTCTCTCCCGGATGACAGTGCTTCTCACCCTATCTCTAAGGGAGAGCCCAGCCACCCTGC
>QODF01002073.1:108364-115864 GCA_024372805.1 Oostethus manadensis
TGGTGACTCAGGGAGGAGAGTGGGACTGAGGAGGTGGGAAGCATCAAAGTCTGAACTCTTAATATGTAAAATCACATTTGAGTTATGCTTTCAAGTCAAATTTACAGTCCAAAAAAGACTTTCAACCTGCTCACTTGGTTTGAGGGAAAGTGTTTGGAGCTTCACTTTGGCCTTTTCTTTCTGAGCGTCGGGACCAATGACCAGAACCTCGGTCAGCAGCCATCCAGGACTTCCTATATAAGCATGGTGACTGTGCTTAGGCTGCCAGGGGGCACGGCAATGTTTGGCTGAATAGCTCTAGACTTCCACTAATTTAAAATATAAGACATTAGATGTGAATTTTTCATCTACCCGCGCATGTGCGACCAGATAAAAGTATAAAGAGTTGACAGGGGACGTCCTTTATTACAGTGAGAATGAAAAATCGTCTGTGAAATGTGTAGTCAATCGGCGACAGCTCGTTACAGTCAGCGTGTGCGATCGCTCGCATTAAAGTTCAAATTTTCTGCCATCTTTGTTTGCACATTTTCCCTGGCGCTATTGTTTGTCTGGCAGCAGCCAGCTAGCTACAGTTATCCGTTTAGTTTCTGGTCCAGGGACTGTGGTCAAATGTGGCCCCATTTTTTGAGTTTCACTTTTGCTACAAAACAAAACAGTTTAGAAACTGGCACCCTTTTTTGTTTATCTTTCACAAAACGATTTGCACGCTGGGAAATACGGGAGCCCGTATGCATTTCAAAAAATCGGTTTTCATCGTAGGGTAGAAACCCGATTCCGATATTACATTTTTATGCCAATATCGACAGATAATATCAGATGGCCGGAAAACCCACACACCCACGGGGAGAACATGCAAACTCTACGCAGAGATGCCCAACGGAGATTCGAACCCTGAACCTCCTGACTGTGAGGCTACCCACTCGACCACTGTGCGGCAATTTGCATGTAGAGGAGTGTCGAATAGATTACATACAAATAAATAGTCAGCGTGCAATCAGAACTTTGACTACAGCTGGCAAAAATTCGAATAAGAATAATAGAGTTCATACAAATTTATGTAAACAAACCGGATGCTTTTGTACATCAACAGTTATATCGTTTGAAGAGGGGCATGGTGTGGACATGGAGACACCTACATTAGGGTGTGACCTTTTGTCATGTTGGTCTAACAACACAAACGCAACCTCATGATCCTTGATGGTCTACTGTGAGCACAAGCTGGGCAGTGAAATATTTATTCCCTGTTGTCAATCTTTACAGACAAGAATCACTTTTACAACAACCTGAGCAACTAACGGGTTTTTCCGCGGTGTGCTTCAGCATGTGACTAGTCAAACTGCGCCTCTGCGTGTAACTCTCACCACAAACGGCGCAACAAAAAGGTTTTTCTCCCGTGTGAATTCTCATGTGTGATATCACAGTAGACTTGTGGGAAAATCTTTGCCCGCAAACTGAACAGCCAAACGGTTTTTCTCCCGTGTGCGTTCTCATGTGTTGAACCACAGAACACTTTAAAGAGAATCTTTTGTCACAAACTGAGCAAGTAAAAGGTTTTTCTCCTGTGTGTCTCCTCATGTGTCGTACGATACCCGACTGATCAGCGAACCTTCGACCACAAACAGAACAAGTATAGCGGTTTTCTCCGTTGTGTGTCACCATGTGTTGGGTCAAATGGCCCTTGGAGGAAAATCTTTTTGTACAAACTGAGCAGGGCCAGTGTTGTTTTTCTGTCATCTTTTTAGAGCACTCAGAGCATTCATGCTCAGTATCTACAGTGATATCACCTTCACAGTCTGTATCACTGCTCAAAGGTTCTTGGGTGTTGTTCCGGTATAGAGCCTCAGGGAAGTGCGCCGTGTCGTCCCGATCCGATGATGGAGCTAAGAGGTTGTCTGCCTGTGATCCTCCACAGTGGTCTCCATCAGCTTCTGTTGTCACATGTTGAGGTGAGCTGCCGCTTGGAGGCTCCGCCCCTCCGTTCGCCTCACTCGGACTGTGAAGAAGCAGTGAGGACTCAGGTGGTTTGACTTCATGTTCTTCAGTCTTCACTGAGACAACAGTCAGTGGCAACTTGCTGAGATCAGCCTCCTCCAGACCTAGAAGACACTCTTTCTCCTGAGTGATCCAGAGTTCCTCTTCTTCTTCTCCTTTAATGTGGGGAGGCTGTGGATTTTCCTGCTTCGTAGTGGAGCTCCACCCCTGCAGCTCAGGGGTATACTCCTGATAATTAATCAGCTGCTGGACGTCTGCATGACACAACACAAACACAAACGTTGTAGGTGCCTTCATTTCTTTTCCATTTGCTTTTTGTCATTGCATTTACCAAATGGCTCACGCTAGCGAGTAAAAGAAAAGACAATACAAGGGTCCACCCACAGCCTCCGCCAGGGTGAATAAGCCCATCCAGCCTGTTAGCCGCGTCTCTCGGCAGCTTCCACATGGACTCCATCATGTGAGACATTCGCGCAAAGTATGTGCTTGGTGGCGTGATAGTTACGTTACTTCCTGTCCCTGGTATTTTTTCCGGTGCCCCATGCTGGGAGCTACTACATAGTCACCGCAAGCAGGACTCGTGTGATCAGGTATGGAGTAGTCACCCTGGCGGAAGAGTCATTGTATTGTCTTTGCTTTTACTCGCTAGCTTGAGCCCTCCGGTCAATGCAACGAGAAAAAGCAAATGCAAAAAAAACAAAAACAAAGCCGGATATAATTTTAGCCGGATAATATGGGATATTCGGTTCCACAGCTACAGCGGTCGTCCTCCCTCATCCTGCCTGGACTCCTCTCTCATGGACCAGCCATCTTGCATGGCAAGTGCCGCTCTAATCGCTGGCTGTGTTTCTAGGGACCGTCAGTAAATTACTATTTTGGTGAAGAACGTTAGTTAAAAAATGGCATATACTGTATTGTAAATTAAACCACAAATTTTCCTTTAACCATGTTAAATGATTTGTCCTACCATGAAAATATTTTTGCACGCCCCTTTTCATCTTTTATTGGATTTTATATGAATTTTTAACATTAAAAAATATATACCGGTATATTCTACACATTCCGTTTGTAATAGCCCCCAGGTCATGTGACCTAGGAACTACAAACTACTTTGTATTAGTAGGCCTAAATAAGTCCCACCATGCACACCTTTTTGTTTTTCCAATTTAGATTCAAATTAATTAAAATTTCACACAATCCAAGTTTAGTTGAAGTTGACGTACAAAAATATTTTCATGGTAGGACAAATTATTTAACACGGTTAAAGGTCAATTTGTGGTTGAATTTACAATACAGTATATGCCATTTTTGAACAAACGTTCTTCACCAAAATAGTAATTTATAGACGGTCCCTAGAAACACAGCCAGCGGTTAGAGCGGCATGTCCAGCGCGAGCTCGCCGGACCATGAGAGAGGAGTCCGGGCATGGTGAGGGAGGGACGACCGCTGTAGCTACGGAGCCGAAAATCCAACTACCACTGGGAAGTTCCCATTGACGGGGACGAATATCCAGTTTAGCAAAGAGAAAATGGAAAGGATATGACTACATGTGTGTATTTCTGGATTTCAGCTTGTAGCTTCCATCCCAGCTTCCCAGCCCGTGCGTGAGTCCTTCCCGGGAACAGTGCACAGCAACCCGCTCACCGTCACCTGCAATTGGAGCCCTTTTCTCCGTTGGTGGGGCTGATTCTCTTCCGCCTTCTGTTGGCCCGGACGCCGCCATCTTAGCCTAGCAGTGCTTCTTCTTCTGTCACGTCTTCAGGCTTCGCGTCGAATCGCACTCCGATGCCGCACGCTCCACTTTACGGAGGCCGAACCTCCGCGGTATTCGCAGCTCGATCTGTCCGAATGTTTTGTGGACGGAACGTTTGTCGGGGCGGTCGGCACCAAGTTTGCTAGCTTTTCCTCCCCTTCCAACGCCCCCTTTTCTTCGGCGATTGAGGTTTTACGGTAGCGGAACCATCCGTGGCGTCACACCGCCGCCATCTTGCGGCGGTATGGAACACACGCAAGATGGGAGCTGAGGAAAACAGACGGAAACGCCTTCAAAATAGCCTTGATTGTAATTATTATGTGCAACAACGGAAACCATCACTCCAGCAACATCGTATATAATTAAAAGTATATTTAAATGCCCAGTAATAACCTTAATCATCAAAGCCGCGTGGCTCGCGGGGCAATTAAATGAAATGCAGGAGCAGAACATAGCGACCAATATGGCAACTTTTATGCTCCAACTACATACCTTCAAGTAGCATGAAGCTGCAGCAATGAAGTTCTGGGTTCTTCTAGTAGTCAAGCTAGACAAAGGGAAAACGTGAGCAGCAGGGTAGCCGAGATGAAGATGCTGAGGGATGAACGAGGGATGAAGGAGAAAGACGGGGACGACACCCAGGAACCTTTGAGCAGTGATACGCATTGTGAAGGCGACATGAGGACTCACGCTGACAATTACAAACACTCTGAATGCTCTAAAAAGAAGACCGTGAAGAAACCTTTCACCTGCTCGGTTTGTGATAGGAGCTTTCCTTATAAGTGTCATTTGACTCGACACATGCTGACACACAACGGAGAAAAACCTTTTGGTTGTTCTGTTAGTGGTCAAACATTCTCCCGACCGTCGAATATAGCATCACACATGAGAACTCACACTGGAGAAAAACCTTTTAGTTGCTCAGTTTGTGGTCAATCATTCTCCCACAATTCAGCTATGTTATCACACATGAGAAAACACACAAGAGAAAAACCTTTTGGTTGTTCTGTTTGTGGTCAAAGATTCTCCCGAACGTCGAATATGGCGTCACACATGAAAACTCACACTGGAGAAAAACCTTTTAGTTGCTCCGTTTGTGGGCAATAATTCTCCCACAATTCAACTATGTTATCACACATGAGAAAACACACAAGAGAAAAACCTTTTGGTTGTTCTGTTTGTGGTCAAAGATTCTCCAGAACGTCAAATATGGCGTCACACATGAGAACTTACACTGGAGAAAAACCTTTTAGTTGCTTAGTTTGTGGTCAATCATTTTCCCACAATTCAACTATGTTATCACACATGAGAAAACACAGAAGAGAAAAACCTTTTGGTTGTTCTGTGTGTGATGAAATTTATTCTCACAGATCCAGTTTGACTCACCACATGCTGAAACACACAGCAGAAAAAGCCTTTAGTTGTTCGGTTTGCGGTAAAAGATTCTTTCTGAAAGAACCCATGGTAAGCCACATGAGAACGCACACGGGAGAAAAACCTTTTAGCTGCTCAGTTTGTGGTAAAAGTTATTCACATGGGAAACATTTGACCGCACACATGCGGAAACACAACGGAGAATAAAGGTTTGTGCTAAGAGATTGTCAAATCATGGAAGT
Source organism: Oostethus manadensis (assembly GCA_024372805.1). NCBI lineage: Eukaryota > Metazoa > Chordata > Actinopteri > Syngnathiformes > Syngnathidae > Oostethus > Oostethus manadensis. The sequence goes on from QODF01002073.1 coordinate 113,726, forward strand.
GTAACGTCCCTTTTGATAATTCACCTTGAAAGTGCTGAGCTGATGATACCAGATATGATAACAAAGTCCCTCATGAAATACTTATGCTCCAAAAAACAGCAGCAACCTTGGATTTTGCTCTCCTCCTCCGTCTTTTGCATGACAGTGTCCATCAACGATCATAAAATTGTGTTTGTATTGTGACCGTCTTTTATAATAATGTTGTACACGCTACAAAATACAAGGTCTCCCCCAACTTAAGACATTTGCTTTAATAAATGGAATATTTTTGTATTTATGGCATAGAAAACCTGTGTGGCCTTTCACAAATGTTTTTTTTGATTATTGGAGCCTTCAAGACATGAAATAACACTATTAAAGTCAAGTTTACATTTGTATTACCCAATATAGTAGATTTCATCAGAAAAAAAGCTTTTATTCTTGAAAATCCTTAATTTAGGCCACAAGTATAATATTAGTAAATATGTAAAACTACAGGAAATATATTCTGTCTTACAAGGCACTGTAATTCTACAGTTAAAAGACTGTAGGTACCTGTTTATTTATATGTAAGTTCTACCTTCCCTCCTCCCTGAGCCACCACCTTATCGTGGTGGAGGAGTTTGCGTGTCCCAATGATCCTAGGAGCTATGTTGTCGGGGGCTGTCATGCCCCTGGTAGGGTCACCCATGACAAACAGGTCCAAGGGGAGGGACCAGAAGTAGAGTGGCTCAAAAGACCCTGATGATGGCTAAAAACAATGGACTTAGTTTTCCCTCGCCCAGACACGGGTCACCGGGGTCCCTCTTTGGAGCCAGGCCTGGATATGGGGCATGATGGCGAGCTTCTGGTGGCTGGGCCTGCACCTATGGGGCCGGGTCGGGCACAGCCTGAAAAGGTAACATGGGTCCCCCTTCCCATGAGCTCACCACTCGTGGGAGGGGCCAAAGGGGTCGGGTGCAAAGAGAGCTGGGTGGCGGCCGGAGGCAGAGGCATTGGTGATCTGATCCTCGGCTACAAAGGCTAGTTGTCGGTACGGGAAATGTCACCTCTCTGGCGGGGAAGGAGCCTGAGCTAGAGAAATTCCGGCTAGATAGTCGGACTCACCTCAACGCACAGCAAGGGCTCTTGAGAGGAGCTGAACTTCATTCCACTCTGGTGTTGACAGCAATGAGAGGCGACGGGCTGGGTGGGTTGTTTCCCCCCGGCTCCAAGCCTACGTTGGAGTTTAACCCAGTAAGCGAGAGGGTAAATTTCCCTGCGCCTTTGGGTGGGGGAATGGGTCCTGACTGTTGTTTGCGCTTATACGCCAAACAGCAGTTCAGAATACCCACCTATTTTGGAGTCCTTAGAGGAAGTACTAGAAAGTGCTCTCTCTGGGATTCCCTTGTTCTACTGGGTGACTTCAGTGCTCATGTTGGAAGCAACAGTGAGACCTGGAGAGGTGTGATTGGGAGGAGCAGCCCCCCTGATCTTAACCCGAGGGGTGTTTTGTTGTTGGACTTTTGTGCTCGTCACGGATTCTCTATAACAAACACCATGTTCAAGAATAAGGGTGTCCACATGTGCACTTGGCACCAGACACCCTGGGCCGCAGTTTAAAGATTGACTTTGTGGTTGTGTCATCGGACTTGCAGCCACATGTTTTGGACACTCGGGTGAAGAGAGGGGCGGAGCTGTCAACCGATCACCACCTGGTGGTGAGTTGGTTCCGATGGTGGGGGAGGATGCCGGTCAGACCTGGCAGACCCAAACGCATTGTGAGGGTCTGCTGGGAACGTCTGCCAGAGTCCCCTGTCAGAAGAAATTTTAACTCCCACCTCCGGGAGAGCTTTGACCATGTTCCGAGGGAGGCAGCGGACATTGAGTTTGAGTGGGTGATGTTTCGTGCCTCCATTGTCGATGCGGCTGATCGGAGGTGTGGGCAGTGCTCCGGGAATATGGGATATAGGACCACCTAATCCAGGCGGTTCGTTCCATGTATGACCGGTATCAGAGTATGGTTCGCATTGCAGGCAATAAGTCGGGCCCGTTTCCAGTGAGGGTTGGACTCCGCCAGGGCTGCCATTTTTCACCGATTCTGTTCACTACTTTCATGGACAAAATATCTAGGCGCCGCCAGGGCGTTGAGGGGTTTCCGTTTGGTGGCTGCAGGATTCG
>QODF01002073.1:120864-135288 GCA_024372805.1 Oostethus manadensis
AACGTCGTAATATCATGAGGAACTGCGATGGGCTGGCAACCAGTCCAGGGTGTACCCCGCCTCCCGCCCGAATTCAGCTGGGGTAGGCTCCGGCATACCTGCGACCCTAATAAGCGGCATAGAAGATGGATGGATGGATATAATGAGGAAAAATTGAAACAATGCAAACAAATGTAGTAAATATTTATTTAGTACATATTATGAGAAACATACAAAATAAAGTTGTCATTTTTGGCAAAATTAGGCTGCGGAAAAAGCTATACGGGAATAAAGTCAAAATATTATGGGAATAAAGTCATAATTATGAGAAGAAAATTTACAAGAAGAAAGTTGACATAGCATCAACAGAAAAAAAGCTTTAATTTTACAAGAATAAAGTCCAAATATTAAGAGAAACTATTTGAACCAGAAAAAAGTTGCGATTTCAAAAGTCATCCTATTAATAGGAAAAGTAATGTCATTTTCGTAGCATAGAGTTAAGCTATGATTTTTCTGTTTTTTTAATCTGACATTATGAGAAACATACAAAATAAAGTTGCCATTTTTGGCAAATTAGGTGGCTGAAAAAGTTATAATGTTACGGTAAAAAAGTCAAAGTATCATGAGAATAAAGTTATAACAAATATGCATAAATGAATAAATTACATTAGTAGTACAGCAGAAGCCATGAAAAAAAACTGCTGTAATTTTCCATCCATCCATCCATTTTCCTCCGCTTATCCGGGTCCGGGTCGCGGGGGCAGCAGCTTCAGTAGGGAAGTCCAGACTTCCCGGTCCCCAGCGACCTCTTCCAGCTCCAACGGGAGGAAACCAAGGCGTACCCAGGCCTGCTGTGAGACACAGTCCCTCCAGCGTGTCCTAGGTCTTCCCGGGGGCCTTCTCCCGAACGGGCATGCTCGAAACACCTCACCAGGGAGGCGCCCGGGAGGCATCCGGACTAGATGCCTGAGCCACCTCAACTGGCTCCTCTCCATGTGAAGGAGCAGCGGCTCTACTCTGAGCTCCTCCCGGATGGCCGAGCTCCTCACCCTAACTTACCCTGCTGTAATTTTACGAGAATAAAGTCAAAATTTGGGGTAGGCTCCGGCATACCCGCGACCCTAATAAGTGGCATAGAAGATGGATGGATGGATATAACGAGGAAAAATTGAAACAATGCAAACAAATGTAGTTTTAGTAAATATTTATTTAGTACATATTATGAGAAACATACAAAATAAAGTTGCAATTTTTGGAAAATTAGGTTGGGGAAAAGTCATAGTATTATCAGACTAAATTGAAAATATCATAAGAATAAAGTCATGCTGTTAGGAAAAAGTTTGGATGCCCCTGATCCACATATTCATCCATCCACTCACTCCATTCACCATCTCACGCATCCATCCGCTCATGCATTCCGCCACACACTCCTCATCCAATCACCTTCTCACCCGCTCACGTATTCATCCATTACCCATCTTCCATGTGTCCGTCCACCAACTCACTCATTCATTGACTCACCCGTCCATCCACTCTCGCCATCATCCATCCCCGCGGGCGTCTTCTGATCGACCTTGCCATGTTATTAATGAGCAATCACAACCCGTCACCTAGCAACCCTAACCGCAAGTAGTCATGTACGGTCCTTGCAGTCACTCACGGCGCGCGCATCCATTCATGTTCAATGAGATGAAAGTCTAATGGATAAGGGACAAAATAAACGGCCGGGCTGCCGTGCAGCGCAGTGACCGGCATGAAAGCCTACAGGCGGATCAGACGCCCGGAGAGACAAGTACAAAGCTGCCCGGTGTCTTTTCATGTCACTTTCATAGCCTGGAGGACCACGGGCCTCATTCAGACGCTAAAGAGGACAAAGACACGCTCTCTGCGGGGAGGTCACACACTCGCCTCCTTCCTAAATAGGAAGGAAAGGAACATGTAGCAGGGGGCACTAGGAGATGTTGCATTTGTAACCGATCCAACTCCTGCAATGAATGCTAACAGCTTCTTCTTGTTTTGCATGTTCACCCGTTACACGTTCATCTGACAGGACAATATGGCGGACGCTGCATGGTGGTTTCCGGTGGACGCTTCCAGTGGAGTTCTGTAGCAGGATGGACATCTGCGTCCCCGCTGGGTTGCCTCCACAGATGATTCCCAACCTCTGTTTGGTCATCCTGTCCAGTTGGACGGTCTCGTCCCAGTCGGGTGAGTCCATAATCGTACCAGACTATTATCTTTGTGTTTGCAGGGTATGATGGCGTCATGTGTGCTGTTTGCCAGGTTTGGAGGAGGTGTTCTTCAGTCCGCAAGATCAGACCGTCAAAGAAGGAGCGAACGTTTCCTTCCGGTGTGTGTCTGGTGAAAGCTCGTCTCCGGCCAGCATCCTCTGGCTCAAAGATGGAAACATGGTTACCACAGGGAGGCAGATCCAGGTAGGGCTGGACTACTGCTTTGTCACCAGTAAACCTCCTCACCAAGGTGACAACGCGGTGTCAACTGTTAGATTGGACACACTGATGAATGATCGGAAATACAGACTCTGGAGGGGTGAATGACTGGTTGGATGGATGGACAGATAAATAAACAACTGGATGGACGTGTCGATGATGGATGGGTTGGACGGATGGCAGGACCAACGGATGCAAGCGCAGAAAATGTGATGGATGTATTGATGGATGCAGGGATAGACGGATGGAATATAAATGATGAGGATGAGTGGGTGGAAAACAAAGGGATGGATAGAAACATAATCAGCTGGACGGATAGCAGGACAAATGGATGGGTGAATAACTGGTTTGATGACTGAGAGCTGGTTAGGCAGAACACTGGTTGGATGGATGTATAAACACAAGGATGGATGAACAAACAGAAAAAGTGATGGTTGAGTAAATGACTGACTGGATGGATGGATGGACAGATGGAATATAAACAATTGTGGATGATGGACGGGTGGACGGATGAACAACCAGATGAACAGAAACAATCGGTTGAACGGATAGCAGGACAAATGGATGGATGCATGGTCTCAGTAAGGAAGTTCAGACTTCCCCGTCCCCGGCCACCTCGTCCAGTTCCACCGGGAGGAAACCAAGGTGTTCCCAGGCAAGCTGTGAGCCATAATCCCTCCAGCGTGTCCTAGGTCTGCCGCCTTCTCCCGGACGGACATGTCCGAAACACCTTACCAGGGAGGCGTCCGGGAGGCATCCGTACTAGATGCCTGAGCCACCTCAACCGGCTCCTCTTGATGTTAAGGAGCAGTGGCTCTACTTTGAGCTACTTAACGTATGTCTTAGGGTGAGTCCAGCCACCCTACGGAGGAAAAAAAACAGATCTGGCCCTCAGAGACCATGATGTGGAGACTAGTCGGAAGGACGGGTATACTAAAAGGTAAATGATATATCATATGTATTACACAAATAAATGTTTTTCCTCAGGGTGAGTACGGAGGTGGCCAGCAGAAGAAGACATCAGGGACGCTTTATCTCCTCAACGTAAGATTAGAGGACGATGGAACGTACGTCTGTGTGACATACAGTCCTTCGCTAAACATAAGCAAGAAGAGCCAGCCGGCCAAGCTCACCGTGCAGGGTAACTTCACCACCAGTCCATAGCATACCAAGTCCACCTACAGACCAAGAACCACCGCCATCTGTCTCCTAGGAGTCCATCACAGACTCAGCATCACACGTGGCCCTGACAACACCACTGTCGCCGTGGGAACCGAGGCCTCCATGCACTGTACGGTGCAAGGCTTTCCCGTTCCCATGGTGCACTGGTTCAAAGACGACAGCCTCCTGACAAAGTACTCGGCCTCATTCAGCCTCCAAGACAATGGACAGCTGCTCACACTCAGGTTTTCAACACACATGATCAGTCTGCTACACTTTGGAGAACATTTCTAATGATATTTTACAGCCATCTTATCCGCAGTTTTTAAATCCTTTTCCAGAAATGTTAGCAGGGAGGATGAAGGCTTCTATCGCTGTGAAGCGTCAAACCCGAAAGAGACAATTAAGTCACAGGCAGGCTTCCTTCTTCCAGCTGGTTTGTGTCAGACATCTTCAATAAATACATTCAATCAGATCTCCCGATATAAAAAAAAAGCATAGAACTAGTTCCCTAATCCAAAGCCTAAGCGCACCCGTCTGTATAGTCCTTTGTGATGTCTTTGCAGAGATGGACTGGACTTTCATCCAGAATCCCGCAAACGTGACGGTGACGAAAGGAGACAACGTCACTGTCTCCTGTAGGCCGCCATATAGCAGACCGCCAGCCAGGGTGTCCTGGTTCAAAAACAACCACCTCCTCCCTCTTACAGATCACACCTATGTGCTCCCCGCTGGAGATCTCCTCATCCTCAGGTCAGCGTGCAAGAACTTCATGTTCAGGACATCAAATATTTGAATTGTGTTCCGTGTTTACTTGTTCATCGAAACCAATGGGGTACAAAACTTCAGGTCAAATGTCTGAAGGGGTACACCGCTGGGAAAACTTTGGGAACCACTGCGCTAAATCATCTTCAGGTTTACAAAACCTGAAGACGCTAAATCAGGGGTCTCAAACGTGCGGCCCGCGGGCCATTTGTATTTGATGATATTTTGTGGCCCCCACCTTAATATGAAGGTTTAATGTTAGCGCGGCTCTCGACAGTGTCGTGTGCGGAGATGACAAACCTACTAATCACGGTGGGGTGTATGGCTCCCAGGGGTTGTGACATTACCCAGGCTTGATGCGAGCAGAGAAACATTTTTGAGTGAAAAACTCATTAGTACTAGTTTTGCACACAACTTTTTTTTACATCACTGTCCTTGTTTCTTTTATTTTGTGTTAAAAAAAGTTTCAAAAAGACACGTGAGAAATTTTTGAATTTTTTTAAATTTAAACTGTGCGCGAGTGCATGTGCGCCGAGGCCGCGGCCCGGCCTCAGCCAGACTCTGCCTTCAGCGGCCCCAAGGTAAGTTGAGTTGAGACTCTAAACGGACTTCAGTACTCAGTATAGAAAGTTAATCGAGGCCGAAATCCTCTTCACATTTTGGAAAACATACTTTATGCCACCTTCTTTGAGGAATCAAACGGGTCTTGAGGGTGTCCTACTCGAACGCACATTCTAAGTTCTGCATGCAGAGCCCAGACAGGCTACAGGATACTGTATCTTTCTCTTCTTCTGCTCCCGCTTCTCCTTCATATGAAATTTGCAGCGTCCAGGAGGAGGACAGCGGCAGCTACTTCTGCAGAGCCGACAACATCCACCTTCAAAGATTCGTCACGTCCGGAAGCGCCACGGTGACGGTGCACGGTACTACGCCGACCGACTGAGCCACTTGTGTCGCCGTTTGTGTTACGTGCTCTTCTCTGAAAATTGTGTAGCCGCTCCGTCAGTGCGGCTGTGGCCTCACGCTCTAACGGTACCGCTCGGGGGTCCGGCGTCCCTGCATTGTCAAGCGTCAGGGGAACCTTCGCCTTCCGTAAGCTGGGTTAAGAGGGGCCTTTCCAAGCAGACGGGGGCCAAGATGGTGCTAAGGTGACTTCGGCACTATCTTTGTATAACCCGCAGAGTGTGACGTTTCACGCTACAGTGACTTCTTTATTACCCAGGATGAGAAATGCCACGCTCCACTTGGAGTCCGCCCGTAGCTACGACGAAGGCGCGTACACGTGTGAGGCCGGCAACGCGCTCGGTCGCGGCCGAGCGACCGCTACGCTCACAGTCGCCGGTAAATTTGGACAAATCCCAGTTGAACTGTCATCCTTACGCGTTGCGCCGGTTATCGGGATTTGGGAAGCAGTCGCTTCATCAACTTCTAGATTGATGAGGCAGGAAGAAGTTGCTATTTCACTATGGAGGTTCGGGGTCACTACTGAACAGAGGGCAGTGACCCCCAAAGCGTGACCGACAAAAACCCGACCTGACGCATCTAGCTAAGTGCAGCGAGGAGAAGGCAACCGTGAAGGGTTAAAAGTGAACAAAAGCAAAAAAGTCAAAGTGGAAATACTGATTTTTGCCACTACGGTAGCCAGGATTGTAAGTAATTTGTAGGACTGTGTGTGCCTGATACGCTTTTTTATTTCAGAGGGCAACTTTGATATACAGTGAGGGGAAAAAGTATTTGAGCCCCAGCTGATTTCTGACAAAGAAATGATGAGTCTATAATTTCAATGGTAGCTTTATTTGAACACTGAGAGACAACAATGACAAAAACATCCAGAAAAATGCGTTTCAAAAAGAAAAAGAGTTATAAATTAATCTTATGAAGGAAATAAGTATTTGATCCCTTAGAAAAAGGTGCTTCAGTACTTGGTGGCAAAACCTTTGTTGGCAATCACAGAGGTCAGCCGGTTCTTGTAGTTGGCCACAAGGTTTGCACACATCTCAGGGGGGATTTTGGCCCACTCCTCCTTGCAGATCCTCTCCAAGTCATTCATGTTTGGTGGCTGATGTTTGGCAACTCCAACCTTCCACAGATTTTCTATGGGATTAAGGTCTGGAGACTGACTAGGCCACTCCATGACCTTAATATGCTTCTTCTTGAGCCAATCTTTTGTTGCCTTGGCCGTGTGTTTTGGATCATTGTCATGCTGGAATACCCAACCACCACCCATCTCACCCAACACTTGACGGTACATGGCCCCATCCATCCTCCCTTTGATGCGCTGCAATTGTCCTGTCCCCTTAACAGAAGAACACCCCCAAAGCATAATGTTTCCACCTCCATATTTGACGGTGGGGATGGTGTTTTTGGAGTCGTAGGCAGCATTCCTCCTCCTCCAAACACGGCGAGTTGAGATGATGCCAAAGAGCTCAATTTTGGTCTCATCTGACCACAACACTTTCACCCAGTATTCCTCTGAATCAGTCAGATGTTCAGTGGCAAACTTCAAACGGGCCTGTAGATGGACTTTCTTGAGCAGGGNTTTTCTCGAAAAATAACGAGTTTTATTGTCGTAAAATTCCAGGGGATTTTTCTCGTAAAATTATGCATTTTATTCTTGTAAAATTCTGTTTTATTCTTGTAAAATTCTGACTTTTTTTTTTGTAAAATTCTGTTTTATTCTTGTAAAAATGCGAGTTTTATTCGCCTAAAATTATGAGTTTTAGTCTTGTAAAATTAAATATTTTTCTCGAAAAATAACGAGTTTTATTGTCGTAAAATTCCAGGGGATTTTTCTCGTAAAATTATGCATTTTATTCTTGTAAAATTCTGTTTTATTCTTGTAAAATTCTGACTTTTTTTTTTGTAAAATTCTGTTTTATTCTTGTAAAAATGCGAGTTTTATTCGCCTAAAATTATGAGTTTTAGTCTTGTAAAATTAAATATTTTTCTCGAAAAATAACGAGTTTTATTGTCGTAAAATTCCAGGGGATTTTTCTCGTAAAATTATGCATTTTATTCTTGTAAAATTCTGTTTTATTCTTGTAAAATTCTGACTTTTTTTTTTGTAAAATTCTGTTTTATTCTTGTAAAAATGCGAGTTTTATTCGCCTAAAATTATGAGTTTTAGTCTTGTAAAATTAAATATTTTTCTCGAAAAATAACGAGTTTTATTGTCGTAAAATTCCAGGGGATTTTTCTCGTAAAATTATGCATTTTATTCTTGTAAAATTCTGTTTTATTCTTGTAAAATTCTGACTTTTTTTTTTGTAAAATTCTGTTTTATTCTTGTAAAAATGCGAGTTTTATTCGCCTAAAATTATGAGTTTTAGTCTTGTAAAATTAAATATTTTTCTCGAAAAATAACGAGTTTTATTGTCGTAAAATTCCAGGGGATTTTTCTCGTAAAATTATGCATTTTATTCTTGTAAAATTCTGTTTTATTCTTGTAAAATTCTGACTTTTTTTTTTGTAAAATTCTGTTTTATTCTTGTAAAAATGCGAGTTTTATTCGCCTAAAATTATGAGTTTTAGTCTTGTAAAATTAAATATTTTTCTCGAAAAATAACGAGTTTTATTGTCGTAAAATTCCAGGGGATTTTTCTCGTAAAATTATGCATTTTATTCTTGTAAAATTCTGTTTTATTCTTGTAAAATTCTGACTTTTTTTTTTGTAAAATTCTGTTTTATTCTTGTAAAAATGCGAGTTTTATTCGCCTAAAATTATGAGTTTTAGTCTTGTAAAATTAAATATTTTTCTCGAAAAATAACGAGTTTTATTGTCGTAAAATTCCAGGGGATTTTTCTCGTAAAATTATGCATTTTATTCTTGTAAAATTCTGTTTTATTCTTGTAAAATTCTGACTTTTTTTTTTGTAAAATTCTGTTTTATTCTTGTAAAAATGCGAGTTTTATTCGCCTAAAATTATGAGTTTTAGTCTTGTAAAATTAAATATTTTTCTCGAAAAATAACGAGTTTTATTGTCGTAAAATTCCAGGGGATTTTTCTCGTAAAATTATGCATTTTATTCTTGTAAAATTCTGTTTTATTCTTGTAAAATTCTGACTTTTTTTTTTGTAAAATTCTGTTTTATTCTTGTAAAAATGCGAGTTTTATTCGCCTAAAATTATGAGTTTTAGTCTTGTAAAATTAAATATTTTTCTCGAAAAATAACGAGTTTTATTGTCGTAAAATTCCAGGGGATTTTTCTCGTAAAATTATGCATTTTATTCTTGTAAAATTCTGTTTTATTCTTGTAAAATTCTGACTTTTTTTTTTGTAAAATTCTGTTTTATTCTTGTAAAAATGCGAGTTTTATTCGCCTAAAATTATGAGTTTTAGTCTTGTAAAATTAAATATTTTTCTCGAAAAATAACGAGTTTTATTGTCGTAAAATTCCAGGGGATTTTTCTCGTAAAATTATGCATTTTATTCTTGTAAAATTCTGTTTTATTCTTGTAAAATTCTGACTTTTTTTTTTGTAAAATTCTGTTTTATTCTTGTAAAAATGCGAGTTTTATTCGCCTAAAATTATGAGTTTTAGTCTTGTAAAATTAAATATTTTTCTCGAAAAATAACGAGTTTTATTGTCGTAAAATTCCAGGGGATTTTTCTCGTAAAATTATGCATTTTATTCTTGTAAAATTCTGTTTTATTCTTGTAAAATTCTGACTTTTTTTTTTGTAAAATTCTGTTTTATTCTTGTAAAAATGCGAGTTTTATTCGCCTAAAATTATGAGTTTTAGTCTTGTAAAATTAAATATTTTTCTCGAAAAATAACGAGTTTTATTGTCGTAAAATTCCAGGGGATTTTTCTCGTAAAATTATGCATTTTATTCTTGTAAAATTCTGTTTTATTCTTGTAAAATTCTGACTTTTTTTTTTGTAAAATTCTGTTTTATTCTTGTAAAAATGCGAGTTTTATTCGCCTAAAATTATGAGTTTTAGTCTTGTAAAATTAAATATTTTTCTCGTAAAATTACAACTATTTTTCCTTCTAAAATTACAACATTTTTCTCGTAAAATTAAAAAAAAATGCGAGTTTTATTTGCTCAAAATTACGAGTTTTATTCTCGTTAAATTCCAACTTTTTTCTCATAAACTTACGGGTTTTATTACCGTAAAAGTACAACTTTTTTTCAAATAAAATTCAGTGTTTCTTGTAAAATTAGGAGTTTTATTCTCGTAAAATTAAATTGTCATATAATCCAGACTTTTTTATTTTTCCATATATCGTTAAACTTTTTTTTAGTTATTGTAAATGGGTTTTTTTTTCAGCATAAAAACATATTTTTATGACGAATTCTACAGCTTTATTTGTCAACCATAAAAAATAATTATTTTTTCATACAATGCCCTCACTCTCACAAAACTACGGCTTTTGAAAAATTCTACTAACACTTGTCAGTTGTCTGTCATGCTAATGTTTTGATATTAATGAGATTACTTTGACTTCATCTTGAAATTGAAGTCTTCCTCCTCCTCCTCCTCCTCCACAGTGAGTCCCGTCATCGTGACCTTTGCCAGTCGGGTGACGTGCAAGCTCGGGGCTTCAGTGGTCCTGCCTTGTGCTGCCGTGGGGGTCCTGCCCATCTGGTACAACTGGAGCAGGGGCGGAGCGGAGACAAAGCCCCCCATCTCCACCTCTGACAGGAAACACGTTGATAGTAAGTCCCTTTAAAGCAAACCTTTTCCACCGGGGGCCCCATACTGAAAACTGAAAGAATTTCAGAATTTCTTTTGAAGTAATCCTAATAAATCTCCTACTCGTAATGTTACCTCTTTTTGCCCATATTTTCAATCTAGTCCCATAATTTCACAACTTTTCCCCAACCTTATTCAGTTTTGTTTGTTCCTCATAATATCACTTATCACTTCTTTAAAAATCTATTCAAACGATTTTATTTTTTCCTAATATTACAAACTAATTGTTGTAAAAATTCAGCTGTTTTTTTTCCCATTTTTGCTATTGTTGTTTTTTAAAATGTTCTTCTCATAATATTACAACTTTTTTTCCCGTAATATTTTTATGTTGCCTAGTTTTACAACCACTTTTTTCCAAACGGTTTTGTATTTGTTTGTTTCTCATAAGAGCACAACTTTTAAAAATATTAATCATATGAAAATAATAATTAAAAAATATTTCAATTTTTAAACTTTTATGCTACTAAAATGATGCAATTATGATGTTATTCTGGTAAAAACTATTTTTTGGTTAGATAACCACTTTAGTATTTTGACTTTATTGTACTAAAAGGAGTGCTGTTTTTTTCATTGTTGCTGTTTTTTTGTAGTTCTGGTGTAAAATGTATATTTTAGAATGTGCCGCGGCCACAAATGCCCCCCGAGCCGCACTTTGGGCACCCCTGCTTTCAAGCAACATGCAGCTGAATTGCAAGGTTTTTTTTTTTTTTTTGCATCTGCGCAGACGATGGCGCTCTGCATCTTTCGGATGTGCGGCGGTCCGACGCCGGCGAATACTTTTGCACCGCAGAGAACCGTGCGGGACGACACCAAAGACGTACCGCCCTCACTGTCACGGGTATGCTCATTTTGGGGGTTTGCGAACCCCGCACATAAACAGGCCAGACGCCAGGTAGCGCTCTTGTTGACGGAGTCTACTTCCTCCTTCCCTTCCTTCCATCCGACCTCAGCCGACGAGCGCCTGCTGACAAGGGGGGTCTTGTCTGCCGTGAGTAACGAGCCGGTAGCGACGCGCCTCTGTGGCTTGTCCGAGTGTGCTACGTTTAAAAACCCGCTGTCGCTGGATGTCCCGTGCTTCTCCTGGCGTGTGTGGCTGGTTCTGTGGCACGTGCCCACTTCGCTTCACTCGGCCTCGCCTTGGTTTTTGTGCCAAAAGTATCGAGACGCAGACTCAAGTCTGTCGGGTATTTGCCCGCCGTGCACAATCCTTATGTGAGACGTGTACAAGTTCTCTTTTGTGTGCGTTCTAAAGGTATAAGAACAGATCAAAGATGGAAGTCCATAATGCACCCAACGGGTCACAGCCCGCCAACAACGCTCCATTGGCATGACGTGACCTACCAAGCTATTACAATTAACATTTTACGCCCAAGAACTACATGACTGCCGTAGTGACACCTCGCCGGCTACCTTAGCTACTTTATTAAAGCTGATTTTATGTCTTCAGAAAGCACAGAAAAGAGGAAGACTTGCGTTCCTCCAAAATTGTGAGGGCGGAGCATATGTAGTCCTGTGTGTACGTTTCGTCTTGCCCATCGGGTGCTCGGCATCTCTGGGGGGTCCACGGGGCAGTGGGTCGGCCCTCGGCTTCTGCGTGACGATTGGAGGAGCCGTCTGAGGCGGATTCACATTTTGATTGACATTGAAACGAGCGAATCGGCGATCTTGAAGTCCAAACCGAGCGCTGTCCACGTTTTCCTTCCCGTCGGTCTGAACTGATCCGGAGGCTTCACTGATCCCCGGCGACTTTGTCTTTTTCCGATTTACAACGTAGGCGGGAAAATAATGAGCTTCCCCTCTTGAATAGAACCCAGTTGGAGGTCTTTGGAGGAGTTCTAGTAGTAGGCGGACCGGGTGAGTCCCATCACAATACTAGTTTTTCTCTATTTCGAGCGCTCGTAAAAGAGAAAAGCACGCGTGTCTCACATAAGCATTGTGGATGGTAGGCAAAAAAAAAACCCCAAAAGGTGCACAGAACAGACCTCTTTTGGGTCCAACAGTTGGCCAAAAATTCCCACAGACTCAATCTAGACTTTCTTGGCGTCCCAATACTTTTGTGCAAATGACGCCCTTGTCTCCTGTTAAAGTCCTGAACTCCTCTTTCGGTTTCTTTATCTCATAGAGCAACGACACGAGCGACGGATCAGGACCTCACCTTTCCGCCCACGCCAAGGAGGAAGACTACGCGGCGGCCCCATTGTGTAGGTTCTGGAAAGGAAGTTACACAACGGGACAGGATGGGGCAAACTTGTCGACCCGCGGGCCACGTCGTGTTGAAAAAGGTCTCCGTCGAACATACTTGCTCTCGGTGCCGCGTAACAGCAACGCAACACATCCGGAGCAAGCTAACGCGTCACAATAATCAACTTAAAACCGTGTCCAAATGCCCGCAAGGCATCCTGGGTAGTCTGGAGGCAGCAACAACCTGACAACCTCCTCGATATATTTTGCAATAAAGGGGGAAAAAATGCAACCAACACGGCAAAATGTCGGAACAAAGAGCACCACCGGCTACCCAGCATGCCTTGCGGCAAATTTTTTTTGTTTTTTTTGTTGTTGTTTTGCGTGGGAACTGCTCGTAGATGCTTATTTGTATGCCCACACGGTGCGGCGTGTTTGGGATTGCGTCTGTTTCGCCGACCCAAGCACGCCAGAATGCGAGTTCAAGTTACTTGGAATTTGGACTTGCCCCGTGGGCCTGATGTGGCTCGCGGGCCGCAGTTTGCCCACCCCTGCAATAGAAGCTCTTTCCCCTGAAAATGGCTATAACCCGAGCGGCTTCTTCCAGGCTCGTCGCCAAACTGCAATGCAACCCAGAACCCTCGGACTAAAGCGAGCGTCCCTCACATGCAACCTCCCATGCTGCCGCCCCCTCCCTATCCCAACTTCCAACTCCTCGGCACTCGAAGGCAGACAACCGCTGAGCCTCTCTTGTATCCCAGGAACCAACGGCAGCTTCAGGTTGGGGAGAAATTGCCAGCAGAGTCCAGCTCAAAAGGTCCTGATGGTTTACTGACTCGTATGGATCAATCCTCCACATCTCAAGTCCACCCGCATCCCCCGGCAAGCCATGTTTCTCAAACCAAACCGGACCTAACAAGCCATCTGTCCCTTTCTCCCAAGTTCCACCTGGAGCTTTCACCAACGCAGCATCCTGAATCCCAAATTCCCAGAACACCCGAGACCAAAACACCTCACACAGACTCAAACCCATCGTCTCATCAGGCAGAATCTGCTCCTTCTGTCTCCACCCATCCTCTCGACTCATCCACACCGGACCCCTTGGTGATTTTGGGTCAGTTCAACGCCAGTCAGCCCGAGCGGCGTCACCCGGTGGACTCGTCCAAAGCGGAAGACGAGGAGCAGAGGAACACCTCACAGTCGCCCATGACCAGCAACCACCCTCAGTAGGTACAACACAGTCGGCCCGGTGCCACAGCAGCTCGTCTTCAGTCCAATCCGGTCTGGGCTTGTTTTCATGGGAAACGAGGTTGTTGTAAAGCAGGGGTGTCCAAAGTCTAAAAATAGAATTTAGCAAAAAAAAAAAAACGTTAAAAAACAACAGCAAAAATGAGCAAATCAGGAGTCGTTTTACAAGAGTAACGTCAAACGTTACCAGCATAAAACTGCAATCTATTTTGTTTAAAGTCATTTTTGGAAAATTAGGTTTGCGGACAACGTTATAATGTTAGGAAAATAAAGACAAAATATTATGTCATAATCTGGTCATAGTTGCGAGAAGAAAAATGCTGAAAACGTTGAAAAAAACAACAGCGGCAATGGAACAAAAACAGGCGCAATTTTACGAGAATAAAGTCAAAACATTCATATTATATAACGTTAAGCATTTCTTTTCAATGTTGTGAAATTCAAAGTTGTAATTTTTGCTAAATTAGGTTGTGGAAAAAGTTACAAAGAGTATGAGAAGATTTTTTTCAGAAGAAAGTTTAAATATTTGCACGTTTGTTTTGAAAAAACAACAGCAAAAATGAAAGAAAATCTGGAGTAATTTTACAAGAATAAAGTAAAATTGTTAAAAGAAAAAAAAAAAACGCCATTTAAATAGCTTAAAATTTAAATATTGAAAAAAAAATGGGTTTTTTTTTAAGTCAGGATATTGTGAGAAACAAACATTTTTGGAAAATTAGGTATGCAGAAAACTTAATGTTACATGAATACAGTAAAGATATTATGTCATAATCAGGTCATAATTACAAGAAAAAAATCTACTAGGAAAATGTTGAAATAGTTGAAAAATGTGAAAAAAAATATTGATTTTGCAAGAATAAAGTCAAAATATTAAGAGAAAATAGTTGCATTCTAACCTGACAAATACACATAATATTATTTGGAATTAAAAAAAAAAAA
>QODF01002073.1:146050-206274 GCA_024372805.1 Oostethus manadensis
GCTGAGTCCTTGTCCAATTGTTCCTTCTCTCCAAGCCAAACGCTTGTAAGTTGTCCAGTTTGTGTAATTTCAAATGTGGGTAAAGTAGGCCATTGGTATTGCCCTTTTATATGCATGTTGTTTTATCCTCTCCTCTATAGTATGTTGACTTTCTCCAATACATACCATCTGACAGTAATTGCATTGAATGCCATAAACCACATTGGTGGTTTCAGGTGGCAAAGTCTGCCAGATGGGGGCGCTGGTGCCGGCCAGGGGCTCCTGGAGGAATTTCAGGTGAGTAAAATACTGTCGTTTCAGAGGTAGGCTGGTCATCTTGGCGCGTACCAGAATGTCTTTCAGGTTTTTATTTCTCCTGTATGCCGAGATTACCCTGAAATTCCTCAGTGCCGTGTTTTCCTCCTGGGCCTGGTGGAAGTGGTCCTTCAGCCGGGAGCCGAGCCTCACCGCAGATCCGGAATATGTTGAAACGACGTACGTGAGTTAGTACACTTGGAGAATGCAGATTGCGCCCACGTAGCCATACAGAGGTTAGCGTACGCATGGGGAAAATTTCTTCCCCATGGCTGTTCCCCATTACAGGTGAGGCTCAGCTCCAACAGCGGAAGGATGGCTTGGTCCGGGCGATTGGAGTCAGGATACGTGCAGAAGGCCTCCTGTACAGCCTGAAGGCCCAATTGGGTCTCTAATTGGGTCTCTGCAGGACTCCGATCCACACTCGCTGACAACGGGGCGTCCCGAAGGACCGTCCAGCTGTCCGGGGGCCTTATGGATCTTTGGTAAGAGATAAAACTGCCGTGCCCTCGGCTGGTCCGGACCTGACAGGTAGGTGACTTGTTTGGGTGTAATGAAAGTTGACCTCTCAAGTGATGTAATATTTGGCGTATTTTTGTTGAGTCCTGATATTCGGGGAGGCCGCTTCCAAGGGGGGGATCCCAAGTCGATGGATCCGTAAAAGGTAAGTGTTGATGATTTGTATCATATTCAAAATAATCCAAAAGTCTAATTCTTCTATGGTATTTGTATAGATCCCTTTGGAGCTCCTCCCTATCCTGCTGCCTTGGAGTGGGAATAAAGGGTAAGGTTTAGGTGAAGGGACAAGATAAGGGGGCACCCTAACGAGAAGGGGGGGTGCCCCTACACTGGCGCAGGTGGCATCTTAGATAAAACAGGGGATTCAAAAAGAATTTTTTTTCTAAAAGGCAGAAATGTTCATAAAATTGTAAATTCAAATTAAAAAAGGAAGTTAGAAAAAAGACTTTCCCATTTTGCCTAAACCATGTATAAAACCATGAAACCTTCTGCAGAAGATAAAAACCAACCCCTTATCTAAAAGCACGCATGCACATATATATATATATATATATATAATTTACAAAATGCTAGATAAAAGTAGATCTATATAAAAATATGCGAGACCACTAAGCGGAACGGGCATGCCGTCACGTCTTCCGGATGCTTTTCCGCGACCCCGAGACCGGTTCCGCTGTTAAGAAAATGTTAATAAATAAATAAATGAATACATAAACATAAGTGCTAAAGGAGAATAAAAGTGCTATAAATAGAAAAAGGGCTAAAACAGTCGTACACTTCATGCAATAAGATAAAATAAAATTTAAAAAATGCATATAAGAAAACAATATAATAAAAAAAAGGAAACAGGCGGAACCAATTGTGTCTGGTCAACGTATTGGTGCTAAAAAGCAAGCGGGAAGGGCATATGCGGCGGAAGCGTTTCCTTTGTGCTGTTCTGATGCCTTTGAAGGTGTGTTGAGGGTGGAAACTCCATAAAAATTAGCTGTGTATAGATTTTTTGGGACTTTTTTGCTAAAATGTCCTAAAAAAACGACTGCTTTTCATATGCATTTTGATATATTTTTGTAATAATAATAATAATAATAATAATGCTTTACACTTGTTATGCGCTTTACAAAGCCTCTCAAAGCGCTTACACTGAGGTCTTTCTTCATTCACTCCACACTTGGTGAAGGTAAACCACTATGTAGCCACAGCCGCCCCGGGGCAGCCAGACGGAGGCGAGGCTGCCAGTGTGCGCCATCGGCCCCTCCGACCACCACACACCACTTTCATACTAGGCAATGTGGGTGAAGTGCCTTGCCTAAGGACACAAGGAAAGTTCATTTCCTCCCACTGTGGCACCTGGTGTTCCTCTGAGGTCTCCCATCCGAGTACTGACCAGGCCCTGCCCTGCTTAGCTTCTGAGATCTGACGGGATCAGGCTTTACAAGGGCCAAGTGTATAATTTGGATTATATTTCTTTGTATTTTACTATTTTTAATCTAATGTTTACAAAAATGTCTCCATAAGGTGATTTTTCCCCACAGTTCCTGACTGAGCTGAAGAAGAGCTCAGATGGTGACTCATCTTAAACGGCCATGGTGGCAACAAATGATGACTCGAGGGTAGTCCTCCTCCTTCTTCTTGTGGGAAGAACTAGTTCTTGCTCCGGTGCTCCGCTTGTAAGTGTCAATAAAGGTTTAAAGGTGAGGCGGGGTCAGTCCGCTTACCTCCAAGAAGGTGACCTCCAGTTCTCCATCCCGCACCACCAAGGTGCCTGGAAGGTGGAGGTGGTTTTAAACGAGTGGGCAGATTCCTGCCTCAGGTAAACAGATGCTGACTGGTCAAGCGTACTCCTCCAGCCTTTGACAACAAATGCATTGAAGTTCAATACATGGCGTCAGTAACATCACATAACATGACATCACGCTCTTCCCTTTTTGCAGCTGCGAGACGATCTACGAGTAGACTTACTTTTCTGCAGCAAGAGCTTGTTCTCCGGAGTTCTACACCTTGGAGGTCCCTAGCAAATAGAGGAAGGAACTGTGTGCCAAGTGCCTCATCACCAGTATGCTGAAACAGAAGCAAACCAGTCTCAAGCTATAAATCCATAAACCAGGTGAAGGACAAGGCAGACGCTGCTTTACACTTCTACTGTACTTCTACTGGATGCTGGCGAGGAGGAAGGGGTGAGACGAGCGCCCTCCTCCTACACGTGACGTGCCAAGTCACCAAGTCGTCTCGGCGAAGGAAGCCCCTCACCGCAAAGGGTCCCTCTAGACGACAGCGCGCTGATCATCGGCGGGCGTTCGAAGAAAGGGACTGAAGATGGCCAACATCGTTCTTACAGAGGCGTAAAAATCCTCCGGGCGGTGAACAATGGGAGCTGAAACAGCGCCCCCAACCGACTGTGCCCCCACCCAGGGACAACTCACCGCCCTAAAACTTTCCCCTCAACACCCACTTGCCAGGACAAGTAGGCATCACAGACTACGTAAACGTCAAGCGTGAATGTGATTAGGATCGGACAAGATGAAACGATTGATGCCTCGTGTTGTTTGGGGGTTTGGGACCCCCAAAAGGGGGGAATATATTGTGAAATTGTGAACTCCAGATGCTTAGTTCTACAATGTGTTTTCAGTCACATGCGTTGTGCCAAGAAGTGTACCAAAACATGTCCTGTTAGGGAGAAGCTTCCTGGAAAAGTACGTGCAGATCGTGGTGTGCCAGAAGTGTATAAAAGTCATGTGCGAATAATTAATAACTTTAATTAATTTATGACTTTATTCTCATAATAACACATTTACAATTTTTACATTCACATTAAGGACTGGGCGTCATTTTGAATTTCAACAATTCTGATTCCTTGTTTCGGTTCCGGTTCCTAACGATTTTCCAATCCAACGCTTTTAAGGCAGGGTCATACTAGGTTGCGTGGTTTCAACGAAGGCGCTAAGCGGAGTTCTTTGTGGATGAAATGTCGGAACTTCCCCATCATTTGTTTTAATGACACAAACTTTTTATCAACTCACAAAGAATTTTTTTATTTATATCCGCCACGGGGCACAAGCCAGGTAATATATGGCTTTATATAAGCCATATAAATGATATATATATATATATATATATATATACACACACACACCACATATACATCTATATACAGTACATAAATACATACATATGAACAAAGTTAAATAAATGAAAACCTGCCTGTCAAAGCCTGATCCCGTCAGATCTCAGAAGCTAAGCAGGGCAGGGCCTGGTCAGCAGGGATCATGGATCAGTTTGCATATGTCACAATACTTGAAGAGGTCATGTTGCCTTATGCTGAAGAGGACGTGCCCTTGAAATGACCCCAAGACAAGACAATGACCCCAAACACACTAGTAAACCAGCAGAAATGTTAACGAATGTGGAATGTTGTTAAAGAACCTTTGAGTGGAATAACAGCTGAAAGGTGCCATAAATTGGTTGACTCCATGGCACACAGATGTGACGCAGTCCTAACAAACTAAATATTTGTCAAGTTTTCCCAGGATTGCCAAATCCTAGAAACCAAAAAGTTGGTACAAAATAGCTTTGAGTTTGTCAAGTCACCAGCAGACTGCCATTTTTTTTGAACACACCCCTTCCAACTAATTAGCCAATTGCAGCCTTAAGAGCATGCATATCATGAATGCTGGGTCTTGTTTGGTTTTGGAGAATCTACTGTACCTACGGGTAACTGGTTGGCCAAGTAGCATTAAAATACACTATTAACAGTGATTAATCTGCTTAGTTGCGTAAATGAAGATGAAGGATACTGAAGGGCGCACGCATGAAGTCATCAAGTGGGACACTCAATCTATAATTCATGTTTTTATTCATAGAAAGTAAACATTACTTTTTTTGGAGAGCCATGAGTCGAAATTCTGTTTCCTCGTTTTCACTGTAGAAGAAGTACATTTAACTTGCACAAAATGAGGTTTTGGTGCATATAAAAGCAATAGCGCGGAGTGCCACATTTTGCCCCAAAACCAAAAAAAAACGCACCTTGTTTGAAACGACTTTGCGCTGCAGCCAGTTAGCTGGCGTTTTGCTTTAAACTACAGCGGGTGAGCTTGGTTATATTTCACTGATGAGAACTAAAATGTCGCCTTGCCGCAGGTACATTCAGAGACATTAGAGGACGATGACGCTGCGAAATCCGCGTCACTGGTGTCTGCGCGTAATTACGCATCACACTTTGACCCCAAGGCTTAACTGTCTCTAAACCCCGAACGTACAGAGGGGTCAAATCCAGCTCAGTCTTATGAAAAGCCTTTCTCAAAATCTACTGAGCAGTTTATGAGTTCATTTTAAAGGATTTTGCCCGGAGAATTTTGAGAGGTCAGGCATGGGGTCGGGCTCGAGACTCACCAAGGTTCTCACCAGAACTTGACACTTGAGAACTATAATAAAAAACAATCTGACCAAGAAGCAGGCATTCTGAAGTCCGAACTCACCCGAATTGAAGACAAGCCACAATGTCTGCAACGAAGTCGCCGAGGAGGAGGAGGAGATCCAAATCCAGGAAGAGAGCAGGGGCCGTGGTGTCCAACCTCATCCTGAACGCCATCTCATACGGCGGCCAGACCGGCGTGACTCTGGTGGGCCTGAAGAGGGTCTTGAAGGCCAATGGCTACGACGTGGTCAGGAACAGAACCAGGATTCGCCTCGCCCTCCGTAGACTGGTGGCCCGGAAGTACATCGTCCGCACCAGAGCTGCGGGGGGCCGCGGCGCCTTCAGGCTCAACGTCTACCGGCGCGGTGGTCGCTACAGAAGGAGGCGGCGGAGGAGGAGAGTTGGAAGGCGCCGCAGGAGGAGAAGAGGGAGGAGGAGGAGGAGGAGGAGGACCCGAAGGAGAAGGGTCAGGAGAAGCCGCTACAGGAGGAGACGCAGGAGGGCCACTCCGGGAAGGAGGAGGAGAAGGCGGAGGAGATCCGTCAGGAGAAGACGTAGGTCTGTCAGGAGGAGGAGGAGGAGGAGGTACCCCAGGCGTCGCAGGAGGCTGAGGAGGTACAGACGCAGGAGGGGCAGGTCCACCCGCAGGTACCGCAGGAGGAGGAGGAGAAGACTGAGCAGGATGTAGAGACTCTCATCTGCTCCACCCTATTTACTCTGTTTGCTCTTATTCTATGAACCTGTAAAAACCCTCATGTGTGCACAATAAAACCTTTATAGACATCCTTCTTGACTTTATTCAACACTTTTTCTGGGAATGTTTTGGGCACGAGAACCGCACCGTGCAGGAGCCGCTCAATGGACCCAAACCGGTTGCGTTGGACCGCTGCGTGCTGTTTAAAGGCGGTCACATTCAGCTCAACCGCCCGGCGCGGGACTGGACCGGTGACGCGCGCGCGGTGTCGTAGCGGTGACGCCGTCGGCGGCACGTTACGCCGTCCCAATTTATGCGTCACCGGCCGCGGGCGCGTAATTACGCATCACACTTTGTCCCAAAGCCGCAAGTCCCTCTAAACCCCCGCACGTACAGAGAGATGAGACCCCGGTAAACCTTATGAAAGGCCTTTTGTACACACAGTCCGCATTGCGTGATTGCGTTTTAAAGTTGAGAGGGACGCGCTGTGGTGTTGGAGCGCAAACCACACGGTACTCACCAGAACTCCACCAAAAAAACAAAAACCCGACTTTCACAAGAAGGCCACACATCGCTCTTCACACCTTTAGTTGAACATCACTCACCTGATTTCGACGCAGGAGGCACACCTCACCATGTCGGTGACGCTTGCACCCTTATCTCCAAGGAGATCAAGGAGGAGGAACGGCCCCACGGTGTCCACCCTCATCCTGAACGCCGTTTCCTCCTACGGGGGCCCGCGCGGCGTGTCCCTGGTCGCCCTCAAGAAGGTGCTGAAGGCCAGCGGCTACAACGTGACCAGGAACAGAGCCAGGATCCGCCTCACTCTCCGGAAGCTGGTGACGCAGAAACACATCCTGCGCACCAGGGGCAAAGGAGCGTCCGGATCCTTCAAGATCAACCGCAAACGTCCCGCGGGCCGGAGGGCGGCGAGGAAGGGCAGGAGGAGGAAGAGGGGACGGAGGAGGAAGCCCAGAGAGGGCAGAAGATCGGCCAGTAGGGGTCGCTCCAGGAAGAGACGCAGAAGTGCCACACCCGGCAGAAAGAGGTCAGCCAAGAGGAGGAGGAGGAGGAGGAGGGCCCCAAAAAGAAGAGCCAGGAAGCCCAGGCGGGCCAGACGCAAGAGTGTTAAACCCACCAAGACCCGTGGAAGGAGGAGGAGGAGATGGAGGAGGGCCTAAAAAGCCACCCCAAAAGCTGGTCCAGGCCTCCCTGAAAGCACATGGACTACGTATCCGTGAAGCTATATTGTTTCTATATGTCATTCTGTAACAAGGAACACTAATCCTACTGTTCCAGACTTCTTTTCCTAGATGTCCATGATGTGTTAACAATAAAACTTTCAGTTCATAAACCCTTTATCATCATTACCTTATGGGAGGCGCGTGACGAACAGCTTTTAAAGTGGATTAGAGCCTGAAAAAAACAGGAAATTGTGGCTTTATTGCAGTTTTACAAATAGCATAAAGGATTCCCAAATCAGAAACTGTGTTTTTATGAATCTCTGGAGTCTGTAGATCAATTCAGTGCAAATTTGAACGGTCTGGGTCAAACAGTTTTGAAGTGGACCAGGTCTAAGGTGCATTAGAGGTTGAACACATAGGAAATTGTGCCTTTTTTTTGCAGTTTTACAAATAGAATAAAAGGTTTCACAAATCACAAAATATGTTTTTATGAATCTTTGGGGCAGCACGTGGCTGAATGGGTAGCATGTTGGCCTCACAGCCAAGAGGTTCCGGGTTCGAATATCCGTTGGGCATCTCTGTGTGGAGTTTGCATGTTCTCCCCGTGCGTGCGTGTGTGGGTGGGTGGGTTTTCTCCGGGTACTCCGCTTTCCTCCCACATTCCAAAAACATGCATGTTAGGTTTATTGGCGACTCCAAATTGGTTTGAATGTGAGTGAATGGTTGTACGTCTGCCTTGCGATTGGCTGGTGACCCGCCCAAAGTCAGCTGGGATAGGCTCCAGCATACCTGCGACCCTAATGAGGATAAGCGGTATAGAAAATGGATGGACGGATGACTCTCTGGCATCTGTAGTCTATCCTTTGTGGAGTTCAAATGAAACCAGATTGAATATGGAGCGGGTGATAAAAAAGCGTCTAAATGTGTCTTTCCTGCACAAATGCAACAGTGTATCCACATTAAGACGTGTCACAAAACCAGCAGCCAACTGGTTGCGCATTGCCACTGATCCATACTGAAACTTGACCTTTGCCTTGCGCTGAGTGACGCATTCTAATGGTTACAAGTCGCCATCTAGTGGGAATGTTTTTTCCACTTGTATACAGTCTTTGCTTTCAGATTCCTGCCCGGGCTTGTTTGGGGGATTTCTACGGTTTTGCCTGGTAGCAGAAAAGCTCATGTGACATCTACGTGGCGTGCAAAGAGCCTTCCTCTTCTTCCAAACTTTACTTTTACTTCTGCTTTAAGAGGTCACCGATAAGAGGAAGCCAACAGTAATAAATGCTTCTCTAATAAACTTTGTTCTGTTTCCTTCTTTGTGAAGAGGTACCACCCAACACTACGGGTCATTTGGATGTTTTTTGGGGCTAAATCTGGTCTAAATTTGGCCCCAAAAGACACTTTTCAACCATATTTAGACAGGAAGGGGACACCTTTTTGGAGACAGCTTTTTACTGTTCACTTATATGGCGTTAGTACTCTATTGGGCTTCAAAGAAACCAAAAGCAAAACCTAATCACCCAGCACCAGTTTCCCCTACAAGAACTTCCCCCTTCTCATATGACTAACAAAATGGGAGGAACTCTGTACCTGAACCTTTTGTTCAGTAATCTTTGCTTACCTTTCAGACACATTCAAGATGAAGGCACCAGTGACTCTCCTGGCGTTTTCTGTTCTCCATCTCTGTCTTTCATTTCCAGTCAGCCGTCCCAGCAACTGGCTGAGACAGTGTCGAGCCTCCACCGACCTCTCCCTCACAGCCCTAGAGGTGCTACCAGGCGGTGGCTGGGATAACCTCCGGAACATGGACATGGGTCGGGTCATGAATCTCAGCTACTTTCAGTGCCAGACCACCGAGGACGGGCTCTACCTCATCCCAGATGAGGTGTTTGTTATACCCCACAAAGAGACGGGAGTGGAGACCAACTCTGAGATGATCAACTCCTGGCAGGAGCAGCAAAGCTCGACGGCTCGCAGCATAAACGCTGAAGCGTCTTTCTTCTCACTGCTGAATGGGAAATACTCCTCTGAGAACCAGAGGATGAAGATCCATCAGGTCCAAGACTCTTCAAATGCAACCAGAGTGCAGGTAATGCTTTATCAATCCAGTTTGGCTCCAAAGACTTCTCTTGTTGTTGTTACTGTAAAAGATCTACACCACAATGTTGTAAACAAGCGATACAAAAGCATTGTAATGGATTTTATTTCACTCTAAGGTTCGTAACCACATCTACACCATCAAGGCTTTTCCAGACTTCAGCCTAGATTCACGTTTTGCTCAGCAAGCCAGGGATATAGCTGATGCGATAGAAAACAACCAAACAAGGAATGCAGACTATCTCTCGGAGAAGATGGTACTGGACTACGGGACACATGTCATCACCAGTGTCGACGCCGGAGCCACTCTGGTGCAGGAGGACTACCTCCGCTCCTCGTATGTGTCGGACGGCGTGTCGGAAAGTTCTGGTGTAAAAGCCTTGGCTGGCCTGAACTTTTTTGATAAGCTCAAATTTGACATAAGCAGCCAAAACAGCCAACAGAGCTCGTCGCTTCAGACGTATCAGTCAAATATTCAGTATTCTCTCATCCAAAGCCACGGCGGTGCACCTTTCTATCCAGGCATCACTCTGCAGAAATGGCAGGAAAGCACCAAAAATAACCTGGTTGCTATTGATCGGCTGGGATTAGCCCTGCAGTACTTTATCAATGAAAACGCTTTCCCTGACCTGCCGCAGCCGACTGTTGACAAGGTGGCTAAATTAGTGGGTAAGGCCATCGAGCGCTACTACAAGGTCAACACTCGTCCTGGCTGTGTCGACGTCAACTCCCAGAACTTCAACTTCCAAGCCAACATAGATGACGCTTCCTGCGAGGGCCCGGCTACAAACCTCAGTTTTGGCGGTATCTACCAGGAGTGTCTACCCATCTCCCAAAACACAGGACCACTGTGTGATGCCTTGGCTCAGAAAAATCCCGACACAGGTGATTTTTCCTGTCAGGCGCCTTACTCGGCCACCTTGCTGAGATCAGAAGTGAGACAGCAAGCTTACACCGTGTACGAATGTCACGACGAGCGCTATCGCTGCGGGATCTTTCACCTGTCCCATTGCCACCGCCAAGTGTGTCAAGACAACACTTATGTACGCTCGGCTCACATCAACACCTTCTGGTGTTCGGTCAACGGCAACGCCCCGGAGAACTCTGGGTATCTGTTCGGAGGGGTTTACAGCCCCTCCCAAGCAAACCCCATCACCAACGCAAAACGGTGCCCATCGAACTTCCTTCCACTAAAGTTTCTCTCAGATGGCCAAGTGATCTGTGTGAGTAAGGACTACGAACTTGGCACCAAATATTCTGTACCATTCGGGGGCTTCTTCAGCTGTCAGTCAAGCAACCCCATGGGCGGGCAACAACGCCGCTGCCCAGCCAAGTTCAGTCAACATCTCGCTGCAGTCAGTGATGGCTGTGAAGTCCTCTACTGCGTCCAGTCGGGACGATTCACAGGCGGGCAGTTGCTTCCAATCAACCTCCCTCCTTTCACCAGAGCGCCACTTGTTAGCTTGCAAGCGACCAACACAGTCATGGTGATGACCGAGGGCGAAAAAAGCTGGGTCAGAGTCGGACAGACCAAGATGTGGAAACTGGCCAAACAGGAAGATTTCCAGAACATTTTCAAAAGCCTGAACCCAGACCAGAGTGAGATGTCCGGTGGGGAAAAGGCTGGGGTAGCATTTGGAGTGATGGGCATTATGGCACTGGTGCTTGTGGGGGTGGTGTTTTTGGTGAAAAGAAGAGGGCACCTGTCTGGAAGAAAGATGAGGCGAGGTTACACGGAAATACGCCAAGAGGAGGCTGAGAGCAACGAGGGGGAAAGACCCACTATGGTGGAGGACGCTTGAAATATTGAGTGACCGTTGTGGCCTGACACTTTTCTTTTTATGATTAAAGGTGCCTTTTGAATAAGCTGTACGATCACATTTTTGGATAGCAAATGTCGCATAATTTAGACTCTAAGCAGAGCACTGACAAAGAAACCAAAACAACTAACAGAACATGCTTATGCCCAAAAGGCTATTATTGTAGGCTCGATTTTTTCTTGAAAATGTGTCTGACAATCCAAGTTGTTTATTGCTACCAACTGTACATCATACCTGACAATAAAATGACAAATTGCATGAATGTCATTGTTGTTGCATTATTTTACATACGGGACTAAATGACTTACATTTGTAAATAAATGGCTTTTAAATGAAATCTGATTGTTCTGTCATAAGTAAACAAATCCCCAAAGTGGAACAGAACTGCAGGTGTACAGTATAAGTAATTTAGTTGCTTATGCAATTACCATTTCCGTGGTGTAATTTCCCTCACTGTAGTGCAATGGCTGGGTGTTTGTTTTTACAATACCCGTGCATGATTTGCAGGAATTGAGTGTGGAGGGGCATGGTTGTCTTCTGCTGACAAAAACCCCCCATGTATAGTGTAAATAGGCCTTGACTGAAGTGACCTCGTGGTTATGGTAACGCTATCAGCACAAAGACAGACGGGCTCAGACACTGTATGAACAAAAGCGTACACACACACACACACGACTCTCCCTCTCGCATGCAGACATCCATTTCTGGTAAATGTGCAGTTACCCATCCTGGTCTTATAAGAATAAAAGACCCACCCTCCCCCACACATGCACAGCTGTGGGGGACCAGAGGGAGAGCTTGAACATAAAAAACAAACCGGATCACGCTGAAGAAATTGGAACAGCCTCCGGGGGCGAAAGAGAGCGAGAGAGAGAAAAGGGACAGACACAAAAAGCCCTGAGCCATGAAGTCCCTCCTTGGTGCTTTTCAAACAACGGACCACGGACAAAAGTGAGGCATCAGCTGGAATCTCGGCCAGTCTGCAGCTTTTAATGACCAAGGGTGGCGCCGACGACATTTCAGAGGAATTTCTGCACTGCTTTGACTGAAGAAAGGATAAAACACAATCTGGGGTAGGTGTCGACAGTCCGTTAAAGTGTTTTGCCACAATATATGCGGCAGGATTACATGCCCCAGTTCTTCAAGCAACTGTGGAACTGTATTCAGATGTACAAGTAAACTAAGACTTCATTGAATATGCTGTTTGTTCACCCTGCACTTAGGCAGCCATGCCATCCAAAGGATTGCATGCAAGCAGCTTTGTCTTCCGGGCGTTCCCAATGCTGCTCATTTTGGAGTTCAGCAGGGTCCAGGCTTGTCGCCTTGGCTCTGTGACAGAGTGCGAGAAAGCAGCCTTCATCCCCGGCTACAATCTGGCGGGGGAGGGTTTTGATGTGGTCCGGATGCGTCGAACAGGGGCGTATGTCATTAACGTCAAAGCTCATCTGACTGACAACCATACATGCACACTTTGTCCAAACCGCTTCCACAAAGGACAGGTGATGTAAAAAAGCTATACCTGCAAATCAAATGCATCTGCCCATTCCCATAATCCCATGTTATGTCCACATCTTTTCAAACCATCCTCAGATTCAGAGACTCCCAGCTGCTGTGCTTGACTGGCGCTCCCTCAGTCGATGCAGCAAGCAGCTTTCTAGCGCCCTGCACCACTCGGTGGACTCGCTGTTACGCAGCTCCAGCTCACTGGTGAACAACAACTGGGGTGTGGGCTTGAGCCTTGACAACATTGGAAAGGCACTTTTGGGAGGAAGCCGCTCAGAGTTGGCCAAGTTTGCGCGATCGCAGCACAGCGTGGACAAAGCCACTTTTGCCATCCATGAAATCAGTTGTACCTACTACAGGTAAATGATAATGGGCTTATTTCCCCACACAAAACTGACGCATTGCACCTAAAACCACATATAGTGGTATGCAAAAGTTTGGGCACCCATGATAATTTTCAAGATTTTCCTTTATTAATCATCAGTTGTTTGGATCATATAGCATACAAACTAAATTAGCCAGGTGCATGAATTTGGGCACCCCTATTTTATTGATTTGAACACCTTTAGCGCTAATTATTGGAACACAAAAGGTGTTTGGTTAGCTCATTGACCCTTGACCTACATAAAGAAGGCATGCCAGTCACGAGAAAGGGTATTTAAGATAGCCAATTGCAAGTTGATCTCCTGTTAGCATATTTTCCAAAGCCTCAAAACAACTGTCAAATGTCCTGAAAACAAAGATTGTTCAAAATCATGGTTATGAGGGGAAGGATACAAATAGCAAGAACACAGCATACCTAGACAAACAACGCTATCCACAGTCAAATTTGGTGGTGGCTCCATCATGCCGTGGGGCGGTGTGGCCAGTACAGGTACTGACAATCTTGTTCAAATTTAAGGCCGCATGGATTCCAGCCAGAATCAGCAGATTCTTGCAAACAATGTTCAAGAATCAGTGACAAAGTTGAGGTTGAGCCAAGACACCAACCCTAAACACTGCTTAAAGTCTACCAAGGCATTCATGCAGAGAAACAAGTGCAACATTCTGGAATGGAATCTTAGTCCCCAGACCTGAATACTATTGAAAATCTGTGATGTGATTTAATGCGGGCTGTCCATGCTCGGATACCATCAAACCTGACTGTTTTGTAAAGAATGGTCAAAGATACTGTCAACCAGAATCCGCACCCTCATTGGAAGTTTTTAGAGGCTGTTTTTTCTGAAAAAGGAGGATCTACTAAATATTGATGTAATTTTTCTGCTAGGGTGCCCAAATTTATGCACATTACACATTTTTTTTTTAAATAATGATTGCACACTTAATGTAAAATCGTCATTTTACTACTATAACTGTGTTTGTCTGCTATATGATATATTTAACTGAAATTGCTGCTCCAAGCAACTCATGATTTATAAAGAGGAAAACCCAGAAAATGATCAGCGGTGCCCAAACTTCTGCATACCACTGCGGTTCACGGTTGGCAGAAAAAAACTAAATTACTGTCTGTGCTCCCGAGCTGAAGTTCCAAGTCTGCATTATGATCCCGACTGCTCATTTACTTATGACAATCCTGAGTATGTTGACCTGAACGTGCCCTTTTAACATTTCAGCTACAGAGTGGCCGACCACCCCCAGCTGAGCGCAGAGTTCACAAAACATCTGAAACGACTCCCTCTGAGCCTAAACACAGCCCAGAGCAAAGCCCTGTACAGACGACTCATCGACACCTACGGAACACACTACATACACCAGGTCAGATCCTGACAAGGTCCCGGACTGTGTAGATCAGCAGTTAAATAACTCTTGATTCTTCTTCTATTGAGGTTCAACTTGGCGGCAAGGTGAGGCGAATCACAGCCTTCAGAACATGCCTGGCCACACTAAAGGGCTTTTCGGAGTCAGAGATCAAAAACTGCCTGAACGCTGAACTCCGCGTGGCCTTGGGTTTCCTCCCAGCTAATGCATCCTACTCCAACAAATGTGACAACCTCTTGAAGGGCAACATGAGTATGGGCTTCTATCAGGGCTTCATGACCCATAAGATTGAGGTTACTGGAGGGGATAAATACTTCCCGGACATCCTCTACCAGGAGGACCCGTCCGATGCATATCACAATTGGATGAACAGCCTCCAAAACAACCCAGATGTGGTTTCCTATGGGATTTTCCCCTTGCACCATCTGGTGGAGGATTTGCAGATCAGCGCAAACCTGAGAGAAATGATCTCACAGTACATCCAGGAGAACAGGCTGCAGGAGGACCTCCTCGGTTTCAAGAACTGTTCCCCGACTCCCAACCTGGACCACAACTGCTGTCCCCTTCGAGCTGGCCGAGGGACACTCCATCTGGAAATCCACAGAGCGGCTGGCCTCAGAGCAGACACCTTCACCAAAACAGATGCCTTTGTGAAGATCTTCTACAACGGCATGTACGAGGAAACGGAGACTGTGACGGACAACAACGACCCCGTGTGGAACGCCACCTATTACTTTGGCTCGGTGGAGCTGGGGCGGGAAATGAGGTTTGAAGTGTGGGATAGAGATGTTCTGTACAATGATGTGGTGGGCATATGCCTCGTCTTTCCTGAGCGAGGAACTTATTCTCTGAGCTGTCAGCTGAGCAAAGGAGTTCTGTACTTTTCCTACACCATTAATTGTGACGCTCACTTGACAGGCTTCAGGTGTGGACGCTACTCCCCCAGTGCAGAGTAGCTGACTTGACGGTAGGGTCTTCTTTCAGTGGTAGATGGCGCTGAACAACCTCGACACTGACCAGCACTTCCTGACCTTACCTGTAAGTGACTTTGTTTTTACATGGTCATTCCTACAACTTTTTCATATCCTGTACGTTAGACTTAGCTTCATATGAACTTTTTATAAGCTTACAATGACATGCTTTTTTTAATACAGTAGTGTATCTGGCAGTGACTAACCAGATGAATCACTGTTGGTATATTTTTATTGCTACATGGTAAACAAGTTACCAGTAGGTCCAGTAGATTCACAGAAAACAAAAGACCCAACATGCATGATAGGCACGCTCTTAAGGTTGTGCCATTGGGTAATTAGTTGAAAGGGGTGCGTTCAAAAATAGTGTCTCCCGGTGACTTTACAAACTCTCACACTGTGTCAAACTGTAACAGTACTTACAGGTAATTCCAGACTGTCTTTGATCATCCTGGAGCTGATCATTGGCAGAGCCTTTGTCCTTCTGGTTATTCTTCAATCGATTTTGACAGTCCTCTTCTGCCATGTGTCCCTGGTTTTGCTCTCCATTTTAAAAGGCACTGGAGATCATTTTAGCTGAACAGCCAAAACTTTTTGCACCTCTTCATAAGTTTTACCCTCTCCAAAGATCTTTTTAATCAAAGTATGCCGTTCTTCTGAACAATGTCTAGAATGACCCATTATCCTCAGCTGTCAAAGAGAAATGCATGCTCAACAAGTGCTAGTTTCATCCTTAAATAGGGGCCACCTCATTTACAACTGTTTTTTCACTAAATTGATCACTGATTAAATGCACCACAGCTATTTTTTGAACACACCCCTCCCATCTAATTGTCCAATTGCACAGCCTTAAGAGCGTGCATATCATGAGTTCTGGGTCTTTGTTTTCTGAGAATCTACTGTGCCTTCTGATAACTTGTTTGCCATGCAACAATAAAAATATACTAATAACAGTACTTATTCTGGTTAGTCACATTGGACTGCTATTATTTTGAAAACTACTGTATATATGACAGTGACAGAAATAGCAAAAAATGGTTTTAAATGCTTAAATTCTCTTTTCTAAACTCGCAATTAAGCGATTACACATTGGATTGTGGTGGTCAAAATACAGTTACACAAGTATCTATTCATTTTTTCCTCCCAAAGTGGTTTTTATTAAACTGGAATGAACCAATAAAAAGAGACATTCACACTTGAAAATGCCTTACAAAAGAGTAACACTTAACACACAATAGTCACCAATCACACAGTATTCTGCGTCAATGTAGCAGCTACTTCCTAGACTAATCAATATCTCTGACCAATGCATCATGACATCACGTTGAAGAAAAACAACCTGCAAAAATGCATTATCCCTCAGGACAACTTTTGCTGTGTAAGATTCAGAACACTGGAAACAGAAGTTCTCCATTTCGCAAGAAACTAAATTAATATAAACTACCAAATAACGGTTATACGTTTTGGAACAATAACTCTTAA
This sequence comes from Oostethus manadensis, assembly GCA_024372805.1. Classification (NCBI taxonomy): domain Eukaryota; kingdom Metazoa; phylum Chordata; class Actinopteri; order Syngnathiformes; family Syngnathidae; genus Oostethus; species Oostethus manadensis. Next base: position 162,784 of record QODF01002073.1, read on the forward strand.
TTTATCTTGCTAATATCACTGAACAAATTATGCCCTCTGTTGGCAAATAGAAGCCTTTTCTTGGCTTGTCTTTGCCATTTTGGAAGACAGACTGACAATAAGTTGCTTTTGTTGACATAGTCAAGCTCTCATCACTAAGCCAAAACATACATCAAATTCATGAAACAGTGTTTTGCACCGTTTATGAAGTTTCAGCGCCATCCTACAATTTTGCAGGTGGAGGTTTGAAAGTGAAAGTATGGTCTGAGGAGAAAACACTGAAAAGGCACACTGTTTGTCACTGCCTATCTTCACCATACAGCAAAAAGAGGGCGGGTATTTCTAAAGCAGGCACAGGTCAGTGTCAGTTTTGTTAAAATTCAAGCCTGCCCAGGATCTCAGATGTCAGTGAAATATTACCCCCTCGCCCACTCAAGTGGTTTGGTTTCAGGTGTTTGAATATCACAGTCCTAGTGAAGCTTTGAGCAAAGATGCCATGTCTTCAGGTATGGTCCCCTCACCACCTAAAAAAAGTTTTCAAGGTTTAAGTTTTCATCTTTTTATGTATTTGTGTCACAAACATAGCCTGAAATGAAATGAGAATGTAGTTGGTAGTCCTTTATAGCATCACACATCAATTATATATTCATTTATAGCAGTATTTAGCCGCAGCTTTCAAAGTTTTTATCTATTATATTAACTATTATTTCAATTGCATTTTATGCACATAACTTTCAAATGCCCTACTAAGACTGCTGCCCCCGCAACCTGGACCCGGGTAAGCAGAAGAAAATGTAATGGAATGGAACAGGAATGGAATCAGTAACATATTTTCTCAAATAGTAGCCATATGCATTCACATTACTTACTTAACTGCTGAGAGTAGCTAATGCATGTCACTAGGGATGTCCTGATCCGATCTTCAGGATTGAGATCAGCTGCCGATTCTTTTTTGAAAACTGGATAAAACTTCCGCCACAAGATCGGACCAATCCGGTAACTCTGGGCCACACTCCGACATGGTAGGTGCAGTAAATGCGCCTCAAATGACATATCCGCAGGGTACTGTGGTGAAGTTAGTTTCACGTTGGAAGCTGGATATTCGGCCCCTGTAGCTACAGCGGTAGTTCCCCCTCCCTGTGCCCGGACTGCTGGGTCATGGTGCAGGGAGCTCACATGGGAAGCGCTGCTCTGACCACCGGTTGTTCTACTAGGGACTGTCAATAAATTACTATAGCATTGGGGATTTTGTAGAAAAAAAAAGTGTTTTATTAAATCACACCACAAATTGATCTATAACCATCTCAAATGATTAGTTCTGCCCCTTTTTTTTACCAATTGTATCTTTTATTGGATGGACTATGGCTATTCCCATAACCATATTCAATTTCACAAATTCATGTTTGTAATGAAAGCTTATTATTTAAAAAAATAAAAAAAGGATCAGTACCAAATCAGATTGGCAGGACTATATAATAAAAATCTGATCAAAAGCCAAAAAATGTGCAACTGGACAACCCTACCTTTCAATTTCATAAATATGGGCCGTTATTTAATTTAAAAAAAAATACTAGAAATTCTCAGTTGCATGGTTAATTCAATGATGTTTTGTTCCACTTTGACGGTACTTGAACACACCTAACTTTGTGCCATGCAGTATAGACTTTTATACTGTATTTTTACCCTTTCACCTCATATCTGGTCCCAAACGTTGACACTATATTTGATGTTGTTCCTGTCGTCGAATTACACAATACATAAGATAAACAATGTACGCACGTTTTACTGATGTGTTGACTTTCCTGTTAACTAGCTGGTACGGTGCTAACGCTAGCGCTGCCAATGCTTACATTCATTCTCGCATTCAGCCATGGTCACATTGACACAAGCCCCCAAACAGCTGTCCTCGGCCATGCCTGCTATTAAATAGCAGCTTGTAACCCAACCCCCAAAAAATAAAAAAAATCAAGTGTCAAGGTACCACTGCATAAATCACAATAAAAAAAAAAACCATTGTGCTCCACTAACTTCTCTGGCAGATGTTAGTGACAACTCAAATCACAGCGACAGTAGATACAAATAATTTTGGTCTTGTTGCGAGAGCCTNTGTCCCCTTTTTTTTTTTTTTTTACCAATTGTATCTTTTATTGGATGGACTATGGCTATTCCCATAACCATTTTAAATTTCACTAATTCATGTTTGTAATTAAAGCTTATTATTTAAAAAAATAAAAAAAGGATCAGTACCAAATCAGATCGGCAAGACTATATAATAAAAATCTGATCAAAAGCCAAAAAATGTGCAACTGGACAACCCTACCTTTCAATTTCATAAATATGGGCCGTTATTTAATAAAAAAAACAAACTAGAAATTCTCAGTTGCATGGTTAATTCAAGTGATGTTTTGTTCCACTTTGACGGTACTTGAACACACCTAACTTTGTGCCATGCAGTATAGACTATTATATTGTATTTTTACCCTTTCTTTCACCTCATATCTGGTCCCAAACGTTGACACTTTATGGGAAAGCACAAAGGTAAGAGTTAATGACTTTATTGAGGGCTAATATTTGTGTGCACCTTCTTAAAAACAAACTCCAGGCTCATACTGGTGGTTGGCAGCTCTCTATTTCGTGCTTTTAATTTGATGTTGTTCCTGTCGTCGAATTACACAATACATAAGATAAACAACGTACGCATGTTTTACTGATGTGTTGACTTTCCTGTTAACTAGCTGGTACGGTGCTAACGCTAGCGCCGCCAATGCTTACATTCATTCTCGCATTCAGCCATGGTCACATTGACACAAGCCCCCAAACAGCTGTCCTCAGGCATGCCTGCTATTAAATAGCAGCTTGTAACCCAACCCCAAAAAAATAAAAAAATCAAGTGTCACGGTACCACTGCATAAATCACAATAAAAAAAACCCATTGTGCTCCACTAACTTCTCTGGCAGATGTTAGTGACAACTCAAATCACAGCGACAGTAGATACAAATAATTTTGGTCTTGTTGCGAGAGCCTACAATACCCTTTTGTCTACTTCTGCTCAATATTTGCTCATGCTCCACAGTCATTGCTGTTACCTCAAACTATGGTGTGGGCCGAGGGTCAAACAGGACATGCGCACGTTAATCGTTTGTCAAATAAAAAAGTACAGTTTGAGGAAACTTTAGTCCTAGTAATATATCATTGTATTGAAGGCATTTGTTTGGAGTGGACAATACATCCGCTAATTGAGTCTACTTAAGTGGGGGGGCCACTATTTGAGGAAATACGGTGTTTGCAAACATCGGCTGCAAAGTAGATATAAAAATAGGAGGTGAAAAATGAGTGTGACGTGTGTGTATAGATCCTTACTCTGTTCAGCGGCCGTCATGTCCTGCTCTAGTTTGAGCTTTCTCTGGCCCAGCTGCAGTATATCGTCCTCGATGCTGCCCTTGCTGATCATCTTAATGACCCGCACAGTCCTGGCACAAACACATCGGCCGCTTTTAGTGTTGGTCTATATTTTCATATGGCAAAAAGTGGGGGAGGGGGGATGCTTAATTGTACCTGGTCTGACCCACGCGGTGACACCGGTCCTCGGCCTGCTTGTCATTGTAGGGGTTCCAGTCAATGTCGTGCAAAATGACGACGTTGGCCGACGTGAGGTTGATGCCGAGGCCACCGGCACGGGTTGACAGCAGAAAGATAAATATATTGCTGTCCGTGTTGAACTCGTCAATCAGAACAATCCTGTGGGACAAAAAGGCATCATTAAACATAATCTCCATAAATAATATATTCAAGGAATTAAAACGCCTGACAAGCTGACCTGTCCGCTATTGGCGTACATCCATCGAGCCTAACGTAATGATGATTGAGATGCTTCAGCAGTACCTCCACAATGTCCAGCATCATGGTGAACTGACTGAACAGCACAACCCGATCACCCTGCAGGGATAAGACAAACGTCATTCTCTGTAAGCTAAACAATGAGCACAGGTTGTGCTCTACTGTGTACGGCTAACCTTCTCTTTGAGGGATGCCAGCATCTCTGTGAGCCAGCGGAACTTCCCGGAGTCAAGGAGCAGATGGTTCTCCAACTGGTAGGAGCTGATGGATAAGTACTGCTGGCATAGACGATGCAGCTCAAAGTCTGACATCACCTCCATGTCCTCCTGGATCAAGGCGGCGTCTGCGTCAACGTGAGTTGGCTCCTGAGAAGAATATCTTAATTATTTCCAGACCTGACCGTGATAAGTGAATTTCCGCCAAGTAATACTAAACAAAGTGTGGCATAAAAAACAAACAAATCTTCTCAATACGTTTTTTAGCATTACTGTAGCCCCCTAGACATGAAACACCCATGTAGTCACCTTTACATTTGTATTGACCAATATAGTAGATAAAACCTGAGAAAAAAAAGACAAACGAGATAACTGACACACACTTTAGCAGTTTCTTGTTGTTTTCTGGACATCGTACTTCCAGCAGTGGCTACTGTCTCATCAATGTATTGCGACGGCGCCTCTGCATGGCTTTACGCTCGTATTACCCAATATACTGTGGTATACATGACAGTAAATAAAACATTCAATTATTCATTCATTTTCTATGCCGCTTGTCCTCATTAGGGTCCAGGGAATGCTAGAGCCTATCCCAGCTGACTTTGGGCGGAAGGCGGAGTACACCCTGGACTGGTCGCCAGTCAATCACAGGGCACATATAGACAAACAAACATTCACACTCTAATGGACAATTAAGAGTCGCCAATTGACCTAACATGCATGTTTTTTTGTGGGAGGAAAGCGGAGTACCCGGAGAAGACCCACACACGCACGGGGAGAACATGCAAACTCCACACAGAGATGCCCAACGGAGATTCGAACCCTGAACCTCCTGACTGTGAGGCCGACGTGCTACCCAGTCAGCCACCGTGCGGCCTTAAATAAAACATTTAAGACAAAAATAAAACTCATGCTCATGAGAGCCACAATAAATGTGTTCCCCAGGGGACCTTAATGGCAGGTGGACAGACGTGTAGAGGACAGGAAGTGATGTTGGCGGCTCAACAATTAGTTTTGGCTTATTGTGGGTTATGGCCCAAACAGCAGTCTTTGTTATTATTAAGATTAGTATTTTATTATTGTGCACCGACACCCAGTGGCCAATGTGCAATACAGAAGTACATTCACAAATAGAACGCTTCTTGTGTTTTAGTTCGTTAGCCCTTTTATGCTTGAAAATTCTTAATTTACGCCAAGAGTAAGTGTAACTTGCTTAAATGTGCAATTTTGTAAATACTCGTAATAGGCCGTACTCAACCGCGAAAGAATGATAATTATTTTGTGAAACCCGCTATAGAGTGAGGGCACGATGTTCGAACCCCATGACGTAGCAACACTTTTACTAACCTTGAGCATGAGTTTGCTCATGGCTTTGAGCTTCTCCGTGGTGTAGTATTGCCGATGAAGCAGTGGATGGTTGGCCATCTTCCTTAACTGCATAATCACGTTACTTAACTCCCGCTCTGCGAGGAAAATAAAGGCCTGATAAATCTTCTGCCACACAACGTGGCAAGGTGGGTAAATGTATCTTACTCTCGTGGCTGGTTGAAGCCTTAAACTTATTCAAGAGACTCTGGTACAGAACCTGCTGCTTCTCACTCATGGGGCAGAACTCCACCGTCTCCTCCTTGGCAGGCAACTGCTTGAGGACCTGTAAATGGTACAAATGCAATGGAAACACAATTTCCTGGACATTGTATGGAAGCCCGTTTCTGCCACAGAAAGAAAAAAAAGTCGAAAAAGTCAAAATTACAAGAAATGGAAATGACAATATAGGAAAGTCATACTTATAAGATAAAGTCTAAATTAAGGGATACAAACTGCATGTCCTCCTCCCTGAGTCACCACCTTATCGTGGTGGAGGAGTTTGCGTGTCCCAATGATCCTAGGAGCTAAGTTGTCGGGGGCTGTCATGCCCCTGGTAGGGTCACCCATGACAAACAGGTCCTAGGGGAGGGACCAGACAAAGAGTGTCTCAAAAGACCCCAATGATGCACAATAACAATGGACTTCGTTTTGCCTCGCCCGGACACGGGCTACCGGGGACCCCCTCTGCAGCCAGGCCCGGAGGCGGGGCACGACGTTGAGCGTCTGGTGGCCGGCCCTGCACCCATGGGGCCTGGTCGGGCACAGCCCGAAAAGGTAACGTGGGTCCCCCCTCCCATGAGCTCACCACTCATGAAAAACGACTTCCGGATTGCTTCAAAGAGATTCTGGACCACCATCCGCTGTCTCCAGCTGGGGAAGCAGTGCACAGTCAACACCGTGTATAGTGGAGACGGTGTGCTGCTGAACTCGACTCTAGATGTTCTGGACCGGTGGAAGGAATACTTTGAAGCCCTCCTCAATCACACCAACACACCTTCCAACATGGAAGCAGTGCCCGGGGACTCTGAAGCGGGTTCGCCTATCTCTGGGGCTGAGGTCACTAAGGTGGTCAAAGAACTCCTTGCTGGCAAAGCCCCTGGGTTGGATGAGATCCGCACGGAGTTCCTTAAGGCCCTGGATGCTGTGGGCGTGTCTTGGTTGATTCTGCAACATTGCGTGGATGTCGGGGTCCGTGCCCCTGGACTGGCAGACTGGGGTGGTGGTCCCGCTTTTCAAGAAGGGGGACAGGAGGGTGTGTTCTAACTATCATGGGCTCACACTCCTCAGCCTTCCCGGTAAGGTCTATTCAGGGGTTCTGGAGAGGAGGACCTGCCAGATAGTCGAATCTCGGATTCAGGAGGAGCAGTGTGGTTTTCGTTCTGGTCGTGGAACTGTGGACCAACTCTAAACTCTCGGCAGGCTCCTTGAGGGTGCATGGGAGTTTGCCCTACCAGTCTACATGTGTTTTATGGACTTGGAGAAGGCATTCGACTGTGTTCCTTGGGGAATACTGTGGGGAGTGTTCCGGGAATATGGGGTACCGGACCAACTAATCCACGCGGTCTGTTCCCTGTATGACCGGTGTCAGAGTTTGGTTCGCATTGCCGGCAATAAGTCGGACCCGTTTCCAGTGAGGGTTGGACTCCGCCAGGGCTGCCCTTTGTCACCGATTCTGTTCACTACTTTCATGGACAGAATATCTAGGCGCGGCCAGGGCGTCGAAGGGTTTCAGTTTGGTGACCGCAGGATTTGATCTCTGCTTTTTGCAGATGATGTGGTCCTGTTGGCTTCATCGAGGAGTGACCTTCAACTCTCACTGGATCGGTTCGCAGCTGACTGTGAAACGGCTGGAATGAGAATCAGCACCTCCAAGTCCGAGTCCATGGTTCTCGCCCGGGAAAGGGTGGAGTGCCATTTCCGGGTCGGGGATGAGGTCCTGTCTCAAGTGAAGGAGTTTAAGTACCTCGGGGTCTTGTTCACGAGTGATGGAAGGATAGAACGCGAGATGAACAGGCGGATTGGTGGAGCGTCTGCAGTGATGCGGACTCTGCACCGGTCTGTCGTGGTGAAAAAAGAGCTGAGCCAAAAGGCAAAGCTCTCAAATTACCAGTCGATTTACGTTCCTACCCTCACCTATGGTCATGAGCTTTGGGTAGTGACCGAAAGGACAAGACTGCGGGTCCAAGCGGCCGAAATGAGTTTTCCCCGCAGGGTGACTGGGCTCTCCCTTAGAGATAGGGTGAGAAGCACTGTCATCCGGGAGAGACTCGGAGTACAACCGCTGCTCCTCCGCATTGAGAGGAGTCAGATGAGTTGGCTCGGGCATCTGGTTAGGATGCCTCCCGAACGCCTTCCTGGGGAGGTGTTCAGGGCACGTCCAACTGGTAGGAGGCCTCGGGGAAGACCCAGGACACGCCGGAGGAGACTATGTCCTTCAGCTGGCCTGGGAACGCCTCGGCATCTGGTGGGAAGAGCTGCTTAGGTTGCTGCCAACTTCGGATAAGCGGATAAGCGGAAGAAAATGGATGGACGGATGGAAACTGCATGTCCTGTGTGTCATGTGACGAATGCTCAAGTGAAGTCATCATGCGCAGGTTGTATACCATAATTTGAACTTTTTATATTATAATTATGACTTTCCTATCTTGTAATCTTGACTCTCTCCTAATTTTTTTTTTGCTTTAAAAAAATGTTTTTTGCTATTTCTGGGACTGCTTTCAGAGACGACAGGTCATATTATGCATTCGGCACACTACCTTTTTTCCCCACACGCATCTGGAAACACATTTTTCCATCCATCCATCCGTGTCACGAAAAGTGTACACAAAAGACTAATGCGGTGTGATGTTGTTCTTAACAAATTTTTTGTGTGTGTGTGTGTCTTGTCCAGTATCATAACAGCCGAATGGGAGTCAAGCTGCCTTTAAGTGCTGAGCAAAATTACTTTGCCAAGGGAAACTTCATTATCCAAATGACTCTCCATTGACATTTGACTGCGTTTATTATGAATTTTGTTGAGCCACATTTCCATGCCGTACATGACCTGAAAAGGGACGGGTGGGGGGATATAAAATAGGGTGCAGAAGAAGGAGGTCTTGTTTGTGACCCCCCCTGCCACACCCCCATTGAGAACATGCACTCTCCAAGATCCTACACCCCACCACTCGGAGAGGCAGCAACCCTACCGGCACAGTCACACACCTCACCCCCCACCCCTGCCCCCAGTGGCCACACCACTGTTTAATCCCCTGCACCCAACGGGGACAGAAACACACACTTGACATTCACACACCAGCACTCGCGCACACAAACCCACACACGCCCAACCCCATGCACACTCCCCCAACACAGGACCTCCCAGCCACCAATCCGGCCATCGCGCACCCGTCCACCTACACAGCAGCAAGTCTGGGCCAACCTAGATTCCCCCGTGGGTCAGATACGCCCCCCACCCACATCCGGGTAGAGGCAGCCCACGGAACCCAGGGGACTCTCTCCTAATTTTGACGTTATATTCTCATGACTTGTATCTCCTAATTATGACTTTTTATACAATATTTATTATATAATATATATTGGTGTGTTTGTTTTTGATCACACCGCTTTCGATTGATTTCTTTTTTTCTTCTTCCATGTTTCACGCGCTTCATCGAAACAAAAAAAATTTAGATAACACAAAAGGCAGTTTTGAAATAACATTTTTAATAAGCAATAAATAAATCCAATCCTACATGGCCCTATGTGAAAAAAGCCCCCTAAACCTAGAGGTACAGAGGCATAGTAGTCTTGGGGATGATCAAGATGGTTTCTGGCAAAATTGAGCCTAATCTTCTTTTTGTTCAGTGGTGCTTTTGGTCTTAGAACAGGCTGTTGCAGGCCATTTTTGCCCAATGTCTTTAAGGTGGAGTCATGAACTCTGACCTTAACTGAGGCAAGTGAGGTCAGCAGTTCTTTGGATGCTGTTGTGCTTGATGTTGTCACTGTTCTCTTGAGGTAATTTTGGTTAGCTGGCCACTCCTGGGAAGGTTCACCACAGTTCCATGTTTTTGCCATTTGTGGATAATGTGGCTGGCTGCAGCCCCAAAACTTTAGAAATGGCTTTATAAGCTTTTCTCAATTAATCCAAGTTACATTATGTTTTAACACGAGGGGATCACTTTTTCACACAGGCCATGTAGGTTTTGATTTTTTTCTCCCTTAATAATAAAGTTTCATTTAAAAACTGCATTTTGTGTTCAGTTGTGTTGTAGTTGACTAACATTTAATTTTTTTGATGAAACAAAGTGTGACAAACGCGCAAAAATAAAATAAAAAAACATGATAAATTCAAATGCAAAAACAAAAATGATTGACTCACCTCATTCTTGACTCTTCTGAGGATGAACGGTTTCATGATGCGTTTGGCCTGAGAGATTCGATCTTTCTCAAAACGACTCTGCTCCTCGTGGGATTTCTACAGACAACGTGTTTTATTGCACAATACGGTTAGATGAGGCAACACGCATGTCATTGTTTACCCTGTATGTTTTCCACACTTCATCTGTGCCAGATTTGCTGTCATTCTGTAAACACATTTCTTCTTTGCACAGACTGCATGCGTATCCAACATTGGGAATTCGACACAAGATTTTCGGGGAAAATCAACTTTAATGGCTTAACTTGTTTTTACACTTGCTTTAAAAACTGCCTGTACAGGTAACTACGTGTTTTATTTCCAAAGGGGAAAATGGAACAAATCAGGTCTACCTCATAATCTCCACTGTTAAAACCTAAAACTAACTAAAAAAAACCCAAAAGACTCAAAGACATACAAATACATACCATAGAAAACATTTTGGAGAGCTGTGTGGTGGAGCTGGAGAAGAGCGAAGGCATGATGAAGTTGAGGAGTGACATGAGCTCTAAGAGGTTGTTCTGTAAAGGAGTTCCAGTAAGCAGCAAGCGATGCTTGGCCTGAATGGAGAAGAGAACAGTATCACGTGATGATGGCAGATGAGGCAGGGGTATTACACGACAACGCTTATCTCACATTGATAGACATTAGGTGGCGGTAGCGCAGCGATTTCATGTTCTTCAGCATGTGGCCTTCATCGAAGATGGTGTAAGTGAGGCGCAGCTTGCGGAACAGCCCGCGGTCGCTGTCGTTCCCGATGACAAAGTTGTACCTGTTGATGGCAACGAAAAGACGCAAGGTGAGACAGATGAAAAGCAAGGTGGGTATCCACTGCGCCCGATGAGGTGCTCACGTGGTGACGACGACGTTAAATTCAAGGTCTCCGTTGAGGATGTCGTGCTTGAGGTAGCGGCGGTCCTCCACAGATCCTACACACGACACAAAGACGCGAGTTTACGCATCCAAATGGTGACAGTGCTTCAGAGTACACAGACTAGGAGAACTGGAAAAGGGCATCCTACCATAATAAACTATGACTTTCAGACTCGGACACCACATTTTAAGCTCTCTGATCCAGTTATCTGGAGAAGACAAAATGATATGCGTTATGGACACTTGTTTTCTTCGCAACAATACATTCTAAAAGAGACAAAACAAGCAGGCTTGTTTTAGAGCAGGGGTCTCAAACTCAACTTAGCTTGGGGCCGCTGGAGGCAAAGTCTGGCTGAGGTTGGGCCGCACGCAATTTAAATAAAAAATGTTTTGAAAATCCAATCTTCTCAAACGTCTTTTTACAATATTTTTTAAACACAAAATAAGATAAACAAGGACACTGGTGCAAAGAATTTAAGGTGGGGGCCACAAAATATTATCTCCTCAAATTTGAGACCCCTGTTTTAGAGCAAACACTTTGTCAATTCCCCTCTGTGAATCACCACCTTATCGTGGTGGAGGGGTTTAAGTGCCCGAGTGATCCTAGGAGCTATGTTGTCGGGGGCTTTATGCCCCTGGTAGGGTCTTCCCAAGGCAAACAGGTTCTAGGTGACGGGCCAGACTAAGAGTGATTCAGAAGACCATAATGAAGAAAGGCAAGAGGAGTGACCACACCTCGCCCGGACGTGGGATACCGGGGCTTTACCCTGGAGCAAGGCCTGGGGGAGGGGCTCGCAGGCGAGCGCCTGGTGGCCAGGCCTTCACCCGTGGGACCTGGCCGGGCCTAGCCCGAAGAAGCCACACGGGAACTCCCCCCCCGCAGACCCACCACCTGCAGGGGCAAGCATAAGGGTCCGGTGCTTTGTGATTTGGGCAGTGGTCGAGGGCGGGTGTCCGGGCGACCTGGTCTTCGGCGGCCAAATCTGGTTCTTGGGACATGGAATGTCACTTCTCTGGTGGGGAAGGAGCCCGAGCTTGTGGAAGAGGCGGAGAGATTCCGACTAGATATAGTCGGACTCACCTCAACCCACAGTTTAGGCTCTGGAACCAAATTCCTTGAGAGGGGCTGGACCTTGTTCTTCTCTGGAGTTGCCGCAGGGGAGAGGCGGCGAGCTGGTGTGGGCTTATTGTTAGCCCCCCGGCTTGGTGCCTCTGTGTTGGAGTCATCCCCAGTAAACGAGAGGGTTACTTCCCTACGCCTTAGGGCTGGGGAAAGGGTCCTGACTGTGGTTTGTGCCTATGCGCCGAACGGCAGTTCAGAGTACCCAGCCTTCTTGGAGTCTATCAGAGGGGTGCTGGAGAGCACCCCAGCTGGTGACTCCATAGTTCTACTGGGAGACTTCAACGCCCATGTGGGCAATGACAGTGTGACTTGGAGGGGCGTGGTTGGGAGGAACGGCCTCCCTGACCTGAACCCGTGCGGTGTGTTGTTGCTGGACTTCTGTGCGAATTACAGTTTGTCCATAACGAACACCATGTTCGAACATAAGGATGCCCATAAGTGCACTTGGCACCAGGACACCCTAGGTCGCAGGTCTATGATCGACTTTGTGGTCGTATCATCAGACCTGCGTCCGTATGTTCTGGACACGCGGGTGAAGAGAGGGGCTGAGCTGTCAACTGACCACCACCTGGTGATGAGTTGGATTAGATGGCGGGGAAGGATGCCGGACAGACCTGGCAGACCCAAACGCGTAGTGAGGGTGTGCTGGGAACGTCTGGCAGAATCTCCCGTTCGTCGAGTCTTCAACTCTCATCTCCGGCAGAGCTTCGCCTGCATCTCGAGGGAGGACCGGGATATTGAGTCCGAATGGGCCGTATTCCGTGCCTCTATTGCTGAGGCAGCCAGTTGTGGTTGCGGCCGCAAGGTGGTCGGTGCCAGTCGTGGTGGCAAGCCCCGAACCCGATGGTGGACACCGGGGGTTAGGGCTGCCGTCAAGCTGAAAAAGGAGTCCTATCGAGCATGGATGGCTTGCGGGACTCCCGAAGCAGCTGACAGGTACCGGCAGGCCAAGCGGCACGCGGCTTCGGCGGTGGTCGAGGCAAAAACTCGGGTGTGGGAGGAGTTCGGTGAGGCTATGGAGCACGACTTTCGGTCGGCCTCGAAGAGGTTCTGGCAAACCGTCCGACACCTCAGAAAGGGGAAGCAGCCCCCAGTTCACACTGTTTACAGTGCGGACGGGGGCTTGCTGACCACGACTGTGGATATAGTTGGTCGGTGGAAGGAATACTTCGAGGCCCTTCTCAATCCCACTGACATGCCTTCCATAGAGGAAGCAGAGTCTGAGGATACGTACGTGGACAGTTCTATCACCGTGGCTGAGGTAATTGGGGTAGTCAAATCACTCCCCAGTGGCAAGGCTCCGGGGGTAGACGAGTTCCGCTCAGAATTTCTCAAGGCTCTGGATGTTGGAGGACTGTGTTGGTTGACACGCCTCTACAACATTGCATGGAAGTCAGGAACAGTACCTCTGGACTGGCAGACCGGGGTGGTGGTCCCCATTTTTAAAAAGGGTGACCGGAGGGTGTGTTCCAACTATAGGGGGATCACACTCCTCAGCCTTCCTGGGAAAGTCTACTCCAGGGTGCTGGAGAGAAGGGTACGACCGTTAGTCGAACCTCGGTTAGAGGAGCTGCAATGTGGTTTTCGTCCCGGTCGCGGAACACTGGACCAGCTCTACACCCTTGCAAGGGTACTCGAGGGTATGTGGGAGTTTGCCCAACCGGTCTACATGTGCTTTGTGGACTTGGAAAAGGCATTCGACCGTGTCCCTCGTGGTGTCCTGTGGGGGGTGCTCCGGGAGTACGGGATTGATGGTCCGCTTCTACGTGCCATTCGGTCCTTGTACAATCGAAGCAGGAGCCTGGTTCGCATTGCCAGCAGTAAGTCGAGCTTGTTTCCGGTGAACGTTGGCCTCCGCCAAGGCTGCCCTTTGTCACCGATTCTGTTCATAATCTTCATGGACAGAATTTCTAGGCGCAGTCAAGGTGTTGAGGGAGTCCAGCTTGGTGACCTTAGGATCTCGTCTCTGCTATTTGCAGACGATGTGGTCCTTATGGCCTCATCAGGCTGTGACCTTCAGCGTTTACTGGAGCGGTTTGCAGCTGAGTGTGAAGCTTCTGGGATGAGACTCAGCACCTCCAAATCCGAGGCCATGGTTCTCAGTCGGAAACGGGTGGACTGTACCCTCCGGGTTGGGAGTGAGGTCTTGCCTCAGGTGGAGGAGTTCAAGTATCTCGGGTTCTTGTTCACGAGTGAGGGAAGGTTGGAGCGTGAGATCGACAGACGGATCGGTGCAGCATCTGCAGTAATGCGGTCGCTGTACCGGACCGTCGTGGTGAAGAGAGAGCTGAGCCGGAAGGCAAAGCTCTCTGTTTACCGATCGATCTACGTTCCCACCCTCACCTATGGTCATGAGTTATGGGTCATGACCGAAAGAATGAGATCGCGGATACAAGCGGCGGAAATGAGTTTCCTTCGTAGGGTGGCTGGACTCACCCTAAGAGATAGGGTGAGGAGCTCGGCCATCCGGGAGGAGCTCAGAGTAGAGCCGCTGCTCCTTCACATCGAGAGGAGCCAGTTGAGGTGGCTCGGGCATCTAGTCCGGATGCCTCCCGGGCGCCTCCCTGGTGAGGTGTTTCGGGCATGCCCAGTCGGGAGAAGGCCCCCGGGAAGACCTAGGACACGCTGGAGAGACTATGTCTCACAGCTGGCCTGGGAACGCCTTGGTGTCCTCCCGATGGAGATGGAAGAGGTCGCGGGGGACTGGGAAAGCTGGACTTCCCTACTGAAGCTGCTGCCCCCACGACCCAGGCCCGGATAAGCGGAGGAAAATGGAGGATGGATGGATGGACTTTGTCAATTTGTTCACATTAAACCCCAGAAACCGTCCAGATAATCAACATGTGCATGTTTAGTGAGGGTGTGTGCGTTTTACCAAGCGTTGAAGCAGGCACAACAATGAGGTGAGGACCCTCTATTCCATTCTGGAGTAACTGGGCGAGGAAGGCAATAGCCTGGATGGTTTTCCCCAAACCCTTAGCAGAGAAACAGGAAGAGGATTATTGGGAGAGACAGCCAAATTATCATTATGAACAAGTCAAAAACCCACCACAACATGTTTTAATGGGTTGAAACGAGTCAAGTCCCTTGCGGTTCACGGCATCTGTGGCGCCAACTCGTGCTTTAAGTTTAGCGTAGTATGACTTTTCGCTGCAGTTTTTTTGGCCGATCAGCAACTTAGATTGTGCGCGATGGTTGTGCAACATCTCAAACTTCTACCCTGTATTTGATTTTAAGAAATTATGGAACTTTTACTTGTTAAAAAACACATTTATAAACAGATCAGTGACAAGTATTAGTAATAGTTCTATTGCGTTCCCTTTAAGGTTTTCAACATTTTCACAATGACTCCCCAGCTCTCACGTCTCAAACACTCATAGCTTTTGGATTTTTGCCACTGGTCTCAGCAGCAAACTTGTTGGATTAATACTGCCCTCTGCTGGTTGATGCCAATCACACAAATCCATTACACACCTACTGGCTCAATATGTAAAAAAATGGATAACATTGTAATAAATTATAAAAAAAACTTCATATAAGTGGATACATCTGTAATATAAATTGTTTAATCATGCCCAACAGAGATAAGCCACATACTGGATTGAAACTTTATTCGTCTCCAAGAGAAATTCACAATACACATAAGCCCAAATCAGACCTGCCAAACTAAAAGGCATTGAGTACTCGCATCCCAGCACCTCATTTTATTTGTTTTTGTTGTTAAGTCTTTTTAAAAAACACTGTCAGATAGTTATTTATATACACACATGCCTCGTTTTTTGCGGTGAATTGGTTCCGAACCAGACCACGATAAGTGAAATTCCACTAAGTCGGATTCAGTATAAATAAATGGCATATTTTTGCAGTTAGAGCATAGAAAATTACATTTATGGCATTCTAAATACAGTCTTTACCATTATTAGAGCAATGTAGACATGAAACAACACCCCTATAGTCACCTTTACACGTGCACTACCCAATATAGTAGACATAATACAAAATAAGTTATTAGACATGAAGATAAGAGGGCTGCACGGTGGTCAGGAGATTTGGAAGACCAGGGTATTGCATGTTCTCCACGTTGGTGCGCAGGTTTTTTCCTGTTTATTCCCACATTCCAGAAACATGCATGTTAGGTTATTTGGCGACTCTAAATTGTCCATTGGTATGAATGGTTGTTTGTCCGGCCTGGCCTTGTTTGACTGGCGAGCAGTCCAGGGTGTACCCCGCCTCTCACCAGCTGGGCTAGTCTCCAGCATACCCAGCACCCTCAATGATGATAAGCGGCATAGAGTCACAAGTTAGAGTTGTCAACGTACCGCTTGGTGGCTATTGTCTCATACACGTAACTTCACTGACACCTAGAGACTATACTCTACTTAAGGATGAGCCTCAGGATGCACATCAATCGCTTCATAAACATTCAGACAGGAGCTGCTGTCAGCCACCTAGCACTCAGCTAACAATCAACTCTAGACTGTTATTTCAAATGGAATTAATAGATACATTACCACAGAACCCTTTATTGCAAATGTTAATCTGAAATTGGAGGTGAGCTGTGCACCCTCTGCACAAGTCGGACACACGGGAAATAATGCTCCACCAGTCCACCAATTTACAGCCTTTACTGTCAGCGAGGTTAGATTTTTTTGGGAGGCGAAGCATGCAAGCGTATTTTAAGCGTCAAAACGCTCGCGGAGCACAAAAAATGGATACATGTTGCCAGGTCGACAAAATGATGGCCATAAAGCAGATTGGCGCAACGCCCTCCCTGTGTAGCTCCTCACCATCTCATCAGCGAGGATGCCGCTCAGCTCGTGCTCGTGCAGAAGCAGCAGCCACTTCAGACCGATGAGCTGATAGGGCTTCAGCTGGAGCCTGAACGACAAACGCGAGCCACGTGAGGAACAACAATCGCAACCCAAAATCTCTGAGAACATTCAGACTATCACAAGTCCGTGCCACTGACTGGTTATTGAGCAAGCTGGGCTGTTTCGTGCCCCCCGTGCCGCTCCCCGTCACCCCCGTGACCTGCTTGACCATCTTGGAGGAAATGGTCTCGCAGCTGGACATGAGTCGCTGCACGATGGCGCGCTCCTTAAGAACCACTTTGCAGCCCAGCAGCAGGTCCTCAGACAGCCCGTTGCTCTTGTGGATGAGTTCGGTCTAAGAGTGAAGGAAAAGTTGGTTTATTCCTCAGATAAAATGGCTGCGGCCAAAACTAAACATTCAGTGCAACAAGTTTTTAAGCCTGATGACAGGATGTCTATAGGAAGGATCTGGGTAAAAAAAAATAGCAAATATTTGATGATGTGAATTCCCATATGTTACTCTACAGGATCTGCTGTCAGCCACTCTTTACATCGCTAACCTGCTGCTAGTTCTCACCAGGCTTATCCAGTTTTTAAATGGTCGCAGCTGCACAATCTTCATGGCTTTCTTAACGGAGCACCCAGATATCAGGGCCAGCTCGTCAATGGTGGATTCCTGGAAGAACTGGAGGACCTGTTCCTTCACGTCTCCCGAGCTTTTAGAGGTTGTCAACTCTTCTTCCGAGTCGTCGAAGTTGCTGCTCATGTCGTCCTCTTCGTCCTCAGAACTCAAGTTCTCATTTGAGGCGCGGGCTTGCTTCTTCCTCTCAGCTGCTTGCTTCTGAGCCATGCCGGTCCCGCTGGTGAACCTGGACAACATTTGGGCAGCGGAGGAGGACGCAGAGGAGGAAAGGGACGGCTTCTGAGAGGTAGACGTGGGTGCTCTTACTAGCCACGAGGAAAGGGAAGAATTATTGCCTTTGTTTTTGGACTGTTCTACATCGTCGTGGTCTGAAAAGTCATCGCTGTCCACGGTGACATCTGAATTCTCCTCCGATTCACTCACATCCCTGAGGTATTTGGACTTCTTTGAACCCGTCTTTCTTTTACTCTTGTCCGAACTCCAGTGAGAGTGCGACGTGTTCTGCACCTTGTCGCTGCCGCACTTCTCTTGCAGGGATTTCTTTGGTGCGTCTTCGGGCGAGCTGACGCTGACTCTATCTGGATGTTGTTTGCAAATTACAGACAATCAGCATGAGAGGAACTGGACATAACAGATGAACAAACACATGGCGGTAGATGTGTCCAAACCTGGGTCGGAGAACATTTGCAGAACCTGGAGAGCTTCATCGACATTGCAGTCGTGTTCCTCCAGCACCATGCGTAGCTCCTACATTTAACACACAACATAATTCTTGTACTAACTGTTGTTTGGAAGGTGCTGCAGTCAGAGCCAAAAGCTTTGAGAATGACACTAATATTAGTTTTCGCAAAGTCTGCTGCCTCAGTTTTTATGATGTCAAGTTGCAAATACAGTGGAACCTCGGGTTACCAAATTCTTTTGTTCCGTAGGGGCTATCGTGCCTTAGAATTTTTGTATTATGGGACAAGATTTACCCTAAAAATGATGTCATTTGTTGTATAAAATGTAAATATTGTACCCACACCAGAAGAAATGGTTGTTAATGACAACATAATCATTTACATGCGCATAAATGTAAAAAAAAACAATGAGAGAATAATAAAATCAATGAAAAATAATAATAAATGTTACAAATAGTGACAATAGCAAGGTGAGCTTGATAGCGGAGAAGGAGGCAGCAAACAGCGTTTTGGCAAAAATCATACGCAAATTTACATATAGTAACATGATTTAAATGAATACAGTACATGACATACTAAACCTAACACTATGACTTTTTTTTAAATTATTTTTAAACTTTTATTATATATAACTTTTATTTAATTTTAATTCGTAACAATGGACGGGACGTTTTTGAGTGCAAAAGGACGCCGTGATGTAGCATCGTTGGGCAGTCTGGGGGAAGAGGATGATGGGAGAGAACCGAGATAACCAATGGCGGTTGGAATACATTACTTTGGTGCAGCTTGTAAGCAAAAAATTTAATTTTGGCAGGAACGCTGTCGGGAGGCACTTTCGATTTTTGTGTTTTGAATGTTTTTCCCGTTAAATGGGACCGAATTTCTCCGAAGCCAGATTCATATTATGCCTTATTGTAGAATAAGGTTTAAGTAAGTCGAGGTTCCACTGTATGTGCAATGCATGATAATGATGAATGACAATTGCAAAATCGATTTTGTCATAAAAATTCACAAAAAAACATTTCTTCCCTGCGAAAAAAAGGGGCAGGGTGACATCATGTTAGTAATTCTCTGGTTAACATAGCTCAGTGGTTCTCAGGTATTTTTTGTCATGCCCCCCAAAGTGCCAGAAATGTTGCTGTCTCCCTATGACCTGCTTGCCTTGGGAGGACCCTACCAGGGAGGAGCCAGTTAGGGTGGCCTGGGTATCTAGTCCAGATGCCTCCTGGACGCCTCCCTAGTGAGGTGTTCCGGGCATGCCCAGCCGGGAGAAGGCCCTCCTGCAGACCTAGGACACACCGGAGGGATTACGTCTCACACCTGCAGACCGGGAAGTCTGGGTTTCCTGACTGAGACTCGTACTCGGGTAAGTGGAAGAAAATGGATGGATGGAGTGACCGTCATTACTAAAGAACGGGAAGCCTTAAAACGGCTGTTAAAATGTCAAAAGAGAAGAAAACAAACAGGAAGTTGCAGTCAAAGCAATAGGACTCTAGCAGTGCCCCGATACTAATGCATGTTGTGTTGAAAATGTGTTTTTAAACGTCTTGTAGTGGTCAAACTCTTGACGCTAAGTTAAAATGTACAGTTAAATGGTGACAGTTTGAACCTGGAACAGATTATCTGTATTTCCATCGTTTCCTATGGAAGGTGACCACTGACCAGCTTCCTTTAATGGCTTATGTTTAACTTTCACGGTTAGACTGTAGAGTGCAAAGTCCTCCAATTACCTCCTTGTCCTGATCGGGAAACCTTCTCTGCAGCTTTCGGACCATGGCCTCCTTCTCTTCCCAACTTGGTTCAATCACTTTACAGTCATCGTCGTCATCCTCCTCCTCCTCCTCCTCCTCAGATGCCTTTTGGTATAAGGAAAAACTAAATTAGTGAGACAAACTATTAACATCAACAGACAGTGTGTCCCCATCACCATTTTCAGGAATCTTTCTTAAAACATCTCACCACCGACTGTCTCCTTCTTTTGCTGGGTTGAGCGTCTGTGCTGTTCTGCGAGCTGCCGGACGCGTCCTGCTTTCTCTTCCGGGCACAATCCGAGTCTGAAAAAGACGCCGAGCGTGGACCACTGACTGACTGGCTGGCTGGGGGTCCAACTTACAATACGTGTAGTCGAGGAGCTGCGGTATTGGCTTACGTTTCGTGAGAGCCATACCTTTATCACCAGGCATCAGCAGACATGCAGCGACAGCCCCATCCAATGTGCTGGTACTGCCAACAACCTGACAACAAGGTGAAAGGTTATTCAACACCTTTTTGTAAAATCAGATTTTTTTACGTGCAGGTTCACATCGCCAGACAAACGCCACGTGTTAACGTGAACCCAAAGCGTGTGGAAAGTGATGTGCGCGCGCAACAGCACGTCATCACTCGCATTTCCGTCTGCTTGCGGAAATAAAGACTGTGGCCGTGTGTGCCGCAGCGATGTGGAACACCCGAGATTTCATTTTTACATCATTCACAGCTCTAGAAGGCAACATGTTTTCAGTTCCCTCAGTAAGATAAAGATATCGCTAAATGCAAACAGAGCCTCTTTCGACTCACCTCTAAGAGCATCCGCCTCGACAACTGCGGGAACACCTCAGTAAGTTGCGACAGTTTCTCCTCCACTTCTTTCTCATCCCTCGTGACGCTTTCAGATGGTTGCTCTACAGGAGCCCTGAAGAATGACAGCGCAGGCAAACAAACAATAGGAACCCGAAGGCAAAGACGAATTCTCTTTTGATTGACGCTAACCTGGAGTGTTTACTTGGCTGATCATCATCGGACAGGTCAATCACCTCTTCAAAAACCACCCCTTTGGTATGGGACTTTGACGGCGCTTTGGCAGGTCTCATATTGCCTGGGGGGGGGACAACAAGTCAAGTGGCAGCATGCAAAGTGCGGAAAATATGGAAATATGGGAGACCTACTGATTTATTAACATAATATGTTGTTCACAACACATTTGTTTTATTTTGAGAATCTGACAAGAGCCAATGAAATACCAGCTATGGGCCGAAAAGGGCCCCGTTCCAGATTTCCTGACTTGTGTGGCCGACCATGGGGCCCATCTCAGGGTCTAATGCTAAACATAAGCAAGTATTCCTTACACAGTTTAAAAAGACTGACTTCTTTAAAGTGGAAATATGTGACAGTTTTGTTGTCAAAATGAAGGCTGCACCATGGCCTAGGGGTTAGCACGTGCGACAGTCCAGTGGCCTGGGTGTGGAGTTAGCATATTGGAAACCTCTTGCATGTGCTCTGTGATTGGCTGGAGACTACTCCAGGGTGGACCTCCCGTCCCGAAGGTCAACCGGGATAGGCTCCAGCTCATCCGTGACCCAAATGAGGACAGAAAATGGATGGGTATCAATCGGTTTGTCTCCACTAGCCGGCCAAAACACAGCCATTCGGATGTCACAAGACATGCTAACAATGCCGGCTGGGGGGGGGGGCTACCGCGGCTAACGGTAACATTGTTTACACATCTGGCTAACAGCTAACAGCTAGCAGCTAGCAGCTAGCAGCGAAGGCCGGCCAGCTCACTCACCCGGCTTGTTCTCCTTCTCAGACTCCGGGCTTTGGGAGTCGCGCCCCTGCAGCTCGACGGACGTCTTCTGAAAACGAAAACGCTCCAAGTTGAAGTGGCTCATGTCGCCGCGCTATCTCATTCCTGCCAGCGGAAGCCTTTTGTCCCGGAGAAGAGACGTCTTGGGCTCTTTGGCCCCGGTGCAGCCCCGTGCTAGCCGACGTAACTCACCCGCGACAGCTCTAACTGACGACCGTGCCAGAAAGACAACAATGTCGGATGCTTTTAAATGACTGGGCGACAATAACTATAAGTTCATTACGAAATGAGGCGATCGGAGGCCTACGACGACAGCCGGTTTCCCGCGAAGGCAGCGGCTGTGCTTCAGTATGCAAATGAGTGGCGATTCCTCCATAGTGCGCCCTGCCATTGGCCAAATCCCCGGATGGGCGGGAACTCGGAACGCTTGTTACTCAATCTGTGCCGGAAGCGGGATCGGTTCTACGCATGCGCACGCATGCATCTACAGCCTGTCGACCTACCTTACGGCAGTCACGTGTACTTTAATATGAACTTTACGCCATCCTTTGATCTATATTTTACGGCAATTGCACATTACCCTCCACACCCAAGGAACGTTATTAAGATTGGAGAAATTACAACATAATCGGTATTTTTGTGGATAAATTAGCCCTCTTTTGCTCTTCGTATAAATTATTATTATTTTTTTTTTTTTCCGCCATTGCAAAACACATTCGCTAGCTAGATTAAACTGACCATTTATGTTCATACATAAAAGAATACCTGTCACGGCACGTGACGTCCCAGAACCACTCTAGTAATAGTTGCCAATGGAGGAAGTGATGTCAGTCTCGCGCACGCGCAGAACCGATCCTGTTTCCGTTACGCATTGCGTAATGACGTTGCCTGTCATTCACTTCCGCATTGGATCCGAGATTCAGCACAAACATATTAAGTACTGTCCACTAGATGTCCCACTTTCCCCAAGCTGAGCGAAAACCCCTGTAAAACTTGGGGTGACCAACAGGGGGCAGACACGACCATAAATATGACTTTTGATCTCGTAATTATGACTTTTTATCTCATCATTTTTACTCTCCATCTTATAATTTTGACTATATAGTAATTTTGACTTTTTATCTCATAATTTAGACTTTTTATCTCAATTATTACTTTTTATCTCATAATTTTGACTTTCCATCTCATAATTTAGACTTTTTATCTCAATTATGACTTTTTATCTCATCATTTTTACTCCCCATCTTATAATTTTGACTATATAGTCATTGACTTTTTTTCTCATATTCATGACTTTATCTCATAATTTTGACTTTTTATCTCAATTATGACTTTTTATCTCATAATTTTGACTTTTCATCTCATAATTTAGACTTTTTATCTCAATTATGACTTTTTATCTCATCATTTTTACTCTCCACCTTATAATTTTGACTATATAGTAATTTTGACTTTTTATCTCATGATTTAGACTTTTTACCTCAATTATGACTTTTTATCTCATAATTTTGACTTTCCATCTCATAATTTTGACTTTTTATCTCCTAATTCTGACTTTCCATCTCATAATTTAGACTTTTTATCTCAATTATGACTTTTTATCTCATAATTTTAACTTTTCATCTTATAATTTAGACTTTTTATCTCAATTATGACTTTTTATCTCATCATTTTAACTTTTCATCTTATAATTTAGACTTTTTATCTCAATTATGACTTTTTATCTCATAATTTTAACTTTTCATCTTATAATTTAGACTTTTTATCTCAATTATGACTTTTTATCTCATCATTTTAACTTTTCATCTTATAATTTAGACTTTTTATCTCAATTATGACTTTTTATCTCATAATTTTAACTTTTCATCTTATAATTTTGACAAAATAGTCATTATGACTTTCAATCTCATAATTTGGACTTAATTTTGACTTTTTATCTCCTAATTCTGACTTTCCATCTCATAATTTAGACTTTTTATCTCAATTATGACTTTTTATCTCATAATTTTAACTTTTCATCTTATAATTTTGACAAAATAGTCATTATGACTTTCAATCTCATAATTTGGACTATTTATCTAATAGTTATAACTTATTTTAGAATTATGGCTTTATCTCATAATTTTGCCTGATCATCTAACATTTTTGACTTTTTACCTCATAATTTTGACTTTCGATCTCATAATTTGGACTACTTATCTCATAATTAGGACTTTTCATCTCATAATTATGGCTTCATCTCATAATTTTGCCTTATCATCTAATCATTTGGACTTTCTATCTCATCATTATGACTTTTATCTCAGAATTGGGAACTACCATTGGGACGTTTTCCCCCAGAGGCTGAAAAAACGACTGAACATTTGTCTCGGGCTGAAAATGTGAATTTCTAAATGACTTTGAATACAAAAGCGCTTTAAGGAAGGAGGCACACCCTGAGTCAAAGGTCTTCCATTCACGCGTCTCCATGGTCAAAGTCATACGTCGATACAATCAAAAGTGTGTGTGCACTACACTCATATACCTTGAGGTGTACGTACAGTACATGCACCCCCCCGGGGGCACACTTGACATGCAGTACATATATTGTGATGATGATGTGATGAACGCTCACATGGGGCGCAGCGCCACCGCGTCGCCGTACTGTCGACCCATTATCGTCATGGAGACCCTGGAAGTTATAACATTGTGTGTGTGTGTGTGTGTGTGTGTACTCAAGGAACAATAGGCCGAGTGACAATGAATCTGATAGGGGTTAGGACCCCACACAGCAGGATGCTCAAACTGTGGCTCCCAGCCTTCTTCTCCTGTGCTCTTGCTCAAGGGTTTTTTTTGGCCGTGAGGCCGTACGACGTCTTCCATGTGCGCGTGTGCACACGTATGTAGCGCGTGCGTGCCCATGCCGCTTGACCCAACCCCCGCAAGCTCGTCACAAAGTCTGTCACCGTCCAGCCACCGCGGCGCCCAACTTGGCCGAGACCCGACGGCGGCGGGGACCACCTTGTCACCGTAGCAACGTGTCTGGGATGTAACAGTCTGCACCCCGCGCTGAGAAACATGTAGACTTACCAAAACGACTTGCAACTTACTTGCAAGGACTAGTCCGCAATGCGCATCCCGTCACGCACGGTAGCGCGACCTTATTGACTTGACTGGCGAAAAGGATAGAAAAATGGTCCAAAAAATAATCTGTCCATAATTCCGGAGGGTTTTTAAAATATGAATACAATTGATTTTTTTCTTGTTTGGCTGGCAAACTCATTGAGTTCTGTTGGTCTGGTTTGAGATCCCACTTCTATCACCAGTTTTTTTTTTTTTTTGGAAACCATCAATACATATTGCAGATGTTTTTTGCATGTTCCAGTCCCCCTTCAAACCATATATTGATATTTTTTTATATTTTTATTTTGTTGCATATCACGAGTAACACTTTTTATTTTACTTTTGTACGTTTTGTAATTCTTTTAACTACTACATATACCAGTATAAGGTTGCTGTCCAGCAGAAAGCGCATATTTGTACATAACGTTTTTTTCTGGATGAATACAAAAACAATCACTGAAACAGTGACATTTCAAACCTACTTCTATCGCCAAATTTGTTGTTGTTTTTTTTTCAACTGTTTCAGTCCCCATTTAAACTGTATTTGTGTTACGCTTAGATAATCATCGTTGGAACTGAGACTTTTTCCTTATTTGGATGGAGTAGTCATTGAATTCTACTGGTCTGTTTTGAGATCCCACTTCTATCACCAAATTAGTTTCTCATGGAAACAAATAAATTACATATTGCAGGTGGGGTTTTTTTTGCTGTTCCAGTCCCCCTTCAAATGATATGTTGGTTTTTTTTTTTAAACATATTTTCATTTGTTGTGTATAATAAGTCATACTTTTTATTTTAATTTTGTACTTTTTGTAATTGTGCTAACTATATACCAGTATAAGACTAATATCAGAAAAATGCACATACATAGTATTTTGTTCTGGATAAATAAACAAACAACCACTGAGCAGTGACGTTTTGAACCCACTTCCATTGCCAATTTTTTTTATTTTTTGAACTCTTTCAGTCCCCTTTTAAAATGTATCCATATTATGCTTAGACAACATCATTGGAACTGAGACATTTTTCTTATTTGGCTGGACAAATCATTGAGTTTTGAGATCCCACTTCTATCACCAAACTGGTTTCCTATGGAAACAAATTGCAGATGGGTTTTTTGCTCTTCCAGTTCCCCTTCAAACCCGATGTTGGTATTTTTTCTTTTTTACATATTTTCTTTTGTTGTATATCACAAGTAAGACTTTTTATATTACTTTTTGTAATTGCATTAACCATATACCAGTATAAGGTTGATGTCCAGTAGAATGCATTTAAACTGTATTCGCAGTATGCTAAGATAATCACCTCTGGAACTAAGACTGTTTTCTTATTTGGCGGGAAATAATGGGTCTGTTTTGAGATCCCACTTCTATCGCCAAATTGGTTTCCTACGGAAGCAAATACATTTTGCAGGTGTTTTTGCTGATGTTGTTTATATACAGGAGATGGGTGCGCTTGATACATGTGAAATGAACGTAATTTTTGGTACACAATGCGTGAACATGAACATGTTAGAGCTCAAGTCATCGTTGGGTAGCTTATCCCGCATTCTTTTGTGCCGCTTTTGTCCGCTCATCCTTCATGCAGGCCAACAGTATAGCAGCGGCAGGGGGGGAAAAGCCATGTTGCGAGAAGTGATGCCGCCGAGCGGCCGAGACGAGCCACCAATCACCGGGACACAATGACGGATCCTCCTGGCTGACTTACAGAACATCCGTCAAACTTCGCTTTGTTTGCCGTGCATTCCTCCCCGCCTTTGTCCCTCCCAGCGCTGGCCGCCCTTCATCAAACCGCGCTAGTTATTCTCATCCTTCAACGTTCCCTTCTCGCCTTAAGATTAGACCGCAGCACTAGGGACGGGGTTGGGGAGATCCAAAAAGTAGCTCCACCTTTTTGTCTGCTTAGCATAAGCCAGTCACGACATCAGTATTTTAATTAAGTTGACATGAAGACGGACAGCGGAGACAATGACGGGACCCCAGGCGGCCAAATAGAACGTCCTTAACGTCGAGCGTCCTTAGAAACGCGTCTTTACTTTGTCCTCATGTCCTGCGCCTGCAGGAATCCGGTGCGGGTCCTGCACGTCTTTTGGGCCAGCTGTAACTTAGTAGGGAAAACAAAGTTTGTTGCACTAAAATGATGCGCTCTGTGGTCCAATGAGGAGTTAGTTATGCAACCAAAGCAAAACTTTGGGCCATTTGAACGCAGCGACAGGGTAATAAGCGGCGCATATAATGTTGTCAACATTTATTATCACGGAAACAGAAGATATTGCAACAGTTTTCCACCCACATGTGTCCCGGACGCCCTTTTCATGCAGACGGAGGAGGTAGTCAGTACTCCAGAATTTGGAACAAGTGTAAGAATTAGTGGCGCCAACTGCCAAGGTTTCATCCACCTCCATTTCTGCAGAACAGCTTTAAATTCTTGACCATTTCGGGGTGTATAATTCTGAAATGTATATTATTTTTCCGTTTTGCCTTCTTTTGAATGTCAATAAATCCATCCATCCGTTTTCCGTGGCACATACTCCTCTCTGGGGTTGTGGGGGTGTGTTGGAGCCCGTCCTAGCTGACTCTGGGCAGAAGGTGGTCTACACCCTGGACTGGTCGCCAGCCAAACGCATGGCACATCCTGTATAGACAAGCAACCGTTCATACCTGTGGACATTTTAGATTCGCCAATTAACCTAGCGTGCATGTTTTTGGAATGTGGGAGGAAACCGGAGTGCCCGGAAAAAACTCGGAAAAACGTACAAAAACCACACAGATGTGCCCAAGGGAAATTCCAACACAGATCTTCCAGATCTCCCAACTGCGTGGCCAACATGCAGTTTTGCAATGTTCTCAGTGTTCCCATGTTCTGCTAGTTTAGTGGGCCTCTAGGCCTCCTGCCTGGCAATTCAAAACTCAGCATNTCCTAGCTGACTCTGGGCAGAAGGTGGTCTACACCCTGGACTGGTCGCCAGCCAAACGCATGGCACATCCTGTATAGACAAGCAACCGTTCATACCTGTGGACATTTTAGATTCGCCAATTAACCTAGCGTGCATGTTTTTGGAATGTGGGAGGAAACCGGAGTGCCCGGAAAAAACTCGGAAAAACGTACAAAAACCACACAGATGTGCCCAAGGGATATTCCAACACAGATCTTCCAGATCTCCCAACTGCGTGGCCAACATGCAGTTTTGCAATGTTCTCAGTGTTCCCATGTTCTGCTAGTTTAGTGGGCCTCTAGGCCTCCTGCCTGGCAATTCAAAACTCAGCATCCTTCTACCAACATATTCACTATCTCTCCTCTGGACATGTCCCAACCATCTCAGTCTGGCCTCTCTGACTTTATCTCCAAAACCTCTAACATGTGCTGTCCCTCTAAAGTGCTCATTCCTGATCTTGTCCATCCTGGTCACACCCGAAGAGAACCTCGGCATCTTCATCTCTGCTACCTCCAGCTCCGCCTCCTGTCTTTTCCTCAGCGGCACTGTCTCTAAACC
This sequence comes from Oostethus manadensis, assembly GCA_024372805.1. Taxonomy (NCBI): domain Eukaryota; kingdom Metazoa; phylum Chordata; class Actinopteri; order Syngnathiformes; family Syngnathidae; genus Oostethus; species Oostethus manadensis. Next base: position 190,864 of record QODF01002073.1, read on the forward strand.
CAAACAACATGGCTGGTCTCAGCACAGTTTGTGTCTTCTCAGAGGGGACAGGGAAAAAAAGGGCCCGGGGGGCAATGTCTGCAGTGGAGCAGCACCCCCCGCTGGTGTACAGTCACACAGTGAGTGTAAAAACATGTGTGTGAAGCTGACTGTGCACACATAACACCCACATAAGTGAGTGTCGAGGGAGGGGTGGTGCCTGGTCGGGCCCTGGTGGAGGTTAGCGTGCTGACAGCCCGGGCTGTGCTGAATTGTGGGGGAAAAAGAGCTGACGCGACGGGAGCTGATGTCTGACATGACCCCGCTCGGCGGGGAGCGCCTCGGGGAGCCGCCGCTGACTCGCCCTGCGTAAGTGTGTGTGTTTGTGTTACAAAACAACGGCGTTACAAGGTGCATCGTTGCAAAGTACAGTGGAAGCTGGTTCAGTTTTTTGAAATGTTCCCCTAGGAAGCAATATTTTTTGGAAATAATCAGTCCCAGCGTCAAACTACGGTTGTTTTTTTAAGGCTACAAGTACTATTTTAACATTCTGGTCATTTTAACGGGCATGCAAATGTAAAAAGAAGTCAATACGAGCATGTGGAAACAAAGGAACACGGCCATCTTGAATTTAATGATGACTTTGAAGTGTAAAAAGAAGCTAACTACATGGGCACGAAACGGACGTCTGAACCAGGGTTGTTTATCCACCGATGGCCGCCCAAACGGGGGCCATTATTTAAATTTTCTAAACTCTTTCAAACATTTTTAATACCTAAAAAAAAACCCGCCTGCACCTCAGCTGTGTTATCCTTGACAAAGCATATTCTAGGATACACTTTTCAGTCAGTCAGTCAATATTTTCATCTGTTTAATCGCCCAGAAAACCTGCTTATGACCGTCTAAATACAATTTTACCATTGTTAGAGCCCTGACTATGAAATAACACCCCTATATTTATCACCTATACTTTCCTGTTATCCATTGTTTACTCCACCTTGTGCTTATGCAGCACTAATGTGCAGGCTGCAGGATCACTGCAGCATTAACATGCTAGCAAGCTAACTAGCTTCCAACTTAACAGAAGGGTTTCAAGCGGAGTGGGGAAAAAAGATAAAGTAAGAAGCTCAAAAATGTACCACATCCACACCGAAGGGGAGGATAACTTTTTTTTTTTTTTCACGACAGACCATGTAGTCCATGTTCTGAGCTGTGGTGCTCCTAGCAACAGGGTCACGTGACCAAAAAGAGTTGTTATTGTCGTTACACATGCAAAAAAATGAGTGTGTGAGTAAAGCAGCGCTTTGATGGACGTGACACTGGACTTCTCCCGCTGCGTAACCCAACGCTCTCAAGTCCTCCTGCTCCCCCTTGTACCCCCCCCTCCCCCCTCCGTATCGAATGGCTCTCCTTGACCTTCTCGCTTTTTGTCGTCTCCCTCACCCTTTTACCCTCGGCGCGCCCTCCTCAAGGTGCATTCAGCTCGGTAAAGTGATCTACGGGGGCTGGAGTGGGCGACCCCCCCCCGCCCCCCCGCCCCCCTATCCTCGGACTATCGTCTGTTTGGGCTTTTTCCATCCTCGTCGGTCACCCACTCTGCCTCCCTAGGCTTGCATGGTCCGACCGTTCTTTCATCTCCTCACCTCCATCCCTGTTCATTGTCTCCTCTCTTGCCGCTGCTTTGCCACCAGTCCCCGATGAATGCCCACAAAGACCCCCACTGTCTACTGTGACCCTCCATTCTATCCACCCGCCACCCTCCTCCGTCCATAGCCTGTCCTGAAGCAGCCAGGCGTGGGCTAAAGAAGGGGGAGACCGTTTATCTTGAGCACACACCCCAAAACCCCCAACCCCTCCTTTTTTTTTTTTTACCTTTACCCTCCTGCCTCATACTGGGATTTTGTTAAATTCCCAGTTGCTCCCTGACTCCACTTCCCTGAGTTGTATGTGGGACCCCCTTTTGCACTCCTCATTCATGCCAATAAAGCATCAATACCAATAATAGGGTAGACTACCATCGTTAAGTCATTGACAATTACAGATGCAAAATTCAGTACGACTCGATTCTGCGGTTAATGTTTATTGACGTAGATATGAACCTTACATTATAAAATAAAGATGGCAATTATATCAAAGAAGTATTCTTAAAGCACTTTGCAGTATCATATAGCACACACATACTGTATGTGTATACTCAAGAAAGGCTTTAAGGCTGTAATACCAGAAAACGCCACTAGATTTGTCGCTGGTCGCTTTTGAGAAAATGTCGGAATGTCGCCAGACCGAGCGACAAAATCGACAACACCGCAATTATCGCTCAGAATGAAGTTAGAGATGTCCGTCATCCCGACCCTTTGTCCATCCAATTAAAGATAACATGGAAAAAAATGGGTGTGCAAAACGCCGTAGAGGTGGAATTGTTGTGTTGATCCAAGTTGCTGTTTAGTGTGCGGGCTACAGAGGGCAGTGGTGTTCAGCATGGTCGAGCAAGTTAAGTACGTAGAATACAAAACTAGCAAGTGGAATGTCCTGACGAAGGAGTGAGTGCGCTGTGTTGGCGTGTAAAAAATAAATGGCCAACGGAATTACAGCCATCCTGACGCCCAGTTGTTCAGCTGCCATTCAAATATTTTTAGAGTGGTACTAATCATTTCAGATTATTATACATCTTTTGTGGCGTGATTTAAACGACCGGCGGTTGGAGCGACTGGCTCCATGACAGAGGAGTCCGGGCAAGGCGAGGGAAGTCAACCGCTGTAGCCGCGAGAACAGTAAAAGTCCAACATTTTTCATCAATATATCGCAAAGCTTTTCTTACTTAACTTCTTAGCATACCCACTATGTCACAGGTGTCAAACTCGAGGCCCGGGGGCCGGATTTGGCACGCCTTACGATTTTATGTGGCGCTCAACATCCTACAAACAGTGCATGCCAGAAAGTCTTATTTTGGGGTTTTTCGAAAAAATATATGTTTTATTATGATTTTGAAATCTTTTTTTTGTATTTATATTGTTACTTTTTAATTATAAGTTATATTACTTTTAATTGATAGTTTTTATATTTCATTTCTAAAACTGAAATAAATTTGCAAAAAAATAAATAAAAATCTTTCTTGTTAAATGTTTACATTTGGTAAAGTTTGTATTTTTTTTAATTGTCAAACCCAACTAAAAATGATTGTTAATGAATAATTAGTATTTTGACTATATAGTAATTTTGACTTTCCATCTCATAATTTAGACTTTTTATCTCAATTATGACTTTTTATCTCCTAATATTGACTTTCCATCTCATAATTTAGACTTTTTATCTCAATTATGACTTTTTATCTCATAATTTTGACTTTCCATCTCATAATTTAGACTTTTTATCTCAATTATGACTTTTTATCTCATCATTTTTACTCTCCATCTTATAATTTTGACTATATAGTAATTTTGACTTTGCATCTCATAATTTAGACTTTTTATCTCAATTATGACTTTTTATCTCCTAATATTGACTTTCCATCTCATAATTTAGACTTTTTATCTCAATTATGACTTTTTATCTCATCATTTTTACTCTCCATCTTATAATAATCAAACCCAACTAAAAATGATTCTTAATGAATAATTAGTATAATTATTAGCACTAACCGATTTTTCGAAATGTTTGTTGGTAAAACAAGACGGTAAAATGATAAGAGAGGCCCTCTGAGGGCAACCGTAACTGGGATGCGGCCCACGGTGCAAATGAGTTTGACACCCCGGCACTATGAGGCCCTAGCTGGAAAAAAAAAGGACACCCCTCCTCTAGAGACTGTTGGAACGTCGTTAAAAAAGTCTATTTTGCATCATGGAGACCTGCAACTTCATTATGCACGTAGCCTCTGTGGTCATAACATAACATATGATGCCCGGTCCCGTCAAACACCAGCGCGGTCAGCGTGCGAACGTGAATGAATCCTAACGGGTCTTGCTGCCCAAGTAAGTGCCGCCACTGCTCCGCTCTGTCCGTCTGTCCGTCTGCATGAATAGAATGAGCCTCAATGGCGCTTGTTTGCCACTCCACTGCTCTCCCTTATCCTCCTCCTGTGTTATCACCGCCGATCAGTGTAGTTGGCTGCACAAGTGTGTGTGTGTGTGTGTGTGTGTGTGTGTGTGTGAGCACCCACTATCATCTTCCTTCTGCTCTGCTTTTTTTTTTTTTTAATCAGTCCTCCTCATCAGTGCACCCCGCCTGAGGAGGTCATGTTTTCATTCGTCCCGATCGGCTGGGGGCCCGATAAGACAATTTGTCAGGTGGAAATCAGAGAGGACCCTCCTGGTCGTCCCGGGGAGGGGGGGAGCGTATTTAGGAGGGGACAAGATGGACAAAAAGAGCCAGGGATGAAAATGCAAGAAAATATAGACTGGTGAGGTCAGAGGTCACTGTTGCAGGCTTTAGGCGTAGGTGTCTGATGGTGCTCTTCCACACCATACTCATCCAAGCATGCCTTTATGGAGCTTGATTTGTGCGCTGGGTAATACAGAACGGGCCGTCCCCAAAGATATCCCACAAAATTGTACGCATTTACAACATTTCCACACTTACGGGCAAGTGTGGAAGTGGTAAGATCCAGGAGAGTGCCAACCTCTGGAAAACAGCACATTTTTCCCGCACAAACCACCCACATCTTGTTCACCGAGACGGTAACACAGGTCAAATGTACCACCGTTACAGTTTCCACACATGTATGTCTTTATTCGTCACCGACAATGTTCTGCGGCCCTTGAACGCACCATAGTTGTGTACTGCGAGACACGCTTTCTTCGACAGTCGAGCCAACCTCAAAACATGCAATGAGGTGAACCCGAGATAATCGTTATTGTAAGGAATTACTGCTGTGTGGATTATGTATGGAAACAGCTTCTTTATCCTCCTAACTAGCCTTACAACCAGGCTAAAGGCTTGACCGTCACTCTGATGCCATCTACAGTATGTATATATCATCTTAGACTAGAATTTGTGCTGAGAAATGAAACACACTTTTCACAATGTAGCGTTTAAATTTGAATTGTTTCATTTTTGAAAAAAACAAGACCAGTATGAAAGGACTATAACAGTGCCGGTTGCTCTAAGACTGCAAGGGAAGCCCTCCCTCCAACTTGCATTTCCATTTCCTTAATAAAACCTTACACAGTCGGACGTCGAGCGTCTGCTGACTTCGATGAGATACAGTAGAGGGGGTTGTTCCACTGCGTGAAACTGGACAGTCATTGGATAAATGCCGGGCTTTGTCCCGATCATTGGAAGCTCGGCATCTCTGTGGGTCCACGGGGCGGCGGGCCGGGCCGGCCGGACGCTCGGCTTCTGCACGATTCGTGGATGATCTGTCTGAGTCGGAATGCCTTTTTGACTGACAGTGAAATGAGCGAATCAGCGATCTTGAAGTATAAACCTCCACCTGAGCATTTTCATTCCAATGTTCTGAACTGATCCAGCGAGTTTACCGATCCGCAGAAACTTTGTCTTTGGTAAAAAACCCACACATTTATGATGTAGGCCCGGGAAAAAACACAGCAATCAAGTTAGTTGGATACTTTGAACGGGGACACTGAAAAACTAAACGTGTTTTGAAGTCACCAGACTACAGTTCGAGTCGAGTCTCGATCGCTGACGCCAGAGTCCAGGTCTAAAGTCGTCAAAACCGTGACTGGAGTCCATGAGTGACGCAAACCACTGCCGCTCGCTCACTGGTCAAACATTTGAACATACCCGGCTAGAAAAAACCAAACCCCCAAACATGCTAAGAAGCAAATACGGGAGTCCCGCGTTCTCCTGCATTCTTGGTCCGCGGGTCTCACCGTGACTGATGATGGATTTTCCCCAGACTTGGCGCAAAAGAAGTCGTTACCGTGTAATATCGACCGCGGTGCTGCAAGAAGTATCCACTGACGGCAACAACGCTCGATATTACATGTGGCAAAACGCGGTTACCTTTCATCGCGCGTTCCGTTCCTCCGCCCCGCCAGACCCGACTAATCCCATCGACTCCTACAGCAGCGCCTGCCTTCAATTGACACCTTATTGCTCCCCGATCGCATTTAATGCACGCAGATGCGATTGTGCGGGGCGGCTAACCCAATAAGATCTCGCGGAGCATTTTCTCTTTCATCTGCAAAAACAAGGTGACAGCTTTTTGTTTCATTTTCCTGGCTGGTCCGCTCTGGAGGAGTGGATGGAGGCAGACGCTTTATTGTGCAGTCCTTTAGGTTTGGATTCCTGTGGGGAAATAAAGCCTTGTGCTTGATTTTATTTGTTTGCTGTGTGGGTGGGTCACTCCTGTGAACGATATTATGCTCTGGCTCGAGATGAACCCCAACAAAGACCGTAGGCTGGATCAGGGATGCGCAAACTTTTTTATGGTTTTTTTTTTAAGGATTCAAGGGCCACTTTGATATTTTGTACAAAATGTCAAGAAAATGCATCTCAGCCTTGTAGATGAAAAGGCGTATTATTAGTGTGAAATTAGGAGTTTGATATTTTTTACGTTTTTGCTGTTGTTTTTTTTGGGGGGGGGGAACTTTGCCGAATATTTTCAACACCCTTCTTAAATAATCTTTTAAAATTTTATTTTGGAAATATTTGAAGTATTATCACTTTATTCCAATGATGATGTAACTTTTTCCCTAACCTCTTTTTCTTGTTAGAATACGACCTTTTTCTCTTAATCTTCTTCTTCCCCTTTGGGCTTATCCCTCCAGGGGTCGCCACACCGAATCAATTGTCTCCATCTAACTCTGTCTTCTGTATCCTCTTCTCTTGCACCAACTACCTTCATGTCCTTCACTATCTCTCCTCTGGACATGTCCCAACCATCTCAGTCTGGCCTCTCTGACTTTATCTCCAAAACATCTAACATGTGCTGTCCCTCTGATGTGCTCATTTCTGATCCTGTCCATCCTGGTCACACCCAAAGAGAACCTCAGCATCTTCATCTCTGCTACCTCCAGCTCTGCCTCCTGTCTTTTCCTCAGCGGCACTGTCTCTAAACCAAACAACATCGCTGGTCTCACCACAGTTTTGTACACCTTTCCTTTCATTTTAGCTGAAACTCTTCTATCACACATCACACCCGACACTTTTCTCCACCCATTCCAGCCTGCCTGCACACGCTTCTTCACCTCTTTTCCACACTCTCCATTGCTCTGGACTGTTGACCCTAAGTACTTAAAATCCTCCACCTTCTTTATCTCTTCTCCCTGTAACCTCACTCTTCCACTTGGGTCCCTCTCATTTACACACATGTACTCCGTCTTGCTGCGGCTGACCTTCATTCCTCTCCTTTCCAGGGCAAACCTCCACCCCTCAAGCTTCTCCTCCACCTGTTCCCTGCTCTCACTACATATCACAATGTCATCTGCAAACATCATAGTCCATGGAGATTCCTGTCTAACCTCGTCCGTCAGCCTGTCCATCACCATAGCAAACAAGAAGGGGCTCAGAGCTGATCCCTGATGGAGTCCCACCTTCACTCGGAACTCCTCTGTCACACCTGCAGCACACCTCACTACTGTCTTACAGTCCTCGTACATGTCCTGCACCGCTCTAACATACTTCTCTGCCACTCCAGACTTCCTCATACAATACCACAGTTCCTCTCTGGGCACCCTGTCATAAGCTTTCTCCAGATCTACAAAAACACAATGCAGCTCCCTCTGACCTTCCCTGTACTTCTCAATCAACATCCTCAAAGCAAATACTGCATCTGTTGTACTCTTTTTTGGCATAAAACCGTACTGCTGCTCACAAATGCTCACGTTTGCCCTTAGTCTAGCTTCAACTACTCTTTCCCATAACTTCATTGTATGGCTCATCAGCTTTATTCCTCTGTAGTTGCCACAACTCTGCACATCTCCCTTGTTCTTAAAAATGGGCACCAGCACACTTCTCCTCCATTCCTCAGGCATCTTCTCATTATCTAAGATCTTGTTAAACAACCCGGTCAGGAACTCTATTGCCACCTCTCCTAGACACTTCCATACCTCCACAGGTATATCATCAGGACCGAGTGCCTTTCCATTCTTCATCCTCTTCAATGCCCTCCTCACTTCTTCCTTACTAATCTTTGCTACTTCCTGGTCCACAACAGTCACCTCTTCTACTCTTTGTTCTCTTTCATTTTCCTCATTCATCAACTCTTCAAAGTACTCTTTCCATCTTCCCATGACACTACTGGCACCTGTCAATACCCTTCCATCCCTATCCTTCATCACCCTAACCTGCTGCACGTCCTTCCCATCTCTGTCCCTCTGCCTTGCCAACCTGTATAGATCTTTCTCTCCCTCCTTGCTGTCCAACCTAGCATACAAGTCATCATAAGCCCCTTGTTTGGCCTTTGCCACCTTTACTTTCACCTTACGCTGCATCTCTCTGTACTCCTGTCTACTCTCTTCAGTCCTCTCAGTGTCCCACTTCTTCTTAGCTAACCTCTTACTCTGTATACACTCCTGCACCTCCTCATTCCACCACCAAGTCTCCTTATCTACTTTCCTTCCAGATGACACACCAAGTACTCTCCTACCTGTCTCCCTGATCACAGTAGCTGTAGTTGTCCAGTCATCTGGAAGGACTTCCTGGCCACCCATAGCCTTTTTCAACTCCTTCCTAAATGTCACGCAACACTCCTCCTTTTTCAGCTTCCACCATTTTGTCCTCTGCTCTGCCTTTACCCTCTTCATCCTTCTCACCACTAGAGTCAACCTACACACCACCATCCTATGCTGTCTGGCTACACTCTCACCTACCACTGCTTTGCAGTCACTGACCTCCTTCAGGTTACACCTTCTACACAAGATGTAGTCTACCTGTGTGCTCCTACCTCCACTCTTGTAGGTCACCCTATGTTCCTGTCTCTTCTGGAAGAAAGTATTCACTACAGCCATTTCCATCCTTTTTGCAAAGTCGACCACCATCTGTCCTTCAGCGTTCCTCTCCTGGATACCAAACTTGCCCATCACCTCCTCATCATCTCTGTTTCCTGCACCAACATGCCCATTGAAGTCCGCACCAATGACAACTCTCTCACTTCTAGGGATGTTCTGCATCACTTCATCCAGGTCTGACCAGAATTTCTCTTTCTCCTCCATCTTACATCCTACCTGTGGAGCATACCCACTAACCACATTGAACATCACACCTTCGATTTCTAGCTTCAGGCTCATCACTCTATCTGACACTCTTTTTACCTCCAGGACGTTGCTAGCAAACTCCTCCTTCAAAATCACCCCTACTCCATTTCTCTTCCTATCTACACCATGATAGAACAGCTTGAACCCTGCTCCTAAGCTTCTAGCCTTGCTACCGTTCCACCTGGTCTCCTGGACACACAATATGTCTACCTTCCTCCTCTGCATCATGTCAACTAATTCTCGACCTTTTCCTGTCATAGTTCCAACATTCAAAGTCCCTACTCTTAGTTCTAGACTCTTAGCATTCTTCTTCTCTCTCGGCGGGCGTTGTTAAACCGGGCCACGTCCAATCCGATATGGAAACCATTTGTTTGATTCACATGTTCTGGTTTGGCAAAAGTTTTTTCGTCGGATACCCTTCCTGACACAACCCTCTATATTTATCCGGGCTTGGGACCGCCACAATAAGACACTGGCTTGTGCCCTTGTCTTAATTATTCTTCCACAATTACAGCAGTTTTGTCCTTTTTTAAATGTTTTTGTTTAATTATAACTTTATTCCCATAATATTTGACCTTATTCTGGTAACATCACTTATTCTGCAATTTTGTTGTTTTGTTTGTCATTATATTATGGTTTTACAAAAATGTTTTTCCTTAATATTGCAACTATATACTTTTTTTTGGTATACTTATCATTTTTAAAGCAAAAAATATGTTTTGCTGGAGTAAATTGTTATTTAGGCGGAGGAAAAAATAATTTAAAGGAGAACACAACACAAAGCAATCATAAAACTAATTGCAAGAGTACAATCAGATGATATTGACATGTTGTATTTTATTATTATTTTACTATTTCATCACTATAAAAGATGATTTTGTTAATGAAAACATATCGTTTTGCAGCACAAGGGGCACCCCCGCTATACACATGCTAATTGTTGGCCAGTCAATGGCGAGCTATATTGGTTGTCATTGTAGGGGAAAAAAACGATACCTATATTGTGATACGGTACGATACGATACCTTAAAAGCAATAACAGCCACTCTTTCATGACAAATGAGTATTTCTTTACAGTGATTGTTACACAAATATATCATTATGTAATATAAAATTGGAAAATGCAAAATAAATACAATAATACAATGTATAAATACAAAATAAATGCAATAAATAAACAGTAAAATCAACTCCAGTCACAGTTTTGGTGATTTTTGACATTGACTTGACGAAATTGTCAAAGACTTGCAATTCATCAGAGCATGCTGGGAAAATGTGTCCCCGAGTATTCAACTAGCGTGACTGTTATGTAATTTCCTGCAAGAAACCACATGATATTTTTATTTATGAAACACTTTACAGTGCTTAGGACTTCAGCATTGACTCGACTTGTCTTGTTAGGACTTGAGACTTACTTGAGACCTGCAAAACACTGACTTTCTCCCACCACTGATGTTTACCATTAACACCAATTCTGGAAAAGTCCCATAATCATCATCACTAATGAGTGAATCATTATTTCTGCTTTTTGGATTAATGATGTAAGCAACACACCAGATAGGTAAGTGGTTTGTCAGGTGGCCAATGGTGTGTGTGTGTGTGATAGACTCAACCCCGGGTCTCTGGGTCAGAGTTCCTGACACGCACTCACACCCAGCGGGGCGACAAAATAATGAAGTCTGACCATGATTGACGGACAGTTCTCGACACACACAGACAGAGGGCATTGCTTTCCCATAATCGGTAAACACTGTCAAGACAGACGACCCGACTGAGCGACGTCCAACATTAATTAGGTCATCCTCACTAATCAGTCGGAAAACGGGTCATCTGCTTCACCATCCGCATCACTAGGAACAATATGGAATGACCCACCACCTACAGGTTAGTCATGTGACTGATGTGTTCCACCAATACACCGTCGGCCAGCAGAAGCATCTTTTTGTACAGACGTATCGTAAAACTGCAGCATCAAACTCCTTCACACCACTGGAGCCACAAGAAAGGATTTGCCACGTGTCCAACTTTTTTTTGTACATAGTTGAACTCAGAGTCTACTGCGTTGTTCACGGCGCCAAACTGGACGGTCACTGGATAAATGCCGGGCTGTGTCCCGCCTACCGGATGCTTAGCGTCTCTAGGGATCTATGGGGCAGCCATGCAGATGCCAGACTTCTGCATGATGATTGGATGGTCTGTCTGAGGGGGAATCCCCCTTTTGATTGACAGTAAAATGAGCGAATCAGCGATCATGAAGTACAAACCTCCACGTGGGGCATTTCTATGTTTTTATTTTGTTGTTCTCAGGTGATCCGGAGACTTTACCAATCCCCAGCGACTTTATCTTTGTTAAAAACCACCAGCTTTACGTTTGGCGACTCTCTTTGTCACTCTGCGGTTTCTTTCCCCAACAAGCAGCAATGCCCCGCAGTCATTCAAGGAGGGTAACTCTCTAACCTCTCTGGTTGGTGTGCCTCAAAGCTGGTTGCCACTCGAATCCCACCACCCGGACAAAGAACACCACCACACAGACATGTTGATGGGCTACCGTGATGGATGCTGGATATTCGGCTGTGCCCGGACTCCTCTGTCATGGTACCGGGAGCTCGCGCAAAAAGTGCCGCTCTAGCTTCCGGTTGTTACTAAGGACTGAATAAATTACTATTGCTTTGAAGAGAGTTTGTCAAAAAAAAACAATATCTTGTACATCACACCCCAAATGGACCTATAATCATGTCAAATGATTAGTCCTACCCTAAAAGTATTGTAATGGCAGCTGAATAATTCCACGTCAGGATGGCTGTAATTCAGTCGGCCATTTATTTATTTGGCCTGAGTCCTTTGGGCAGACGTTCCACTTCCACTGAACATCCCTGCCCTCTATAGCCCACAAACTAAACAGCAGCCTGGAACAACACAATACACTCGTCCCTACAGTATTTTGCATGCACATTTTTTCCAATTGTATCTTTTATTTTAATGCCGTCCCGGTCCTTGCATACTGGCATTCCTTCAAAAACTGAAACTACCTCTGAAGGTGGAAAATAAAATCCACACTATTCTGTGTCGGTGCTGTATATACAGAACAGTGACCTGGGGAAAAAAAGGTGGAAAAATGCCGGCTTTTTGAGGCGTTGTCATCACGTTCTGGTTCCACGTTTGGAGGTAGCACCGTGGCCAACAGAGTTGCACTCTCACGTCATGCATGCAATCTAAGAATTGGGTTGGCGTGTTTCAAAATTTGCCTTTTGCACAAACGTCGGCTCATCTGATGCACCAGTTTTGAGAAAGAGGCTACTGTTTCAGGTACTATGCCCGCCTTTGAAGGGTGCACTTAAGGGTCTGGGTGGAGGGGGAAGATAACCTGTGGATTGAAATGATGTGCCCCTCCCTCCCGGCATCACCGCCTCTCCCCACCCCGTGCCTGCCACTCCATCCCCTTGATTCTGAGAGGCTGCGGTCACAAAGGGAGAGGGCTCGGGTTGCGGCGGCACAGTCACCCACCCACTTTGTTTTCAAATGGTTTTGTTTAGTTGTGACACTGCGGACACCCAACACCTTCCAGGAATCGTCTGTGGGGGCGTCCAGAGGGCGGGTGGCTGCTGCTGCTGCTGCTGAGAGGAGCAGGAGCGGGATCGGGACATCATCCACCTACGCTTCTCATCCTTCTGGACTCTTCCCTAAATACCAAAGCTGGTGCACACTCCCCGACCCCCCCACTTTTTGCGCTTCCATTTTGCCTGCAGACGTCCCGCGAAATCCTTTCCCTCTACAAGTGTTTAAGTACATGAACACAGCAGGACCTTGACTCTCAATGAAGACTGGACTCTGTGGGGACTGCAGTACCAGTGTGTGTTCACCAGGGGTGCATCAGTATTCACACATGTTTTGTGTGTAAACCCCTATGGAGACACTTTAAGGGAATTTCATAATTCGCCTTTATTCTAGGTTTTACGGCGCTAGGAGGGGATCTACACATGGGTTTTTTTTTGGTCCCCATGGTGACACAGGTTACCTCTGGGTAAATAGGTTGGAAAAACAAGTTCACACACACACACACACAAACTGGTGAAGATGTCTATCAAGCGCCCACTTGCGAGACTTGACATGACATGATAATGGAGGTGTCACGAGAAACGCAGTTCACAAGACAAGACCATGCACGGGATTGGGTCACAAGATTTTAACATTACTTTCATGAGTACAAAAATATAAAAATCCAAAGAAATAATGTGCGGTAAGATTAGCATTATAACCCTGGCAGATGGCTCTCTATCAACAAGACCAAGACCTGAGTCGTCCCAAAGTACATCACCTCTGGGAGAAGAGGGAAGTTATTGATGCGATGCTTGCATTTTTTGGTCACTTATACGGTGGCACCTTGTATATCACATTGTTTACTACAAACAAATTTACATCCCTACTTATTTAAGATAAACTCATTTTTACTTGCGATTAAATGTGTTAGTTATTTGTTAACTACGGACAATATGCGATTAATCACGATTAAATATTTTAATCAGTTGACACCCATGAAAAATACAAATGTCAATATTTTGCAATATATTTAGTTGGCGCCCCTGTCTCCGCCCACCGAGACCGTATGACTGAAAAAAGAGCTTATTTGGAAGTTTTACTTAGAACACCCTCGAGACAAAAAAATGTGTTGGCATCGAACAGAGCGACGTGCTTGATCACGATGCAACGAAACAAAAACACAACACATCCACAGAAAGGTAACGCCTCACACAAATCAACTGGTTGATAAACCACTAAGTGTTAAACATAACACATAACTTAAAACTGTTATTTCCAAGTGCCCGCAAGGCATGCTGGGTAGTCCAGATGCAACTCCAATGTGAACAATGAAACACGGGATATCAAGAGTATGTATGACCTATGTAACATATTTTGGAATCCAGCAAAAAAGCACAGCAAATGTTGGGAGAAAGACAAGCTACCCAGCATGCCTTGCGGCTGTTTTTTTCCTCATGGGCATTGCATGCAGATATTTGTTTGCACGCACCACATGGTGCAGTAGGTATGTTACAGATAGCACCTGACAATCTTTGTGATGCAAGACTTGATGTGGGGGGGTCTATGAAAGCGCCGTGAAATGCTTGACAAGACCACCTTACCTGAGACCACAGAGGGCACGGAGTCAATCGCTGCACACGGAACACACACATGCACACTCCACAGCGACTCTTAATGTAGTCTATGCGTTAAAAAAAGCCCAGGTATGCACAACAAGGCTGCGACAAAACCAAAAACCAAATGTGGGCGCGGGGGGACAAGTTCATGTGTGATTCAGAGGGAGAAAAGAAAAGAACGAATGAAGAGAAAGAGGAAAGACTATCTGCTGCATTAAGCTTTTGGCCTCCACCGTGCCAACCAGCCAGCACAGTCCCGTCTTTTCTACACTCCTCTTTCAGCCGAGAGCACCCGGGGGACGGTAACGCTAAGCCCACCTCCATTCTTCCTGCACAAACTTTGATTTCCTATTAGGTTCCTCCTGACGGGGCGAGCGGCAGGAGGAGGGGGAGAAGATAAAGGTGCTATCTTGCCAAAAAGACCAAAAACTGTGACCCTGTGTTTCGGACTTGGTTATCTTGGTGATCTTATTCAGGATCAATTGTGCAAAACTACGACAGGAACAAAATCCAATTTAAAATACTAAATGAATACAGAACATCTATCCACCTGAAGCTCCTGTTTCAGAGAAGTTGTGCACCACAAGCAATAAGTTCAAAAACAAATACAGTAGACTGGTGTGAGAGCAGCTCCTGAGAACAAAGAAGGTGCATTCAAGGATCATTAAACAGTGGGACAAATCGCTGCTTGCATTAAACATTCAAAAACGAAGGGCTTTCTAACTGTAGATGATTTTTTAATAAAATCTTCTTGTTTTCCTTTCGGCTTATCCCTTCAGGGGTCGCCACAGCCAATCAATTGCCTCCATCTAACTCTGTCTTCTGTATCCTCTTCTCTTGCACCAACTGCCTTCATGTCCTTCACCATCTCTCCTCTGGACATGTCCCAACCATCTCAATCTGGCCTCTCTGACTTTATCTCCAAAACCTCTAACATGTGCTGTCCCTCTGATGTGCTCATTCCTGATCTTGTCCATCCTGGTCACACCCAAAGAGAACCTCAGCATCTTCATCTCTGCTACCTCCAGCTCTGCCTCCTGTCTTTTCCTTAGCGGCACTGTCTCTAAACCAGACAACATCGCTGTTCTTACCTTAGTTTTGTACACCTTTCCTTTCATTTTAGC